>OX411308.1:157771415-157917172 GCA_948150685.1 Rhaphigaster nebulosa | reverse complement strand
AAAATACATGATAATGTGCTGTGTTGTATAGTTCCTCTAATGACCTCGTATCCCTAACATTAACTAAGTGTATTGTACATGTCTGTAAGGTATGCATCCTGTCATCGTTATCCAATAAACTTGAATAATAGCTTACAGACGACTTTTAAAACCCTTCCGTGACACCGCATTGGGCACTTCGACATCGACGGTACAGACTATCGTGACTGAAGACAAACAGCCGTAAGAACGAGACTGACGTTTTGGTAAAACTATTAATATCATCAACACGCAGGGCTCTGTTGGCCCTTCCATAGCTAATATCTTGTGTCAATTTACATTAGGGATAATCAGGTTGTTGAAATATTGTCTTAATTTAATGAGTAAATTAAATTATATTAAGCAAATTATGATTCTACAATTAATGTAGTGCCTATCTAATTTGAAATTGGATATAGAACTTTATATTATCTTACTAGGAAATTATCAGCCATGTGATTTTAAGTATATTAACCTATTGCAAAGTTCTAATTAAACCATATTAATACCCAGGCGAGGGAAACTCCCAGCTAACTCTGATAAATGCGCTTTGGGTCGTAATGAGGGGTTAGAATTCTCATGAATATGTGAATCCTATGAAATATATGAATACTAATTTTAGTTTTAATTTCTCATATTATTACAAAAATAAAATTATTGATCTTAAAAAAAATATATAGTTCTTGTTTGATTATAGTTCTATTTATGGTTGAGTCCATAATTGTATTTTATTAACAGCCTATTCTAATTTTCATTTTATTTTTACCATTCTGATGAACATTTATCGAATTCATGATACCGTTTCGTGAGGCAAATAAAAAGAAAACAGGAGATTTGGAACACAGGTGAATCTCGCTTATACCAGGAATCTGAAAACCGTTTTAAGTTTTCCAGAGTGAGATTGGTAAACTAGAAAAAAATATTGAAAAATGTTTTATCTGGTATACTTCTATATTCAGTTTCCCCTCATATACAATTTCAAATAATATGAATATGCATCTATATTATTTCCTTTCAGACTGTTTTCTTATTTTCGCTGTTTGTTAGCTTTGCTATATTTTAAAACGATCTTTGGAGTTTAATATTCGTACTAACATTTTCGATTTTTTTTAGACTAGAAACAATTTGATTAATTTCTAGAAAATATTATAAATATCAGTTAATATTATTTTTGTTTTGTTATCATGAAAGTAGAAATAACCTTTTAATGTTCGGATGGTAACAATCGGAACAGGCGAGTCAAAATGGCCACTTTAGCAAGAGCAGGTGGCGAGCCCTTATCGTGTTATCATTCCTAAATCATTGGCTTTCTTAGATGACATGGCTGATTTTTCTCATAAAACGTGGGACAATGCTATCTCTTCTAGTTTAGCACTAGCTGTCAAATGAGTATCTCACATCACAATAGAAACTTTATCATGCATAGAGAACAACAACATATATCAGCTAAAGTCCCTTTCTCACATAAATCAGCTAAAGTTAAGAGATAGCACTATTTCGACAATATATAACACATCCCCTCCACTCTCGATTGGATATATCCACCCAAATACAGAATAGTAGGGATCCTAATAGTTATAATATAAGATGTAGTTAGCCACTGAGGATGTCTGAATTATGCTGTAAAAATAATTAATTTTTTTGTAAAACGTGTTGTGAATGAAAGTTTTTAACGTGTGCCCACATTACAGCAGACAATCCTTTGTACTTATCGTCGCCACCACCTTTAAGTAACGAATGTGAATATGGATAGTTTTCCGAAGACCAAAGCAGAACTTTACGTTTTATTTTGAACTTCCTCACTGCAAATAATTTTGTTATCTTTGGAACTTTTTAATTCTCTGAATCCTAGATTTGTATTTATACGATTTTATTTTGCAAACATACTTCTGATAAATCAGTAAAACTGATGAATTGGAAAAAATGCGATTTTTCACAATTTTAACTTAAACGTTCTGGGTACATTATTTTCAAGTTTATTTCAATTTTCGTATCTTATTTCTTCTCCCTACTATCTTTTCCATCCATCATCCTCAATATTTGCTAATCTCATTTTCTCTTTTCCTAAATGTAGTGTTTTATTTATTTTTTTAATTATTATTATTTGATTTAATTTATTTTCATACATAAAATGCGGAGGCTATATATATATATATATAATTATATATATATAATTTTATATATATATATATATATATATATATATATATATATATATATATAATTTTTATATTGCTAATATTTCTTGTTATTTATGTGGTGTTTGGGTAAAGAGTAAAGAGATACGAATAATTTTTTTTTTGTAGCACAATTTAATTCGTTATTTCTCCTGTGTTATTATTTGAATCTAAGAGGGAAATCACTATAACAGAAGAAAGTTACGGCCATGAATATGAAGTATCATCGACTGGATTCGGTACTGCGTGAAAATGAATCCGTTCGCCAAGAATTAAGCACGCGAACCGTGCGTGAAGTGTTCAAGGCACGCGACATCTCAAGCTGTTTGGCCACGTGACATAATTGAAGATAATT
Organism: Rhaphigaster nebulosa; assembly: GCA_948150685.1. NCBI lineage: Eukaryota > Metazoa > Arthropoda > Insecta > Hemiptera > Pentatomidae > Rhaphigaster > Rhaphigaster nebulosa. The sequence continues at coordinate 157,914,622 of OX411308.1, read as the reverse complement.
GGAAAGGTCAAGTGGCTCTTGGTGTAGTGGAAACATTCGAATAAAAGCCATTGCTAGTGAGTGCAAATGATAAAAGTGACTTCTTAACATCTAGACCACTATTACAGACCTCTCGTATTCGATGTTTCTGTGTAGTACTTTAGCCACAATGTTCGGATGAAAAAGCCACTCAACAAAAAGAAAAAAAAACTACAAGAAAAAGATCCAACTTTATATCGCTGTTTGCGGCACTTCAGGTGATGAAGAGGAGGGGGTGAACATTGGCTAGACGGTGTAAACAGAGCTGAAGAAAAATAGAACTTTGAACTTGGCAAGAACATGTGTGTTACTTTTATCAATGACATAACATATTTGAGGTAAAGATTAACTTATTAAAGATAAACTAAGATTAACTTCAAATTTAATATTTATTTTTTTTTTATTTAAGATTTTAATTTTATTAAATCGTGGTTGCATTCGGTTATTAACGATTTTGTTTAATTAACCTTCAAACGGTAAGGCTATGACCAGATTGATCCGAGCCAAATATATTTCATTAATGTAGAATTTCCGCCACCAAACTTCGGAGAGCCTTATTTCAAGTTGCCTAGTAATTGACAAAGTGGTATTATTCAGATTAGCGGAATTTTTAAACTATAGGCAATAAAGTACGACAAATTGAAACGCTGGGCCAATGTGATCCACCCTTACCGTTTATGTGGAAAAACGTTTACTGTTTCAGCAGTTGAATGGTTATGTGTTTTTATATATTTTAAACTCACAATGTATCCTATTTACCACTCCTGAAGAGTTTTTTTCCGAGAAATGTATCGCCAAAAGGAGAAGTTAGAAGATAAAGGACATACCTGTATTGAAGATTCGAATTCAGAGATAGTAGATAGGCCAATACCAAATGATGACAATTATTTGTTGCAGAAGAAGGAATAATCGAAGCTATATATCCACCAGATAATGACATAAATTTATATTTGAGAAAAGATTGTTAAAGCATTTGGGCAGATCAACGTTTACAATAAAAATATTCAAGGACACCGGTTTCCAATTCCTTATAACAAGGAAGGATTCTTTATAAGAGGACCACAATGAAGCCGAAAAATACAAGAGGTACTTCCTAAAGAATCGCCTCAAGGAATAAAACGACGGAGGTATGATCTGTGTGTCTATTTTTCTGTTATAACTCAATTTATATTTTCCCATTTTGAATTTTTGTTTATTAAGATTATAGTATATTATTTCGATCACTTCCCAGTAGGAATTGGTCTCCAGGTAAGTTAGACCATCACTCCCTAAGGGGAAGTCCCACATAAATTAACAGGAAAAAAAAAAAAAAAGTTCATAATATTGTATAAAATTGTAAATATTGTAAGTAGCATCAGAAGTAAAAATAGTAACATTCTGTTAATTTTTGTAATAAAATGCTTTATTCATTCATATTATTTCGATAATAATATTCTAGAATATATCTTGAGTGTCATTCTCCCAAAAGTGATCAAAATAGCATACAAATGAAAATTAATGATTGTTGGGTCTAATTGGCCCTGTATTACTATCTTTGTTTCACCCTCAAGCCTTACCATTTCAGGGTTAAAAGAAAATATAAAAAAGTTATTAAAAATTATTATTAAAAATTTTATTAAAAAATTAAAAATTCATGGTAGTTGTCAAATAGAAGATTAAGACATATTACTTTAAATTTTATTACGTGTCTTTTTAAGCCTATTGATCTAAATCTTATCCTTTGTTGACGAATGTCTGGGATGCGATTTCCCTTATTCTTTAGAATGTATTTAATTTATCCGTGAAGAAACATGTTAGGACGCTCGAATACATCAAAATGGTTGTTGCCAACTGCCAAATGATTTAATTAAAGATTTTTTTTCCCTAATGGAAAGCTACCTGTTACACTTTCACAGAGGCATCTCAATAAAGATCACTTCTTTTCCTCGAAAGAACTCGAATACAAATATAAATTCTAGATAAACCTTAATTCATATAAACTAATTTATAGATTTCCATACGATATTAATTGTATGTAATTCACAGAATCCTTCACAATCTAGTTTCTCATTCATTTTCTTAAAAACATTGCGAGTTAACTAGATTTTCCTCAAATAAACTTGTGCATACAATTAGACCAACACGTGACTTTTTGGACCCATTTTGATAAAAAACTAAAATCAGTTCTGAGCCTTTCTCTTCGGGTTAAACTTATGATTTAAACATAGGCCGGCACTACTCTATGGTGCACCTATGCTCAAGAATTTATCAAAATCAATTGTAAAAGGAACTCAAGAGTGAAAACAAAAATTAAGACGAGATACAGATATCAAAAATTAAATAAATTTCGAATTTCTTCGGTAGCTGGAAACTATTGGGATATGAGATATCTAATGTAGTCGTACCAAGCTCGGTTTCTCGAAGATGGCAAAATTATCTGATGCAATAGACTAATTTAATATCTCACAGTTTTTAAGATGTATTCAAATAGATCACCAAATACCATTATCTGGTAAGCAGTGATTATATTATAAATACTAAAACTATATCAACACATAAGAACAGAAGGTCCTTGCAATGTAATATGGTTACAGCAGAAGGAAAAAAAAAATGAACATTATAAGAAGCATAACAAAAAAGAGACGGTAAGGGTTTAGAAAAAGAAAAAACGAGATTTTTTATTTTGAAATAAGAATTATAATACGTTTACACGACTTGGAAGACACATGTGTATAATTGTACATAACCGATAGGACCGTATTGCATTGTTTATTTTTTTACGATGTAAAGATAGATATAGTTTTGTTTGGATGGGAGAATTCATAGGAGTTATCGATGTATAGGAAATAATGGGATTCTACTATACTAATTTAGGTATTACTATAATAATACATTTTACCGGTTGAGATGAGATAAAAAGAGCAGTTGAGCATATCAGCTGAACTGAGCCGGAGGACGGAGGTGGGGAAGAGGGGATGGGGAGGTCGCAGGTGAGCGATCACAGTGATTAGCTACATGCCCTACCTGTTGGCCTGCAGTTGCCAATTAGTCTACTGGAGCAAAGACTGAATCGCGTTAGGGGAAAAAAATTCGAGGTAGTTTGACTCGTTCACGCCGCTTTTGAAATTACCATCTGAAAGGTAATTAGCCTCTTGTTGTGCAGCGCTTTTTCGAGTACTTTGTAGAATGTCCGGTGTTTTGTCTTTTGGTTCTTAAGAAGTTTCAAAGGAAATGGTAGATGATGGTGAAAAGAAAGTGTTAAACTTCCAAATATAAATTTGATAAAACCAGAAAAATCTAAAATTAAGTTTTCTCTTTGACCCAAAATGTGCCCTCCTGGGTAATGGTAAAGATTTACAGGCACATACGGTATGCAATTATTTCTCAAACATTCTTACCTGGTTTTGCTACATAGTTAAATAATAAGTAATTGTCTTAATAACAATATATACTGCTTATTTTCAACACCTTAATTAAATCACATATATCTTATATTTAGATCATTACAGCTCGCCCACACATTCGATTGACCAGACCAACATTTTAACTATAAATGACATGGTTGTTTTTATTTTGTCATAAATGTGAAATTTTTTTGGATATAGTTTGAATGAAAACAAGAATTACTAAATAAGTGATTCATTCATGAAATAAATAAGAAATTCATACATTTATTTTAAATATTTCTAGTTTCATAACCTACCTTTCAAAAGTATTTGGACTGGGACGTTAGTTTCAATTTAGTACTGCTGAGTTCTCCCTCGGTCTGTCATTTGGGCGAATTAAGTTAGATCAGTATTTTTTAATGACACACGGCGCTAAATACAGTTTTACAATACGCAACTGTTGTTTTAGTATAAATTAATGCCTTAAGGCGTTAGTTAGTGCTTTTAGGAGACATGTAAGGCTGAAACAACAGACGGATCCTGATGAATTAACAACTTGAGAAACTAAGAACCCTGATGTAATTTTATGTAAATATTTATATTAAATATATGATGCCATATGATTCTATTTTTTCAAATATTCAGATAAATTACTCACAGATAGCTTCCATAAATTATCCTGGCTGGATAATAAGTTGCTCTGTTGTAAAGTAGGGTAGTAAGTTTAATCGATAAACTGCGAAGAATTTAGTTCCACAAAAAATAACTATTATTAAATTTAGTATAAATGAATCGTTAAGGATTAGGTGTAGTTAAGGAGATAAGAATGAATGGGGTAGAACTAAAAATTATCATAGTTAGACTTTTTTTAGTTGGACACTTGTAATCCCAGGAACCAACTCATAAATTTGGTATAATATTAATACCAAATAATTTTGTAACCTAAAATTTAACTAACATATGTTAACCCTAAAATAACATAATTTACGTGTCTTTGGTGCCATTTAGTATTAAGTCGAATAAATATGTCTTCGCAAATCCTTTCTAATAAGTATAGATAATAGAGATACCTAGAAGAAAAAAGAAAGAGATTTTATTTAATTCATAAAATTTTTCACAATTACATTCTGCAGATTCAATACATAGTATTACCCTGCGTAAAAGAGATAGACCGTTTTATCTCCACCATTTCAAGAGAATTTCTTGTTGCGACATCCATAGTTCTCTTAATATGTCCATCTGCGATTAGGAAATCACCTACTTATGCTACAACTGTCTGTCATTCATTACCATAAGAATAACCAAAAATGTATTGAATATCGGTAAATCCTACGGTTGAAAAGAACATTTTTCTAACTTTAAAAAAATATATATAATTCCGAAATGACAGAGAATGTAACCGATACTAGACTGACAGTAACTGTCAGTAACTGACAGATACTAAAATAATCGAAAATGTAAACAAGACCAGGCTGACAAAATGTAAAAAATAACGAACTAATAGAAAATGAGACACCTATTCGTAATAGCATTCAATGGTTTTATTTTTGTCTGGAAGCATTTATGGACATATGTTTATTCAAATTTGTTTACTTTGAATGGTATCGTAAACATGTCTTTAAAAAAAAGGACTTTCAATCACGAGACATATCCCTCTCTCTCTCTGTATATATATATATATATATATATATATATATATATATATATATATATATATATATATATATATATATATATATATTAATAATCAGAACACAAAAAAAATAATTTAAACTAATGAAATACCTGAGAATATGGAAAGGAATTATATTGTAGTCACAAAATAGACGAAAATTCCTTTACTTATTTCCAGATGTGGCATTTATTGATTGGCTTGATCTAAACCAAAGCATTCTAAACAGTTAATACTCATTTTGATTTTTTTTCTCTTGCATATCTCTTAAGTTGTAAATCGATACAGTAATGAGTGGACCACATAGCGATTCTTGCATGAATAATCATATAATTTTTAATCAAAAATCAACCACGAAAACAAATACACTATTGATTTTTGCACAGAGAGTTCCTGTTAATTGATATACTCAGATGTGTTTGTGAAATGGATTGGGTTAAAAAAAAAAAGATTGAAAACAGAGGATATTATAGCAAATTAGGATACCATTGCAATTTGAATTTTGTAATTTCGTTTTTCGATTGATAACAAAAATTAATGAAAAGTTGTCAGATTGGTGATAATTTTAGTAAATAGGTGAAAAACAACTTTTTGCAATAGAAAATTTTTTTTTTCCCAAATCGAGCATGATTTACTAATACTTTTGAAATCTCTAAAGTAAAGTTCACGACACGACTTTGTCGGCCAACCCATAAATTCATTTGAAGAGTGTGAAGGATGCTCTAAATTGATCTTCTGGCACCAAGAGGGAACATGGTGATGTTATAATTTATAATTTTATTGAACATTTCTTATTTTCAACTTTCTTAATTTTTATAGATTCTATCCTATGTCAGCTGTCGCGCAATGTTGTTTTCTTCATTAAAATATAATAAACAGCTTATACAATTTAAGCCTACTTAAATTTCCCTCTTCTGCCAGTGATTGAGAATGTCAAGAGAATATTTGTAATATATTTTTATTTTTTTGTATAAAATTGTTGTCACTCATGACTTTTTTACTCATTTCATTCATTTCATTATAATTTTTTTCCATTATAATTTGATGTTTCTTTTTGCCCGTATTTCATAATTTCAATGTTAATTGAAAAATTTAGCAAAATCCATAATTTGAATTTTTCGTTTTAAATTCGCTATTTGGCCCACTATGCGATAGTTTAATATTTTCTCATAATAAAACTGTTAATAGTTGCGTTATTCACGAGATCATTATTTTTTTCCTTACCCTTTTTCCACACCATTATAACTTGTTTATATCGTAGATGGCGTGATACATACATGTTTTGCCCTATATCGTGATGTCCCAGATTGCAGCAATGTTGTCAAATCAGGTGTAGATTAATGTGGCAATGAAATTATTTCTTAGGATAGACGTGCAAATAACGCGAATAATCCATTAATTTTTCCTACCCTTGTACCTATAAATGACTACTATGCCAAGTATAGAGATTTTAATACATCTGCCACATAATAAACTCGAGAAATATCGTAGATCAATCAGGGTGTTAATGCGAATCGAGTCAAAAGAAAACTTCACTCTTGCAAATGCTGACTACAAGTAGAATATTAATAATTCTTACATTTAAAGCTCACCACAGATATCGTAATAAAGATATTTCTGATATTCAATTGAGAGATGCAGTGTATATCAACCAAAGAATAATAGAAAATGGTAAGTGATAACTGTGTGACGGAATAATTTGAGTATTATAATTATTCTCGAAGGAATAACAAACTGCTATTTGAAATATATTTACTGTTAATGGGAATTATTTAGATTTTTTTTCCATACATATAAATGAAATGTCCCCTAAAATAATCTAATTCTAGAAATTGTTTTCTTTTTACTATTTTTTGCTCAATTTCTTTGCAGCTAATATTTTCTTTGATAATTTTTCGATACTGTAGTCTCAGGGGTATAGAGTACGGTATTTGAATTTTTTGCATCAAATAAATATGGAATTATTTACTTCTATTGAAGTATTGTTAGATTAAATAACCAAATACTGTTGTTTTTTTGTTTGTTTTTTTAAAGAAGCATAAACGTCTCTTTAGTTCAGCTGAATCTTCATCGAAAGCACTGCTCATCTCAATGATGTTTGAACTATTTTGAAATTGGAAGTGGAAATATATGAAAAAAAAAATAACATTTTTTTGTAAAGTACAGAAACACAAATTAAATTTATTTCGACGAATATTAAAAGAGTAAAGCGAAACCTGCTGAAAAAATGGGGACCTCAAGAAGTGGCTCTGAAGTACAAAGCTTCTTTTGAGAGTATTGCCCCAGATCTCTATCAGGAAAGTGGGAGTGGAAGGGAAGAGAAGAAGAGTAGGATTTTGTCGAATTGGTTCCACTGTCCATCGATTATTTCGAGGATCATGGGCTCCTTACGATGCCTGGGACTCATTCTCAGAAATCATAAGGGGCATACTTTTTTTTTTTTATAAGATTTTATTAATTTACATTTACAGACATTCGAAAATATATATTATGTTATTCAATGTAATATCTTTTAATTGAAGAATATAATAATTTTGTACTTAACTCTCTCAGTTTGTTGATATTTGATATTATTCTTTCTACATTATTCTACATTTCGAAAACTTGATCGAAAACTTTCGTTCATTGTTAGTTCAAAGCGAGAAGAAACCAGTACAAACTTTTCTGTTTGAAATAATCCATTTAAACCTTGGTGAGTACCAACATGTATTTGATTTCTTGTCTTAAATAAATTCATAATCTATAAATGTTTTATAATACTGATTTATATTAATCTAATTTAATATGTATAATAATATCAAACTATAGTTTGAATTGCTTATTTTTGAATTTTTTGTATGTTTTTAGAACTGAGGATGAATGCATAAAATTCGAAACTAATTTTCAATAAAACAAATTTATAGAAGTGGCACATAATTTATCAATCCCTAATTAAATCTTCGCAATTCATTTTTTTGCCATTACTAACAATTTGAAAGAAAACCTCTTATTTGATAGCCCGGTGGCTTTAAACTAGGCAGAAATGAATGTGAGGTCAAATTTTCTAAATGACAAACGGCGGATTTAGTAGCAATTTCTAACAACAACCGTTCATTTATGAGAAATAAATTTTTCATGCCGTTAGTGCATCCAATTATTCTGAAATGATCAGTTGACGTCCGCATGATAGTGTAGAAGGATCAATCTAATTAGGGATTGATAAATGAATTTATTATTCTGATTATTCTGAAATGACTTTGATAACTATTAACTCGTTAAAGTTCTTATGGTTAATCAGGAGGACCAACTCTTCTCAATGACCTGCAAGTTAAACTCAGAGATGTTCATTAAGTTAACCCATTAACCCATTTTATTGCGTACGCGTTATCTCAAGCTTTAAATTTATACATTGCTGAGACATATTGAACCGCTTGAATTGTGCACCAAATAGTTAAAAATCAGAAATACAAATGAAACTTGCTGTAATAAATAGTGCAAATCACATTGCATATTGCGGGAAAATTTCATTAGTTAGGAAATGTCTTTTGATAGCAAGGATCTCTGTCTTTATATTGGAAATATATCACCCTAAATCATTACTAAGCCACTTCTGTATTCATTCACATTATAATAGATATATAATTTTGAACACCATATAATGTTTCTCCGTATTTTTTTCTTTGTTGAATATTAATATACTTAGTATATAAATTGGGAGTTACTTTTTAATATGGATCATTCTCCAAATTCGGTGCAATTTAGTTATCGAACTTTTTTCGGAATCAAAGCATGTTTCAGTTGTTAGAATTTTGATTGACTTCAGTAAATGTTCCTTCGCAACTTTCTGTTGGCAAGTAGGCACGCGTCCGATTTGACCCGAAGTTAGAAAAAAGTTGAGGACTAGAGTTCATATGGTCCATTACCAACTTTATCAAATTCCCTTTGACAATTAATGCGATGTTAACTAATTTTATTTAAAGCTAAAGAAGGGAACGAAGTGGAATGGTATGAAGTGGAATGAGGTGGAATAGAATCAAGTAGAATGGAATAAAGTGGTAAGGAATGAAGAGGATCAATGAAGTGGTAAAGAATGAAGTAGATTCGAATAAAATGTAACTGAAAAATTAGACATCTTTTTTTTTAACCCTGTCATAACTATTTTTTGTTTGTCAATTTGGAGGTTTCTCGGCGGCAATGACGATATTGTGTTATTAATTTTCAAAATGTTGTAAGTATCCGTTCAGTGAGGTCAATTTATCTTTCAGCAATGAAGGTTTGGCTTTACATATAAGGTAACTAAAAAAAAAAAAAAAAAAAAAAAAAAAAAAATCTCAGAAATATATTAAACTCGTTCGTCGCCCCCTCTCCCTCCAAAAATAATTTGAAGGAAACATTTTTTCCAATAAGCAGAGAGAGACCTCAGGTGTGTTGCTAGGTTTCATCTCTCTTTGGGGCGGGGCGCGCGTATCAAATTTTCATACACTTTTTTATGGCTTCCATCGGAGCGGAAAATAAACTTTGAGAAACAAGATGAATATACAGACAGCTACAGACATTACTCCTCTCTGTTCTCTCTCACTTCAATTTGATTATTTCTTTAAGGAAATCATCTTTTCCTTAAAGAAATAAACTTTAACACTAAAAGTATTAAAGATAATATAATAAAATATTAAAGATAATATAATATAATATAATATTAAAGATAATATAATATTAAAAGTATTTAAGATTATTTTCTAAACGTTTTTCTAAATGATATCGATAATATACCCCATCTTTGCCCAGAAGCCGTAATGTTCTGCATATACTTTGGTGGTATATTTTGGCCACATTATTATGTCTAATTAAGTAGTCCGTCCCATTAATTATTATTATTATTATTATTTTAAATAACCTTTTAAAGATATTCTTTATATTATTTTTCAGATGTCTGTGTATGTGATAAATTAATTACATAATGTTTTTTAATTCAATTTATCGCCTTTATTATGATTAATGTTATGTGTTACTGTTATGTGTTTACTGTTATGTACTTACTGTTATGTGTGTGAACAAGATAATATGATTTTTCTAAAATTAACATAAGTGGTTCTGTTTCATTATTATACGAAAAACACACATATGAATTTTTGGTCTATAAGAGACGAAAAAAAAAATTATATTCCTAAAAATTGAGAAGACAGAAACAGGTGAAGATAAAGCTCCATGATCTTACTTAGTTGTGACATGGGGCTTAGCCAGGCTTAGCTAATAGATGGCTCGGCGTTCTCCAGAACATAATATTTCTGATACATATTTATAAGATATATATAAATATATATATATATATATATATATATATATATATATATTATATATATATATATATATATATATATATATATATACATACATATATACAATGGGATTCGTGTGTACCAGACTTCTATAATATAGAAATGTCTTCTAATAACTAAAGAGGCTAAAAAAAAAATTCGTTTTTTTTTTTTAAACTTCTGGACTTAATTCCATAAATATTTTTAAGGTAATTTATAAAAAAAAAACTAATGAACATTATAATCGTTAATGTATTATATTACGATGTCAAAGTATTATGTTACTGAATCATATTACGATTCGCGCTGAAAATAATAGTATACGTCTTGAATATTACAATACTATTAGAACGTAATGGTGTTTTTGGTAATTCAATTTTGGTTAATTATATTAAATACTGATCCTTTGCAATCAAACAAAAGAAATGATTTAGCCAACCACAATGTTTGAAGTTTTACGTTTCAAGTTACGAAGAATCCAAAAAGTGAATAAAAAACAAAACAAAAATAGAACGTCCGTCCACGATTTTTCTCTGAGACTACTGGGCCAATTTTTTTTTTTTCAGATTTGGCACCAAAGCCGCATGTTACTCCAGATTTTTTCTCGGATTTCAAAATGGTGGCCAATTAGAAATTTCATACATCCATACCTCAGGCATTTATGAAGATAGAGGAAAACAAAGTTTTTACGAATCATTCCAGAGTCTACAAAAAAATAAAATAAAATAATAAAAATTAATTCCGTATTGTAGTTTTGTTACAATGATTTCGAAAAACATTTAATAATATTATTAATATAATTTTAACAAAAATAATAATAATTTATAAAAAAACATTGTGTAATAATTTGCAGCTTTTTGGTTTGTTTATTCGAAAAATATGTTCTAAAAAATATATTGAAATGAACTAGTAAATAAATACTTAAGAGAGCATAAAGAAGAGAGAACAGTCTTCAGTGCAAGAAATCGATTTTGAAGTAAATCGCGTGTAAACAGTTAGAGAAAGAAGGACCTTATATATTCCGCAATTCTACTTTTATGAATATTTAACAGGCACGGATATATCACTCCTGAATAACAACACTCATTTATTCTCTTGAATAATTCGTTGCAGTATATTGTTTTATTTACTTATTTTATTTTTTTCCTGCATTAAAAAAAAAAAGATTCATTATATCTTTCTGTAAACATCACATTTTCACATTAAACATTCATCTACACTTTACATAATTGTTAAAATTCCTAACGTAAGAGAATAAAATAGAGTTTATTCCGGTAAAAAAAAACAAGTTGGTCCGACCAGATGGCAACCTTTTTTAGTCGGTGCCAAGAATAAAAATACAAAAATTATAATACATTTACTTTTACTAATCAATATATGTAATATATATTAAGGAGAAGTATTGCGATCGTAAACAATTTCAAAGGTACTTAAAGTCCAAATAACCAAATTGTTTCTGTTTTTATGTGAACAGCTTAGCTCAAAAACTAAAAGTTGTACGAAACTGAAATTAAGCATTTCAGATGGGTATATACCCTGGTTAGAGCAACGTTTTTGCTAAAATTGACTTACTTTTTGCTAAAATAGCTACTGTCACTTTATATTATTGATTTCAAAATGTTTAAACATTTTTCTCGAAAACGGCTCAAACGATTTTGATTAAACTCTTTATAGCAATGTACAATTAAATGGTCTATTATATCAGCTAGGTCTTATCCACATTGAAATAGTATGACAGAGGATAATTGCTGAATTTTCAAAATAATTAATTAAGTTTATTTGAAATAATTAACCGTCTCTTATGTTAGTTATAATAAAATATGGTTATATATTTGATAATTAACTAAAGGAGAACTATTTTCCCAGATTGAAAACAAATTTCCGGAAATAAGAATAGTAATATAGTGTATAATATGTCATTAGAAATCTAAAGCTAATTATAAAAATGTGATTTCTAACATATAAAGTCAAACTTGGCTAAAAACCAATAAACTTAATTAATAGTCCAAGAGCCGAGGCGAAATTTGGTGACTTGTTTGAACACAAATTTTACTCATAGATCCGTATAATGTTTCCCCTCAGTATTTAATCTGCAGTTATCTGCCAGCTCAAAGCGGGCGGGTTTCAAAATGGCGGCCAATAACTTCTTAAAAATTTAGGCTTCTTTTGTTTTTTCTCCTATAATCCCTAAATGCTGCATTCTATTGGTAAAGTTACGGTATATTAAATTAAAGAACATTAAATTTTGCTTCTAATGAGTACTACAAAATAATAATTTAAATTAGTGGTGTGGTAGAAACCACGGTCGTAAAACGACTATTTTGTCAAAAACAGATACTATATATGAGTATGCAGCTTGGAAATGAGTACTCTATGAGAAAAAGTTATTGTATAAAAGTTGTAGAGCATTAAATTCTGCATTCATTTTTTTAAATTCGGTCTAGTACACTTCTCGAATTTGACAATTTCCTGATCTCCGGCAATTAGTATATCAGCCCAGTAGAGATATCATTTTGGTTAGTAAAAAATGGATTAATTTTATTTTTTTAGATTTGTAGTATGTACTACTTCTCTTGGGAAAAATTCTAGTTTTTGATCTGCTTCTTGTGCGTTTTTCGCCACCTTCAAAAACGCTAAGAAATAGAAGCGTATAGAACTATATTTTTTTGTAGAAGTTTTTCCCAGTAACTCGCTTCTAGTGCATTTAAATTAAACATTTGTCGTCATTAAATTTAAAGAACATTAAATTTTATAAAATTTGGAATAGCTACTGAGATTATATGCAAAAAATTCAAAAAGTTGGATTTCTGTAGTTTCGCATTTGATATGATTTATTTAAAGCAAACATAAAACTGCAAACACAACAGATGATAAAATTCTGCCACATTAGGAAGAAGCGTCTCTTTCTATAAAACATATAGGCGAAAATACAAAATCGCCGCCATTGCGTTAAGGAGACAGGGCCTCCCATGATACCGATTATGTTGGCGTCACATTAGGTTTCTATCTGTGAAAACTAAAATTTTTAAAATTTATTTCAAGTGGTATGGTATGTGAAAGTTACATGGTGCGCACCGCACCAGATTATTTAAAATTTTAAGTAGGCGGAAGTTGTAGGGAGATGTGTATAATTTAAAACATACATCATATAGATAAAACATATGGAAGCTCATAGACATAAATTAGAGAAGGTAAAAAAAAGTATGGCATTTGGTCAAAAAAGTTTTTTAGGACAAAAAAAAAATAAAAACTAATAAGTGCTACCCTTTTATGCTTTTTATTGTCATTGATGTTATTTACTTCATGATTTATGTTGAGGTAAATAAAATAAATATAGTTTATGGATGTAGGTATGCTTCGTATAGTAATGACCAAATCCGTATGAGGCTCAATGGAAGATTTATTGACAAGTAATACACTACCACATCTGAAGTTTTTTCTATAAAAAAATATCTGTATCACTATAACTACTGAAGGGTTCAGTACTAAGCAAGAAAGTACCATTTCTTGACCAATGGTTATTCTTTTTAAATGGCGCATAAAACTTAACCCTCGCAGCATGGACGGGGAATCTCATACCGCTCGGCAAGTTTGTAGATTGGTGGGAAGAAATTTATTGTACCGTAGGCGCAGACTTTCCATTTTGATTGGGGAAAGGAAGCAAGGGAAGGGGGTGGTGACGATCGCTTGCTATGTCTTAGTAAGCATCAGCAGTGAACTGGAGCCGCTGAGTTGAGCTTATTCACCACTCTTCTAGCCCATCCAGGCCCTATTTCTTCTTGGAATTGTTTACTGCTTAAACGAAGTAACGAACTGATGAAAGAAGGAACGAACTGGGCTGATTTAGACTTACATAATTCGATTCTACTTTATATTGATTTTAGATTACATATTGTATTGGCTCATGCAGATTATTTATTATTGATTTTTAACTTACTTTTTATGATAATTATTTTTTAACTATGTTTTTTAACTTACTTTTTATGGTAGTAATAGTTTTATGATTTTATCACAGCGATGAGTCGTCTGATAACGATGAAAGTGATCTCGATGAAGCGGACAACCTACCTTGTTGGCCCAGCAATGAAGATTGGTCCTGGAGATAGATTCCTGGAGAGATCCCAAAAGTTTTCTGAGGTAAAACTTTTATGAATAGGATTGTGAAGAACCTAGCCAGGGCACACGAGAGCCGCAAAGGAATATCTTCCAGAGTCTCTCAAGATAGATTCAACCAGCTCATTCCTTAGGAGAGTCATTGTCAGCGATTGAGATTTGGCAAAATTTATTTTATGAAGAGATGGTGTCTGAAATTGTGCAACAGACGAAAAAGAAACGATAAAAATAATTTTACTGTTTAAACGCCGACTTGAAAATTTAATAAGTATTTTTTGTTCTGACCTTGAAATTGATTGTATGATCTCATTGCCTCATAAATCTGGAATCAATTTGAATAATAAAATAGCAGGAGACTATCAGATTTTGGAACATTGGAAGATTTCTAAATTGCACGACAGACTGCGTCCACTCCTTGAGTATGTATACAAGGCCCACGATAGGGTTAATGTACTTTAATTAGTGATATTTACTGAAGAATATTCAACATATTTTATCATTTTTGATCGACTTTAGGGCTGAGAGAAAAGATGAGAATATTAATGAGGTTGATAAAAAACAGAATTGAATAGATAAGACAATAGAGAAGAGATTCTAGACCACAGTTTCAAACATTGAAAACAAAATCTTTTTCGAATCCAATCACGTCCATCAAGAAAATCCAATTACTAGCCATTCTATAATTTTCGAAATAATCGAATGATTTCATCTCTCTCAAGGAAACATCTATCTCGAAAATAAACATCTCTCTACTAAAATTGTATTATCGTCAGTGTAGTTAACAGTCAGTGTCAAAGTTATAGATATTCTGACCTATATAACCTATAATTTGTTGACCTATTATACTATTGGAAATCAATGCAAGATATTGTTTCCGAAAATAGAAAAATCTCATTATTCGTTTACGAGTATCATTAAAAGTGGGCGGTGAAATGAAGTGAAGTAATGAACCTGCCTTGGCTACCTACTGCCCGGTCATTAAGCTCTTATAGCCTGCCCATTTTCACTCTGATGGCTTCTGGTAACTTTATTAACTTCTAGAGCATTATGAAATCACGAAGTCATAAATAATTTTAGTTGTAATAAGAAAAGCTGTGGAAGGTGTTAAATCCCACGCAGAGCCTTGTTTAACCAAATAGGCGCCCATGGCACTTAGAGATTATCTTTAAGCCCATGGCTCTCCAGATTAGAGAATTTATTTTATTTTTATTTACTGGTTAAAATCATTATTTTATTTTAAATTTGAAAGGTAACAAACATTAAAATAAAAGAAAGTTAAACATTAAGTTGAAGAGGACCTCATGGATCGGGGACCATTTGCTCAGGCCCGATGGGCATATTGTACTGAACCCACGTGACCTATGGTTGGTTGTCTATAGGCAATCCATCAATTTGCTTAAACTCATTACTTTCTATAAAAGAAATTGGATAAAGAGGATTAGATGTGATCAACAAAACATGAATCTTGAAATCTTCGATTATTATTGGAAGGTTCCAAAATTAAACCTAGAGTAAAGCCATCTTGAAGTACAGGCCCGGTCCATATTCCCTTCACCACCACTGACGTCACACTAGGGGAGCTAGGTTCTCACTTTTGCTGTTAATAGTTGTAGTAATTATCATTATTTTTACACGCAATCATTATTCTAGATTTTTAAATGACTAAAAGTGGGTTATAGATACATATTCATGTGTCTTCTTAGAATAGGAGCGACTAGTTGCCAATTCTATTAAAAACTCCATTCTTATTCCTTACCATTTAAGGTAAGGTTTGTTATTAAGGTAAGCATTGTTATTCTTACAATTTAAAGCCGTTTAATTTTATATTACTGACAATACCCTGACTGTTCAACAACAGAACAAATTGGATATAATGAGAAAATCCAACGCAATAAGAGTGTTTTTTAATGAAACCAAGTAAAATAAAAATTAATCAAATAGTACTATTGGTTACATTGAATGTAGTTTCAATAACTGCTAAAGATCTATTAAATGAAAAAAAAAATACATCAAATTAAAAAGTAAATGTTTTTTTTAATCTTAGTGTAGGTACTATTGAACAAACATTGAATATTTGAAGTACATATGAAGTACATAGTAAGGGAAAAAATATAGTACATTCAATGTACTTAAATACACGTGTTTGGGTCCCCAGTGCCGAAATAACCAAGTATCACATTATGGTTTGTATTGAAAAACAAAAATTGTACGAAACTGAAATTACGTATTTAAGGTAGATATATGCCTGGAATGTTCAAATTGGTTTCCTCTAAAGTAGCTGTAATTTTGTTTATTTGAAATAATTACCCATCTTTCATTGTTAATTGTAATAAAAAATGGATAAATATAAACTATGAAGGAATTGTATAATTAACTAAAGGAGAAATATTTTCTCCTATTGGAAACAAATTTCCGAAAATAAAATTGGTAATATAGATGTATAATATACTGTTGGAAAGCTAAAGATTTTACAAAAAATATTGTCACTAACCTGAGTATTATTAATATATTGTCTGTTTTCAAGAAATTCTTTATTCTTTAAGCTATGTCTCGCGGTTTTGCCCACTTTAAATTTTGGTTAACCACTAAAATATAAAATAATCATTATAATAATAACCTATAATGTGTTGTTCATTCGACAGGAACAGGATCAAAACGTTAATAAATTTTCATAAACGAAAATAATTTTAAAAAGTTTCATACTTAGTTAGGTTTAAAAAATTATAAACACACGGTGCTTACTTTTATGTCTACAAAATAATGTTTTTACACTTTATTAAAAACTTTGTTTAATCAGCTTCCATCACGGGTACAAAGTTGCCATGACACTTACGCTCGTTGGACACTTTTCCTCTTAGCAATTTATTTATGGATTCCATTCCTAAAGCCTAAAGCCTTTCTCAACAATAATGTTATCAGTCTCAGCAACTGGCTGTTCCAGAAATTAGCGCATTTAAACATACAAACTCTTCAGCTTTCCATAGCAGTACAGATTCATTTTATTCAATTTTGTAAAACATTTCACTGATGCCATTTAGTCATACTTTACTGAAATTGAATTATTAAATTTAAATACAAATTTTACTTGAAGGAAAAAATGTGAGAGAAGTATATATATGTATGGCAGAGCGTGAAGGTTTATTCGATATATTCAAGAAACCCGGTTTACAAAGATGTCTTTCTTTTATAAAGAATATTTTTGTCCTGAATCAGCTATTTGAGACAAAGATCTTTATATTGGAAGGACACATGCTATCCTTGTGCTCTTTTTCATATTGTTTGTGCCTTGCCTGTTTCGTCGTCCTCTCCACCTTATCCTGAACATTGCGGTCGGTTCGTTTTGGTCTTATTATATATATATATATATATATATATATATATATATATATATGTTCATGAATTTTTTGTATTCTTCATCGTGTCAAGGACATAACTAATATGTTAATTTAAATAATAACTTTATTGCGGCTAAAAAGGCAGTAGCTTTAATTTATTTGAATTTTATTCTCTCGGAATTCATCTTTATCTCTATTTAGGCCAAAATATACTAGAGCCATTGAGCGTTAGTCACTTTACTTGGTCTTTTGACGGCAATCAATACTTCTTTACTAACAATCAGATTTTATTATCGTTCCTTTATGTTTTTTGGAATACTGAATTCGAATCCGGAGTTATCTAATTAAATTTACAAGAGCGTTTTGAGATATTCGCAATAAAACAAACGGAATTTTCGCACTTTTTTTTCTCTTTTTTAGCTTATAATTTTATGTGAAAGTGAAAAAATTGTTATTTTTTTAAAGTAGACTAAATTTGGAAGAATTTGAGTTTAATTAGAGCTCTGTAGTTGTAAAAATTTCCTAGTTACAGTACTTCAGCTATCGGTAATTATTTCCAAAAAGTAACATTTTAAATTTTGGGACAAATATTAGGGAAAATAATGATTCTACCATGAAAGTCGTTAGGAATAAAGTTTTAGGAAATCAATGCAGCATAAATTGAATGATACAGTGAGTGAAGAACCAATAGTGGATTCATCATATGCAAAAAAAAAAAGAAAAATAAGAAAATTGGATTTTGGTATGATTGAAATTTTAAACATTAATATTTTTCCAACCATTGGGTTCTACAGGTGTCGTTTTGTGCTTGAATTCAAGCTAAATAGATTTTAGTTAAAAACTAGATAAAACTTCACTCCTAACGATTTTCCTCTTAAGATCATGATTTTCCACAACATTTGGCTCAAAATTTAACTCGAAATTTAAAATATTACTTTTACTAAAAAAATGACCAATTGTTGAAGTATTGTAACTAGAGAACTATTACACTTACAAATCTGTGGTTTGGCCCAAATTGTGGCAAATTTGATCTACTTAATGAAATATAAGAAACTTTCGTTATCACACGTGGTTTTGAAATTATCAGTGGAAAACCAAAATAAATTGCGAATGTCCCAAAACGCACCAGGAAACGTTTTTAGAAAATTTCTGATTTGGATACAGCACCCCCAAAAAATAAAAGGAACTATAACAAAACTGAGTACTAAATATTTTACTATGTAAATTATCACTTGACTGTACAATTAACATAAGTTCTTAGAATGTTCAAAAGTAGGGTAGATGGAATGTTAATGTACAGTTAACAATCCACAAACAATCGAGTACGTAGAATATCTTTTATTTACAAATAGTCTTGCTGATAATGTTACATTCTGACTGGGCCTTTCAATACATCAGACTACTTCTACCTTCTTACTTTATAATTCAATATACCGAGTCTACTAATGACTGACTATTTTAACTCAAATGATATTAGATATGACATGTAGAGGCCGATTGGTAGTAAAGTCGAACAAATAGAGTGGAAGACAAATAGCTCATTTGAAAAAAAAAACAGCTAAGAGAACTAGTAGAAAGTAGTTACTAAGTTAACTATCTAATTCTCTGCTAATCTCAATTTCTAAGGAAGGAGGACCCTGCTGATGGCGGCCCTTAACGTATGTAGGTTAAAGATAAGAAAGATGCCAATAGAAATTAGAATCAGTCACATTAACATTGGTGCAAGAGTGAAACAGTAGGCTCTGTTTTACCTTTGTAAATAAAGTAATTCCTCACACAGCATTGTTGGTTGAACCACATAATATATCTCGACCATTAATTGAGGCTAACAGTGCTTGGTAACCTGTTGGATAATCCCTCCTTCCTACTCTAGTTGGACTACATAAGGACCATAAACCAAATAAATAAAAACAGAATGAATGCTAAGTAAAATAAAATAACGCGTGAATAACAAATAAATGAGTCGATATAACTTGTGGTTCCATCGGTAAGAGGTTTATCACTCGATCCATCAATTTGTTTCAGGGTTTCTTAATTATTTTCTAAGTAAAATATTTCAATTATTTAGAAAAAACATGGGGGAAATTGAAGTAAAGTGGTTATTAGGAGTAAAGTGGCAATTGGCGTGTACTTGCTGGAAACTACGCCAATCTAGCGGCCAGGTTTCAAACTATCTCGTAGATAAGCCATTAGTGTTATGTCAAAGTATCAGGGATCAGTTAACCGAATGGTTTTATTCTCATTATTTTGCCATGAATTCGTGGTAGAATTTTTAAATTTGAATAGCTGAAGACTCTGTCTATTTTTAAAAAAAAGATAGCATATAATGAATTAGAAAGTTCGTACGTGAATCTAGTTATAATTCATAACAGTGCAAAGAAGCCAGTGTCTCTGATTGCTGTTAAAATTGAATTCCGAAGAAATCAAAGGGTGGATTTGGAGCTGTAAATGATGGGCTCATGAACGGTGTGTTGGTTGTGAAGAGGTGGACAATGAGTTTAAGCTTGAACTTCGGAAATGACTTAAAATAGTTTCCATGAATTAAGTTATTATTTAGCCATTAATATTTTACATTGTTTGAGTTTCTATGCCTAAAATGTATCGAAATACTAGTTTTAGTTAAGTTTTTCATCTGAATCATTATTCCATTAAGAATGATCAATTGGAAAATAATCACTGCAATCCCACACGTTTGTTTATATGCTGGTAGCAGGCACTAACGACTTTAGTTAGGGAATAGCGGCCAGTAGGCCACTATGTACGAGTATGTATGCCCCAGAAAAATGCACATAGGTCATACATGTTATATTTTTTGTTAATTACAAATATATTGTGTGGTATCTTGTAATATGTAGATTAGAAAAGACATAGGCGGCCAGCTTCTATCCATAACTATGGTTTGATAAAAATTCTATTTCCCTTTCTAAAGGTTTGATAAAAATTCTGATTGACCACTTTACTCCACTATACACTATAAATATTATTTATAACATAGTTTATAGAGCCAAAAACTTATTTTCCTCCCCTCTCCTTTCAGAAAAGATTTTAGCCTACACCGCTTTTGATAAAGATGCTGGTCCAGCAGGCTGGGTTAAAGAAAAAAAATAAGACTAAGACTTAGTATATAAGACTGTTGATCTCTAAGATGGAAAAATTCAATGGGATCAGCTGATATTGAAATAGTGGTACATGGTATATAAGGAATCAGTCTTGCAAGTGGAATATAAAAAGAATTAAAAAAAGACGCTAATTAAAAGGAGGCGATTAAGGTCAGAAGTTTACTTAAGGCAAGAAAGAATTAAGTTTCTTAGCAGACAACAGACACAGTCAATTGCTTTTTCATCATCTAATTACTGTAATGTTAATTCTTTACTTTTGACTGGAGAAAAAAATATAAAATGACTTTATCGTTAATTTAAAATGGTAATAGCGTGTTCCTTTTTTTATTTTTCCAAGTATTATTATACACATTGTTTTTTTTTCTCTACCTCTTTTCCTCTTTCAGAACCAATCTAAAAACTTGTTGTTTTTTAACTTTTTTATTAAAAATTTTTATATTCATATAAATTCAAATTTAAATATAAATATTTAATTTCTGAAATAAAACAAAAACAAAAAAAAAATTATAACCCTGGTCAGTGTTATGTTTCTGCTTTTTAACTTTTATAAGAACGTTTTAATAAAGGTCAAAGATATTATTATATATATCAAAGATATTATGATATTATATTATATATTTATCTTATATATTATTATTGTTATTATTATTATTATTATTATTATTATATTATATATAATATTAAGATCAAGCATGTTGTTGTGAAATTGAAAACAGTGGAAAAATATCTTAATAATTATCTTACTTAAAAAGAAAATTAGGGAACTTTACTTCTTATAAATTCATAGTATATATATATATATATATATATATATATATATATATATATATATATATATATATATTAATTTCCATTAACAAACAGGATTGATAAATGTAACAACAGTCGTAAGTGACCTCTTTGTTTTAAAACTCTATCATAGAACAATCTAAATAGACTATCACAATTAATTTTAAATTCTACTTATTTTGAAACGTAAAATCTCAAATTTTGAGGAGGAGGTAATAGGTAAATTAAAGGTTAATTCTTTCATAGGCGCGAAAACCCATTAATGGGTCCTGGCCTCCTCAAGCACCTCCGCCAGTTCAATCGGTTAAGTGCAGCCGTCCTCTAATTCCGATCTCCGAGCAGGGTTCTTGGGCCATCTCTTATGCCATCCATCCATCAAAGTTTCTGGCGTCCTCTTGGTCTGGTGCCATGCAGCTCATCATCCATAAGTTTTCTTGGGATCTCATTGGGTTACATCCTGGTGAAAAGACCTGCATATCGCACTGTGTTGAGCCTTAGAACTCTTGCCACATCTGGCTCATTAAGCAGGGAATACACCTCTCTGTTTATCCGCCCTCTCCATGCTGATCCAATTTTAACTAGGCCGTAAATGCGTCTGAGGATTTTCCTCTCAAATTTTAGGAGATGTCATTCATCAGACTTTGAGAAGATCCATGTTCCTGACAAGTTGGTAAGTGTCTCGCAAAACCTAGTTTTTCTGGCTCTGTATGCCGACGTAGTCCAAACTAGCATCCATTGGCTGATGCTATTCACCTCTTTATCTCAGCCGAACATTAACCTGTAACCCCAGGTACACAAACTGATCAACTCGTCCAAATGAGTGAGGAACAATCTGGGAAAAATCTTCGAAAGGACCTCTGGTTTGACCAGCAATCATGTATTTGGTTTTATTGTTGTTGACCATAAGCCCTAGCTTTTGATCTCCCAACAATATGGAGGTCGTCTTTGATCCTGGATCTTTTATTCTCTAATAGCTTTTTCAAGGTCAACATGTGTAACTGTTTTTGCTCTTCTAAACTCTGTCACTAGAAATATCTATTCTTTCATCCATGTAACTAATATTTAGCCAATTCAATCATCATAAGGACTAAAAACTATAAAACCACGAAAGATTGTTAAAGATGCAAAAATAAAACATTTTTGAATATATGAAGGGTTGATTACTTCCTTGAAAAATACAGAAAAAAAATAAGAGGAAACGATTTAAAATCCTTTAAAAAAATTGCGAATACCTTAGCCCGCTCGTCCATTTTGGCCCCTTCCACTAAATATAGTAATAATAAAATATAATAATAATAATATATTATTAGGTATTTACTATTTTTCTGTATCTACAGCCTAAAATGATTTTATCCCTTGCAGCATACATGCAAAACAGTTAGATTCAAAGATGTAGTGATTATTGCGCCGAGATCCCTGGATCGTTGCTGTTCTCCGTTAACTGTATTTATTTTTTATTAATATTTTTTTACTTATTTAATTTCTTTAAATATTTTTATAGAAACATAATACAATCTGCCACACTCAAGGGCAATAGGTATTATGATTGTAGGTATTCATTTGTACCATAACTTGAATATGTACATCAAATGAAAATATATAAATAGATAAATTAAATAATAACATAATAATTAAGCAACCGAGAGAAATAAAATTTAAATTTTATTAAAAAAATTAAATAAATCATATCGAACACATTCATACCTATGTACAATATTTGTTGATCATCAAATCAATTATTCAAAATTTTTAGGAAGAATACAAAAAGTTGTGCTTACTTGAATAGTTGAGTCAATTTTCTTCTAAACCTGCAAAAAAAAAAGTATTTAATAAAGTTATATACCTGTATATATATATATATAATTTTTTTAAAAATTCTATATACATTATTGTCTAGTGAAAATTGACTAAATTTAAGAGTGATCTATGTGGGATCGTATGTAATTTACATTTGATAACATAATTCAACGAATTTTTAAGCGCCTTATCTTTTGATGTTAAATACCTTCTTGATTGACAAACAGATTGTTGAAAACTTTCTCATGGCTCTGGAGGACGCATCAAGAATACGAAGTTGAATTAAAAGCTATCAGTCAATCAAATAATATACAACAGCGCATGTAAGAAATCTTTTTAAAAAAAATATAATTATGGAGTATATTAATAACAATGAGTAAATTCTATCAGAATAACAACTGTGGCTTCAAAGTCGCTTTCTGTATGTAAAATGATTTATCAAATTTAGCTGTTATTTTATTTTCAACCTTCCTTGCCTCAACCTTTCAATCAACATTAACTAGGTAATTTATTGATGCACAATAAATTAGGACATTTCAACCGCTAATCATTTCAGACCTGCAATAAAAATTACAAAAATTCTAATGAGTTAGTAAAATTCAGTCATAAAAAAAACAATCTTAATATGGAAGAGCAAAAATTCATAAATGGACATGATATTTAGATTTAGATATTTAGATATTACAGTCAACATTTTTAAATGCTCTTTTAATTTTTTTAGTTATTCTAGGGGGAATGTATTATAATTTATCAAATTGATTATAATTTGTTGTTTTAATTATTTAATTTTGATTATGTTCTTCTAATATTGATATTATCTTTATTTATAATACGGAAATATTCCGTAATAACAATTTTTCTAGAACGAGCATTTGTTTTTGTTATTATTCGGCATTTTCTATTTATTTAATCCGGTAAACCATTGATTATTTATCAGTCTTAAAAATTATTTAAAATATTTGTAATCAACATTTTATTCTGAACATCTTTCATGCAACATTTATTGGCTAGATTTATTGCTTTATTAATTGGATTATTTCCTTTATTTATTATTTGATATCTTGGATAATTAGAATAATTCTTTAATATTGAATAATTACTTTTTGTTATTTGGTCCAATCTGTAGTAATTTTATTATTGTCAAAAGTGATGTCCGTATCTAAATATTTATAACCTTATCTGTAGATGATTAAGTTCTAAATTTAATTATTTTGTCCATTTTATTTAGTAAATGTTACAAGCCTATGTATTTTTAAAAAATCAATAAATCAATCATCAATTTATTTCTAGAAAATCATCGATTTTTCGTCCAGTTTTTCAATTGTCTCTGCAATTACTTCATTTAATTCTAAAGACAATGTTTCTTCCATAGCTAACCCATGTAATTGCTTATAAAAAATACCATTGAATTAAAACTAATTGTTCATGTGAAATGCGAAATTTAATTCTCTCGATATATATAAATTTATTTTTAATTTTTGAATAATCTTTCATAATGTTTCAGTTGTCTTTTGTTGTGTTTATACAGTCTTCAGCTGTTACATTCGTAAAAATATTTTGTTCATTAAGATAATAATTATGTTATAATCTATGTTTGTAATTTGGGTTCAATATATTTATGTTGCGTTAACGTAAATGGTTTTTGTTTTAAAACATAATAACTAAGGATAGCTAATAATTCAAAATATTGGCATCCTTTTGCAAAAACTAAAAAAATTAGCGATAACTCAAGTGTATTCAAATAAAATCCTTGATTAAAATGAGTAATTTGTAATAAATGAACTTTGGCACTCTTTTAAATTAAACATGATTAATTAAACTTAAATTAAATTACAGTTGACTTTGTTTATTATTCTAAATCGAAAGAAACGATAAATGAAATTAATTGATTATTAAGTGCTTAAATAAATAGCCTTGAAAATCAGGTCAACAGGTGTGCTCGCCGAATGTTGGATTCTTGGAAAATTATAACATTTATTTCATGCGGAATGAACTTGAAATTCCGACTATACCGTGAATAGAATGGTAAAATTTAGATGAAATATTCTATCAGGTCTATTTTGGGAAAATATTATATTTAATGATATCAACGAAACGTTGTTTTTATGTTCTAAAACAGCCTAATGTTCTAGTAAAAGTTACAAAAGCATAAAATCATATGTGCTCAAAGCAGAAGTGAATTAACTGCTACTCATAGTCTTCCAAACTCAAAAGAAAATTTTCTAGGGTATGTCGGGCTATGCAGAAGGGAACTCATCTCCGAGATAAATGAAAAGAAACAAGTTGGTGGATCGGCTAAGCCTCACTCAGTCCCACCGCATTTCTGGACGATTAGATCAAGGAAGTAATTACAATCCTGGACTAAGAGGATATGTTTGCGATATTGTCTTGAAAGGTTAGCTGCGAGATGTTGAATCTAAATTACCAATCTTAATGATAGTTGAATTGACTAAGTAATTTTTCCTTGTGCAACCAGGCAGAATATAGTTTGTATCAGTTGGAAATAATTTTGGAATACAATTCCGCAGGAAATATCAGTTTAAAATAACAAATATATTTGAAAGTTATTCGCTTAGCTCAAAGCAGCAAACAAATGTAGGGAGGATATGATTCTAAATTTAATTTTTTAATTGCTATATTAGCAACAGACCATTCTTTTGCTATTATCAGATTGTGTAGGATTGAGGACGATTCAACAGACAGAATTGTTCTGTTTTTATGAATGTTTTTCATTATAAAATGAAATGGAAAAAAAAAAAAAAAAAATCTATTTTGACTTAAATAAGTTGGCATTTTTATTTACTTTACAACTAATATACAACATATCATATAACATTACAACACTTCATATATTATTATTTATTACTGGCCAATAAAACTCTAAATAGTGACTTACACATATCATCAATTGACAATACATAAGGACTTTTTATATACGATTTAATAGTAAATTAAGCGGACGTATCAACATACTGATTCAGGAAAGAGCACAGTTGGGCATTAGTTAACTATATTTTTAGTTAACTACATTTTAACTAAATAACTAATAGTTATTGAATTAGTTGCAATTAAAATGCAAATAATTTAGTTATTAATTACTGTTTGGTAACTAATATCTTAGGAATTAAATTAGTTTTAGTTGTTTTGGACAACTAATTTTTTTAGTCGTGAAAAATAAATTGCCTTGGCAATTGAAAACTAATCAGTTTTATCTGTAGTTGCGAATAACAATTAACAATTAATATTATGTTTATTTTTTGAATTTTGATCTTTGAAACTACCAGTCTAACGGGTGTCCTCTCCATACCAGAGCCCTATTTCATGATAAAGTATAACAGTACAAGTACAAGTGGTATGGTCGTTTTTAGAGAATACAGGTTACTTATCATCATTAGATAATAATAATTGTATACAATTTATTTTTTATTTACTGTTTTTTCATAATAAACTGTTTTAAATGTTATAGTATTTCATCATTCCACAGTGTAATTCATAGGCGTAGTAACTCATTGGCTCACTTATACTTTATTATGTGATAGGGCGCAGGACTGGGTCCTGATATATTCATAAATAAAAAAATCTATGTAAAGCATTTCCAAGTCAATTAATTGGAACCTTTTCCAAATTAATTGCCATCTTTTCCGTTTCAATTGTAGCTTTTTCCATTCCAATTGTAATCCTTTCCAATTCAAATATATATTTTTCCATTTCCATAGTAATTTTTTTCATTCCAATTGTAACCCAACCGGACATGAATTAATTCTATTTTATTCATTTTATTATTGAAAAGTAATTATTTTAATTAAATAATAACTTAAAATGAATGAAATAATTTCTGCATATTCATTCGACATTTTTCTATATTATTAGATAATTGCAATTTAGTAAATAATTTCAATTAATTTCAACTAATTTCCAACTAGTTAATTAATTTAAACTAATTTTTGGAAATTATTTTTTTTGGGAGTTAATTTATTTTTAAATATTTATTTTTTGTATGTTTTTTTTTTTTTATTAATTTATCCATCAGCACTAAGCGACAAGTGTAAAAAATATTGAAAAGAAGGTTGATGTAGCGTTGATGGTTATTAACATGTATTATTAACATGAAATTATTAACATTTAAAATTATGCAATCATTCAAGAAACCAAATTTATATGTGAAACAAAACTTGATATATGTACAGATGCATGTATCGATTTTTTCATAAATTAACGATAATATAGAAAAAATAAAATATAAACTTTTACTCCTCTAAATTATTTGAAATTTCATACATTTTTAAATTTACAAAAATATTTTTAAATTTTTGAAATTACATTTTTAAATGAAACTTTTTCTCAGAGCTGTCACAGAACTAAACATCTCCGCCTCCGCGAAAAGTTTCGTTAAAAAATTCGCAAATGTATTTACAAAAGCTCTAGTTTTGAGGTCAATTTAATATTTGACATTTTAATAACAAACTAAATATGACATTATCACATGTCTCGAATTTGACAATTTCTGAATCGTAAAAAGAGAATTGGTAGAAGAAACAACAATAGCCAATGGTGGAAAAAGGAATTAAGTACGCGAGATTTCTTCGCATTTCTTGATTACGTGTTACAATACTTTCAATATAGAAAGCGTTTCTTCTGTTCTTTCTCATGTTTTTAAAATTATCAATATGAATTTTTTTTTTGTCTAAATATGGGCAATAATATGTAATATCTCCTCCAAATATACAAAAATATGTAATATCCTCCAAATATGTACAAATAGGTAAAATAAAAAACGCTTTATTTGCTTTTAAATTGTATAAAACGTAAAGTAAAATGTCGAAGAAGGGTGTAAAAGGCTTAAAAAAAAATAGGTAAATATAACAATTTCCAAGTCAATTGTAATCTTTTCCAAATCAATTGTCACCTTTTCCATTTCAAATCTAACTTTTTCCATTTCAATTGTAACCCAACCTGACATGAATTAATCCAATATTATTTATTTTATTATTGAAAAATAATTAATTTAATTACATTAATGAGTTTTGAAGTAATATCGGCATATTCTTTCGACAATTTTTTCGTTTATTAGATAATTGATATTAAGTAATAATTTCAAGTAGTTTAAATAGTTGAAATAAAATTGCAGTTTATTTATTTTTAAATATTTATAATTTTTTATTTATTTAGTGGGAGGAGGGTGGATTTCATCGATTTGGTGTTCGTTCATTAGGTTTTCGAATTTGTTAAAGTCAAATTTACTACCGAAATTTTGTTCAGCCACGATTATTTCTACTCAATTATGAGTTTTCAAAATTCTTCGGTATATGTATTATTTACAATATTTTCATGGGCGCTATTTCCGAATTCACTATCGAATTTCCGATCGCTTTTCGCTTTTCCGTTACTATTGAAGATTTCTATGATAAAGCGATCGTTTATTAGGTTTTCGAGGGTTCTGATTCCATTTTTTGAATTGGATTTAGGATCGCGCATGCGCGTTTCCGTTACTATTGAAGATTTCTATGATAAAGCGATCGTTTATTAGGTTTTCGAGGGTTCTGATTCCATTTTTTGAATTGGATTTAGGATCGCGCATGCGCGTTTCCGTTGCTATTGAAGATTTATATGATAAAGGAATCGTTTATTAGGTTTCCGAGGGTTCTGGTTCCATTTCTTGAATTGGATTTAGGATCGCGCATGCGCCTTTCGCTCTTCTGTTGCTATTAAATATTTCTATGATAAAGCGATAGTTTATTAAGTTATCGATGGTTCTGATTCCATTTCTTGAATTGGATTTTGGATCGCGCATGCCCATTTCGCTCTTCTGTTGCTATTATAGATTTCTATGATAAAGGGATCGTTTATTAAGTTATCGAGGGTTCTGATTCTATTTCTTGAATTGGTTTAGGATCGCGCATGCCCATTTAGCTCTTCTGTTGTTATTTAAGAATTCTATGATAAAGGGATCGTTTATTAAGTTATCGAGGGCTCTGTTTTCATTTTTTTAGTCGGATTTTGGATTGCGCATACGCGTATTGCATTCCCCTTACTGTTGGAGTTTTTTATGATAAAGGTATCGTTTATAAGATTTTCGAGGGTTCTAATTCCCAATCTTTAATTGGATTTTTAATTGCGCCTATGCGTTTTGCATTTCCGTTACTGTTGGAGTTTTTCTATGATATAGAAATCGTTTATGAAGTTTTCTATCATCATCTCTTCAAATTTATTATCGGATTTCGATCCTGCCTGCGCATTTTGATTTACTTTTGTTATTGAACTTTGTTTATAAGGGCCATTTATCAGATTTTCAAAGGTTCTGATTTAGTTTTTCGAATGGGATATTTTATCGAACATGGTCATTTCGGATAACCGTTACCATTGACATTTTTTTTCGGTAAAGTTATTGTTTATTAAGTTTTATAGGACGACATACTCAAAAAGGTGGGTCCTTTACCACATATTATATATACTCACGATATACCTGTTAATAATGAGACAAATATGAGAAATAGAATAATGGCTGTTACTTACGCTGACAATACAATTATTTTAACGAAAGATCATGATTCTACACAAGCGATTCAAATTACTTTACTACCTTTTTCCTAAATCTTCCTAACTGAAACTGAGGCAGAAACTATAATACACACTCAAACTTACCTGAGCAAATATGAACATAATCCTCACCAATTCACGGCACAATCAAACACACTCACTCACAAAAGCTTCCAATCAAAAATATTACGACTAAAAATAAACTAGGTACATGACTAACAAACCTGATTCATACATTCTGACTTACACCTACCAAGACGTAAGTAGTTTTTATCAACGATTTTATAATAAAATAGACCAACATACTGATAAGAGCTATGGCTACAGACGATATGACCAAGAATACGAGGAAACTCAAATAGCGTTGGATGAAGAGATCTCCTTCCTTAACTAATCAAGGTAACTGAATCAAGCTAGGAAAAAAGTGCTGCTGGATGCTATTTTTCTTTATGCCATGATTTTCTATAATTTTCAGACCACTTGCTGATTGCCAAAGTGTGACAGGTACAAATTAATATTTGAAGCTAAAAAAAAAAAAAAACCTAGTAAAACACAATTTGTTGTCATTTAAATATTAATTAAAAATTTAATATTCTTAAGAAAACTATCATGAAAAATTATTAAAATCGAAGTGAATCCTTGACGTGTAACATGGTGCCGAATCGTTGCCAACTTTTGTGAAAGTCTTAACTGTCTGACTCAACAAACCCTTATTGGTAAGTTTCTCCCCTTATAAGTTAGTTGCAAGACAATCAGAAATATACTTCGATTAACGAGAGGCTTAAGTGTTCTCAGGTAATTGAGAATAGGTAGAGCTATTGGAGAAGTGCTTCCCTTTTTCTTTTTAATTTTCAACATTTTCTTTTCTTTTCAATTTTCATTTTCTTTTAAATTTGTAATAATTTATCTTGTCTTTCGTAAAATTAGTTTTGTTAAGATTGTCCCTGTGCCCTGCGATTGGCTCCTTCCCTCTATATGATACAAAATTGATATGATGTACATTTGTTTATTTATTCAATACTTAGTATTGGGATAGTTCCCAATATTTCTTTATTTATTTTTTTCTTTCGGAAAGCAGTTAATATTTCTGAGGGATATGTTTCACAGTTCTAAAGATCTGATATTCTCACAGATAAGACTTTCAATATTAATTAATGTATAACACTGCGAAAATGTATAACACCTTCCACTAACCTATCGTAAACGATTCTGTTCTAGAATTAAGTGAACTCATGGCCTATATTATAAATGTATAATCCCGTAAACTTGATGCGTGGAGACAGAAAGATGCAATGAAATAATAATTTTTCCAATTTTTTTTATTTAATTAAATAAAATTTATCTTTATAATAAATTAATAAATCACATTATCAAAACTAAACCTGTAAACAAAAAATATCTGATGTGAGCAACACATGACTTTCTTGTACGCCTATTAAATTATAAATCCGTGGCTCAAAAAGTGATACTGAATTTGGTTACTAGCTTCCGAAGATTACAGTAAAAATGACACTCGGTCATTTTTACTGTAATATCCATCCATCTATTGACACACATAAAAACACACTCTTGTTACTGGAGGTCTCATTCCGTTATTACATGTCGTTTTCCTTCAATAGGTAATTAGTTTCCAAGATATTTCTCCTTGACCACAAT
Source organism: Rhaphigaster nebulosa (assembly GCA_948150685.1). Taxonomy (NCBI): domain Eukaryota; kingdom Metazoa; phylum Arthropoda; class Insecta; order Hemiptera; family Pentatomidae; genus Rhaphigaster; species Rhaphigaster nebulosa. Next base: position 157,882,927 of record OX411308.1, on the reverse strand, counting down.
AAAACTGTCAATATCACTGGATAAAGCATGGGAAATCGACAGTTTCGACATTTTAAGCGGAAAAACCCACTTAACTAATATTTTATTCTCATGCTGCAGACTTGTTGATCTCACAAATGGGGAGGAAAACCAATATTTTACTTTCAATTTTAACCCTTAAAAAAAGTAATAACAATTTTTAATTGGATTGGAAACTAAATTGCGTTTGTAACGTTTATTACCGAAACATATGATTTATGTATTTAATTTAAATATAATTTTTGATGTAAGCTTATTATGACCTTCAAGTAAAGTAGCCTTTTCGGCTCACCAATTTTAACCAAAACATAGTAAATACATTCTTATCGATATAAAAGTCCTATTTATCAAATTTTAGATAATTTATATTATTTTTTAATATAATTTTAGATGAAAGTCTAATATGACCTTCAAGTAAAGTACCGCTTCCGGTTTTCCAATTTAGACCAACATCTAGTATTTAAATCTAGGATTTAAATCAATGCATAAATTATAAATAATAAATTTGAGAAGTACCACTTCCGGTAATCAAGCATTGGCCAAAAACGGAGGTTCACAACTAGATTTTAAAACAATCCTAAATACAAAATTACAACTTTCTACAGCTAACCGTTTTTGAGTTATGCGAGATACGAACGTACGAACGTACGTACGTACAGACGCCACGATGAAACTAGTCAAAATGGATTCAGGGATGGCCAAAATGGATATTTCCGTCGAAATCTGAAAACTGAAAATTTTCGCTATTACAATACTTCCTTTACTTCGTAAAAGGTAGTAATTATAATGATATATTACTTTATATGCCCAAGTCGTTTTCGTTATCACTCCTGCTTCTTATAATGGTGTCCATTATCTTTTATCTCGGATATATGAATAAGTTCCAATGTTTCCTTAGAACAGCCAAATTGTTTTAGAGGTAATGGTCTGGCATATGAGATCATTTGATCAAAGGATATTAACAAAATGTGAAAAAAATCATATTTTGTATGTGCCCCCGATATTTTTCTAGAAAATTCCTGCCGGCTTATGTTGGTTATGTCAAAATTGTCTTCATCATTAATGCAGCACCCATCTTCCCTGACTGCTTTAATTTTTATTCAGCTGCATAACAGAGTTCCCTTGCTGGCCACTGTCTCAATCAAGGCTTGACTTTTCTTCGTTTTGATTTGGGACCGCATTCATTGAAATTCTTTGAAGGCTAATTGAAATCAGATAAAGCCATGTTTGGAATTTCAATTTCTTGATCCAATCAGTTTTTACGCTTCCGCTGTAATTTGGCAATGCTAAGATTGCACTGAATCCAATTTAAAACTTTAAAAAATAAAAATAAGAATTGAAGCAGATCTTTTCTTTAACATTTAGGAGGATTCTGAAGGTTGGATATAATTTTAAATATTCATTAAAGATATCACTGCACTCTTTATCTGGCATATTAATTGCTTTTTGGTAGGGTTGGAATATCGGAACGCGATATATCGATATATCGGATTTGAAAAACCGATCGTTATCCTAACACCCGATATATCGAGATATCGATATTTTGCACCGATATATCGGTGATATTGATATTTTAAATTTTATTATTTTATTTTAATTAGAAATTTCCTTTATTCTTTATCATATTTTTAATTTTATCCGTGAGCTGTACTTAACATTACAGCTTAATTATTTAATCACCAATATGAAATTAAGCTTAAGAAAAACACCAATATGAAAACTTATTTTTTTGCGTGCCAATCAGATCAATCTTAAAAGTTTTGCAGGTGAAGCAAAGAATATTAACTCATATTATTGAATGAAATAAGGTTAAAACAATTGAAAAGCAGAAGCAAATATTCTTTGCTTCACCTAAAAGTAAAATTTTGATCTAAATTCTGCTGCCCGGGGTACGTGCCCCCCTTACTTCCCTTAGATCCGGCCCTGCTGACTTGTTGGTGAAAACTAAAAATAAAGATTACAAGTTTACAAAGATTATTTAAAAATACAATGGAAAATTTAATTAATAAAACTGTTAAACTGACACAAAGAACATGTGAAATAAGTAAAAAAAAATTTATTAATAACTTTAATCAAAAAGAACTATAAATACAATATGCTAGTATGCTAGTAGGAATATAGTTGAATAATCTATTAAAATATATTGTATGAGAAACTTGGTTGGGAGGTGCTATCAATGCAGAAACACAATTATCATAATTATCTGGATATACTTTTCATACAACTAAATCTTTATTGTAATTATACTACTAGTAAGTAGTTATTGTAATTAATAGTTTTCATATATTTTTTTTTATCTTTCATATAATTCATAATCTGTTACATTATAAATTAACACCTTTTTTTTCTATAAACTTCATTTTTTTCATTGTATTAGTCATTTCTGTTTGTTACCATATTCTTTTATTGTTATTGGTACTGCCACTGCTATTATCTTGTTTTTCTTAGAACTGATGCTGGCCTAAAACTTAAACCTGATTGGCACGCAAAAAAATAAGTTTTCATATTGGTGTTTTTCTTCATTGACCTCAACGAAGCTTCTCCCACATTTATTCTTATTTCTACAGTCAACCATACTTACACCATCGATAACAATATAGAATCACAAGAAAGAATTATAATAGAAAATAAAAATAAATACTACAATAAAAAAGATAACTAAAAAACAAAACCGATCGATGATTTAAAAAAAAATTAAGATTGAAAGGGACAAAAAAGAAGAAGAATGGATATAATAACCTGCATAATTTTCAAAGATTACAATTCCTTACTAGACTTATGTATAAAATTAAAAAAAGCTTTTAAGAATGATGAACATGGTCATTCGAAATTGTTGTAATACAATAACAATAAGCTAGGAAAATATATAACAAAAACTAAGGAGAAAATTAAAACAATAAATAGACAGAATGTAATTTACAAAATAAAATGGAAATAATACAATGAAAAGTATTATAGAGGAGAAATGTCCCAAATTTGAAAACAAGATTAAAGCAGTATAAGACAAATTCCAAATATCCTAATAGTAATAAAGAAGTGCTCAATTTCAAAATCGATATGAAATTGAAAATCATTACATAGACATAATAAATAAAATAGATATATAATGAAAGAACTAATAGTTGTAATGAAAATAGTAAATTTAAAATAAAAATAAGATCTAGAAGAATTATTAAAAGGAAAGAGAACACTACCATAAGTATTGCTAGATAGTGAAGACAAAGGCCAGAATATTCAAGAATAGGAATCGAGGCACATTAGGTAGATGCTAACAACTAGTTTTAAATTTTATTGTTTTTCAACATTTCACAGTGTGTCATATGCATAGTAAATCATAGGTCTACTCGCAATTGTACTTTCGTACTTTATTATGAAATAGGGTCCAGGTTTTTCCTCCTTATCCTTCAAATAAACTTAAGAGTTTAAGATTACCAAAACAAAAAATAATCTGGATCAATCATCCACCAAATTGAAATAAAATAGACAGTGCTATAAATGTAAATAAATTGTTGCATATAATAATTGATTAAAATATAGCACATGTTAATTTATAAATATAATGGGGTAAATATGAGAATAAACAATATTTAGTTGCCAAACAATAATTAGTAGATGAAATTGCAACACATATACTGTTAATTAATCCTATGTAAAGACTAACAGGTAATAATATAAATGGTGATTGTACTCAAATATATATCAGATGAATTACATGTTTTTAGATAAATGTTTTGAGAATGCTCAATGCATGCATGGAAACTTTATAAAATACAATTTTTTTTTAGAAAAATTTGTAGAATTATATAATATATGAAATATGGCAAAAAGCCTTCAAGATAAAAATGTATTATAATACTTTTTTTTTTATCAAAATTTTATTCTTTTCTATCTTTTTTTATAATGATTCATGAATAATAAAAAATATTGCTCTATAAATAATATTTATATTATTTCACTTCTCATAAATTTCATAACGTTATCCTCATTTAATGCACGGCTTCTTTGCTTGTTCATCCATTTCCTTTCGATATATCGATATTTTTCTACCGATTATCGGTGGATATCGATATTTGGTTTTGCGATATATCGAATATCGATATTTTTCTTTCGATATTCCAACCCTTTTTTTGGTCACTTAAAAAATACAGAGTTCACTTCTTTTAATCCCATGTTTCGCAACTGAAATGAACAAAATTATATAATTCCAAATGAGGCAAAATGATGCAGTTGAATGATGAAAATATGTAATCTACATGGCTGGTATAAACAGGAAATATATATATATATATATATATATATATATATATATATATATATATATATATATATTATGAAGTTCTCAGAAATTCCGAAAACGTTATAACAATTTAAAATTTTTATTTTAGTGATTATAATTTTAATTTAGACTCAATTGAAAAAAAAAATTACAAATCTACCACAGTTTTTTATGAATTCAGCTGTTACATTTTAATACAGCTTATCTGTAGGGTTTGAATCCATATTTTAGAAAAAATCTAAATCTAAAGGTATGGAATTTGGAAAAATGGAATTAGCTGTTGTCACTGAAAATCACAAAGATATACTACCAGTTAAGACGACCAAAAGGAATCAGGCTTCGATTCGTTATTTGTTAATCTTGGTTTGGTGGTCTCACTTTAGAATTAAATTTTATAACAAATATCTTCTGTCATTTTTTTTCCTTTAGTCCCGCTACATTGTGTTGGACAGCCCACTGTAAGATGGTGGACAACCCCTGAAAAACTTATACGAGGTTATTATCCAACCACCGGGAACCCTAATGGGCAAGCTTAAATGTTGATATTGGCGTACCTAGACTATTTGGGGTCCGGAGCCTCCTTCTCCTCTCACCCCTCTCCCTCCTCCCAGAATCAATCAAATATAAAACACAGAAATTTTAAACTTTTTCTAATGGCAGTTGATCTTTATTTGCCTTAATCTGATAATTTTAATTGTTTTGGTATACAGTTATCATTACCTTCGCTTCATTAATGCAATGATCAACGCACTTAGAATAACATTAATCATATCTAGAAAAATTAAACAAGACAGGTACGTCTTTGGTGAAAGCCAGATCGTAACTGACATAATATTGACTCAATATTATTGACACAGGTGAGGGACACCTTCAATAATATTGTTTCAATAATATTGTCCGTTATACATGTTATATGCTGTTCTTTAAAAAGGTGTTTTTTCAGATAGCCTCCTGGAAAACAATGTTGAGTATCCGTTCCCCTGGGGCATTGAAAAACAAACTGTTGGATCCCCTGATCCTGGAGTAAGCCACATGTAACAAAATCATCCTTATCCGCCGTGTTTTACCCGAATTGTAAAGATAAAGTAAAATTACTCGATTTTAACATTCATTCTCACTGACGTGTTGTAACTAACGACATATTACTAGTTAATATTGACTCCATTTTTAATAATGATCTGATTTGTTGATAAATAAAATAAAATATAATATGCCCTTCATTTTGTCTCAAGATTGCTAAATTGAAATCAGTTTAGCCGTTTTCTCGTGATAATGAGAAAAGAAAACTTTAAATACAGATAACAATTTGCAAGTGTTATCTTATTTATAAGAAAACTGATTGTTAATTCAACTTTTTAGCGAGATCTTAAAAATAGAGGCCAACATTATCTAGCGATTCAACCCATTTCTCTGCATGAAATTCGATGCCCCTTTTCTATTCGACGATTGAGGGCGAAGTGAGCGAGACCTTAATCTGAAGACTTTGGTTGAAGACTTCTTCGGATTCTTCTTCCACCCTCTTATAATCAATGTTCCTAAAAGCGTTCCTTGTGTTAAAACAGTTTAAAAAACCTTCGGAAATTTTAAGATTCAACTCAACATTTCCTAAATTTTCAGTATTCTCTTATGCTTATGATTATATTTATATATCAATAAATTATAGATATATAAATAAACTGAATTTCAAATATATATTTAGACCGTAGAGAATAAGAAATATTAAATTATATTTTTTTTATAGACTCAAAAGTTCTTTTATTGATTAAAACGGAAAACCGGCCGATTTCGATTATACACAATTACATAGATAGATTTTTTTTTTTAAAATATAACATATCATATTATTTTGAAATTATAAAATTTATATCTACAAGGAACTTCCGTACGTCTGTCAAACACCCTCTAAAATCAGACTTGTCTGACGAAATTTGCTTTTCATTTGGCACAGGCTACTTTAGCGTTATCTAATGTTTAGATATGGACTATTAATTTCAATGATTCTATGGCAGACTCCACTTAGTTAATTCTGCTCGCATCAGTAATGTCGGTTCTTGCACATCCTCTGAAGGTCAGGTGATGTGATCTACGTAGTTGTGAAGTGGCAAAGTTTCGAAACAGTTCTATATTTTTAAAATGTATTTCATCAACCACATGGCGACATTGAACTGTCTCTTGCGGCGACCTCGGTGGTTAGGATTAGTTTATCTTTTGTGCTCTGCGTCACGATTTGTACTTCGCAGTATATATATCTAAGTCTCATTCCATCTATTAGATCTAACAGTACTATAATCTTACTTTCGTAACTCTATAATGTAGAGGAAGAAAGGTATTTGGCATACCATTGGTATTTAAGCTTTCAAAAATCTGACTTCAAGAGTTTCATCCAAAGAACTTTTAAAAATATTATTTTACCATTGTCGTATTATTTTACGGAAACTAGTTCAGAATGTAAAAGTTTCGAAAAAGAATCTTACTTGGCAGTTACATGTAATAATATTACAAATTTTTATTTCACAATAACTTTAATTTAACAAAAATTAAAACCAATATTATAATTATTATTATAATCATAATAAACTTGACGGACATAGCAGGATGATAAATGATACGGCTAAGTTAGTCTGTCCATACGGACGCGACTAAAAAGAATCTGAATGAGAGATCTTCTTAAGAGATTTTTGGTATTGATTCAGTCCGGGAAGAGGTGCTACTGGGCGTTGTTCTTCCCCATGCCTGACGTGCCGAAAAAAAAATAATAAAAAGATATGAAAATTCGCTCGGTAATGTTTTATTATATTTTTTGATATTTGAATCATAAAAAGTTAGTGGAAAAAAATGATGCTCGATAAAAAAAAAAAATTTCAAATTTTAACAAAAAATTATAATCAAGAAACATTTTTGGCAGAATTTATTGACTGTGTTTAACTTTAAATATATTTTTTTTGTGAAAGAAAATATATTTTATTAAAAATTGAGATTAAATTAATTCTATATAATATATATAAATTTATAATGCTTGTAGATGAAAATATAAACACATTGTATCTAATTAAATAAAAAGTTTGAAAAAAACATTAATGAAATTTGATGCGCCTAACTATGCACTGGCCATATATATGTCCCACCCAATTATTTGAAGGGAAAGGGGGAATTTTTTTAACACTTTTTAAGTGTCATTCCTGATTGCTAGGACCAATATCCATTCCATCAACACACAAACATTTTCGTCATGCATGAGAGTGCTTATGCCTTATAAAACGTTAATAAACAATGATAAAAATTATGTTTTTTACGACACCATTTTCTTGGTTTCAAATCTATTTTAATTTTACAATTTCATGGATGTTTTTAATAATTACGCGTTAAGTACTTCTCATTTCTTTATTTCATTTTATTTGACGTTTCGGACTTACATTCTCCATTATCAAGCATCTATCTTAAACCACCTATTATTCAATTCATATAAATTTAAGCGTAACTTATAACTTATATTGCTACCTATTTATCGTATATATGGTTAATGAATATTGTAATTATATTTTTAACCATAATTATTTTTTATTTATTTTGAAAGATATCATTATTATTTTTATTTTGGTTATCTAAAACCAAGTTTAGGCTAACCAAAATAATAATAATAATGATAACTCCTCCCCCCCCCCAAAAAAAAATACAAAAAAATGTATTTATTATTATTAGCCATTTTATTTAGCCATTTATTATTTATTATTTATTATTAGAAGCACACTTTTGGCTGTTGAGCCACTTTTTGACGTGCTGACCAAAAATTTAAAACATATTAAGCATAGAAATGTAGGTATTAATAATATTAAATTTTGATAGTTTAATGAACTGAATAAAATTAGTTAATTTTTCATAACACATTACAGTTATTAAAATAGTGGTATATTTATTGAATTATTGAGAAATATAACAGGGGTAAACCAATGTAGTAGTAACAAAAAAACGTTATTTAACAAATAATTGGGATATAAGATTTAATTACAAAATTTTTTAATTATATATAAGATAAATAGTTAGTAACATAAATGGTAGTTTAGCTGAAATTTATATCAATTAAATTACATGCGGTTTTTAGATAGATGTTCGATAATGGATAGCGTAACCCCGAACTTCGCACAAAATAAAATAAATAAATAAAAAGTACGAAGGTGATAAAAACTTAAATTTTAATGCATTTTCATGTTATTAAAAACTTCCATACGAATATTAAATTGAGGTAAAAATTATGTTCATAAAAATAATTTTTAGTACTTTTAATCTGTAATATAAAGATAAATAATATAGCAGTTATTGCTTCGAGGTATTAAGTAGCCTTAAGTATTAAGAAGTATTTTTGGCTTCATCGTCTTTGGAGGGTTGCCGAGGATAATTTTTAACAAGCCTAATTAAAACTGTTCACACAAAAGTAGACAGTATATCCAACTTTGTTTTTCTTCAATTAATTAAAGAATACAATAGGGAATAAAATCAAATCACAAAAATAAAAAACCCGTCCAAGCCAATTATACGGCAATTTTGTCCGTCGAAGGACGTCGATGTTGAGAAAAGTCCACAGAGTAGACAATTTAATTTAGAAAACACCATCATTTTCTCTAGGGATTTCCCGAAACCTGTTTACATTTTCCGCTTGAAAAACACACAAATCCTCTTCGTGACAGAGATGCAGGAAGTTATCTATCGACCACTTACCGCGAATTTCAGCCCAGATGAGATATCTCTTTGTTAATACCATTAATCTTCGAGATAATTCCTAGCTAAAAATAAAACTGCTGTTGATATAGCGATTCTGTATACTAGAAATTACGATAAAATTGGTAATACAGCAACAACTACCATCGTGTCAATGCTGGATTATGTGGTTAATTAGCAAAGGAAAAATATTCATAAATAGGAATATTCATGTGTGACTTAATCCCTTCATAAGATCTTCCTGAGATCATTGGATTTCTGTCTCTTACTATTTTTATCTCGAGCAACAAAGGTTCAGTTATATAAAACCTTAATCCGGCCTGTGATTTTCTATGGCTCGGAGACATGGACAGTGTAGACATGGAGACAAGGCAGATGAACGGGCACTTCTAATAAACGAGATAAGGATACTCGTGGTCCACCATTAGGATTCCAATCCTACATGGCAAGGAGTGGCGCAGGAGACCAAATGCAGAGATCTACGCCTTGTATCAGGAGCCAGTTATTGTGAAGTATGTTCGTCTGGGAAGACTGAGATGGATTAGCAGGATGGGGTTGCGCATGACACATTTTGGAGTCCGGAACTGGAGGGTGGCGGCTATGGACCGGGACACATAGCGAAGACTGAGTTATTGAGGCGTTAAAAAAAACAAAAAAAACATTTGCATAATGTAAGAACATTTGTTAGATAATAGTCCGGGTATGGAAGCTGTGGCTACGGTATGGTAACAGCAATGGCGTAATCACTACAGTCCAATGATTCGTAATACCAAGAAATAAATACAATTAATATATACTCGTAGTGTATTTTGGTTTGAGCCATATTTTTCAAAACTATATATAATTTTCAAATTATTGCATATTGTTAAAAATACAATCCATACAAAAATACAGCAAACTCTGTTGAATAACTTATTTTCAGAGAGACTTCCATTTAAACTCGTTGAGAGAAATAATGGAGGCATAAGGAGCTATGCATGCATATGGATATTAATTTGAGCATAATTTACGTAACATTTTCTCATTTGCAAAAAAAGCTTTCAACACTTGCTATTAAGGGTAGTGAAGTTAGGAAACACCTGGGACCTGTGGAGTACGAGTTATACCTTGTATTTAATTGGAGAATTTATTGCAGTTTCGAGTTCAGGTAACTTTCGAATACTCAAATTACAAGGGAATAAGATATCTCTTCAAGTTATGCTTGATTTTAGAGTGATGGAGGTTGGGGTTTGGGCATTTGAGATAACAGAGGAAATATTTTCACACTAAATATCAGGCAATATATCGGAAATCTAAGCATCTTTACAAGTTGCAGAATTTTTATCATGATTTATCCTGCGATGACTTAATTTCTGTTGATTAATGGAGCTACAGAGATTTATAAAAAATAATAGCCAAGACAACCGAACGACGATGACATGAATGAGCCACCTTATTAAGGTAATATGCAATTTAGTTAGCAAAATACAAAGGAAAAAAAAATAGTGTAGCATCAAAATCAAAAGTTCAAAAATCAAAATCAAAAGTTAATTAAAAATTAAAAATTAAATATTTAGTTAAAATAATTGAATTTTTAAGAAGTATTATAGACAGGAAGTACAAGCGTATATTAAAAGCATCGGTATTTTTTGTGCATCTATGATCTTCGTACTTAAATTTTCTGACAAAATAATTTCTTGGCTTATATACTTTATTATATCGACGTCCTTTTTTGAAAAAGGCTTAAGCGCCAAAAATTCGAAATTTAGGTTTCAGTTGATTTTGGGACATAAACATCAAATCTATCGATTCCCGCTCACGGTATGTCGAGAAAAAAAAATTGGAAATGGTCTAAAAATCTAATATTGATGACATAAGCACCAAATACCAACGGCTCTCAAACTTCACTCTGGCCTTAACTAGTGCTGGAATCCTTTAAAATATATTGTAATTATATATATGTAATATATAAGGTTTTGCCATATTAATAAACTCCTACTCTATACAATAAAGAATACATTTTTTTTTAAATATTGTTATTTGGAGAAAAATCGTTTCATGTGTTTCCTGTGATGTTTGCTAACAGGCACTTATGCCTTTTTAAAGAAAACGTCGATATTATTATTTAAATCACGCGAAATCAACGAATGAAAAGCGCCAATTTCAGCCGAGATATTTTTGTCTCTATTTTTAGAATCAGTGGTACTTTTATTATACATTGTGGGGCTGTTTTAAACCGTTGCGGAGCTTTTAATGACCAAATGTATCCATTTTTTACCTTTTATAGACCTCGTAATTGATATGACACCGTCATTTCCTCCTTCATCTGACTGTGTCTGAATGGACCTCAATAATATCCTCAGTCTCATATGAGCTATCGAACATATCAGCAACCTCTTCATCTAAAACACTTTTACAAAATCACCGAACTCTGTATCATTTCTTTAACAATTGTAATCCATAACTTTAAAAAACACTGACGGATAACAAAAATCACGATACCTATTTTGTACCTGGTGATAGGTAACCCCAGTTGGCGGGCAAACAGGTAACATAGTGATCTTATTGAGAGTAATACATACATAATGAGTTTGCACGAGATCTGTGAATATATTAGCAATATGAATACTTTATGGGGAAGGAGACTAGTAAAAACACGAAAAGACAGGATGCGACATAGTTTGCTCAGGCATTCTTTGAAATCTCTCTAGAGTGACTCATAACCTCTGTTATCTTTCTAAGGTTAATGAGGCATGGTTTTATTAATTGTGTTTTAACGATATTAATTATGAGTTTTAATGTCGTCGAAACATATCTAACCCAGTCTTACTAATGTCAAAAACAACTTATATAAAGAATGAACACATAATACTATTAGAAAAAAAATTGACAATTAACGGAAATAGCCATAAACTCAGACGCGAGAGAATGCTCAATATCAGTTTTTTTTTCAATGTCAAACTGTCTACAGTAATGCGGTATGGTTAATAATGCGGCATAATAATACCAAACTATATTTTGAATTGCTTATTTTTGAATTTTTTGTGTGTTTTTAGAACTGAGGATGAATGTATAACATTCAAAACTAGTTTTCAATAAAACAAATTTATAGAAGTGGCAAATAATTTATCAATCCCTATTTAGATTGATCCTTCTATGCCATCATGCGGATGTCAACTGATTATTATGCTCTGCTTCGATTTCATCCAACTTAAAATAGTCTCCAAGACAGAGTATATCTAGATATTTTCCAACATGTGCAGTAACGGTTGAATTTCACAGTTATCATTTTACCCTTGAAAAAAATGGACCGATAAGACTAAAGTTACAAAAAGCCGTCCACTTAGTTATTCGAAAAGAAATAACTCGAAAGGTGGTGGAAAATTTCCAGGAACGTCTTCGGCAATAGGCACCCAATAATGGCCAACATTTGGAGGATGTAATTTTTAAAGCCCATCGGAAAAAAATTGTTTTCAATGTACTTTTTAAAATAAAACCAATTTTTTCTAGTGACATTGGTTTGTATTTTACTGCTCACCAAAATGTGTAAACTATTTCTATCCCACCCGTTATATATAGAGGTACAATAGCTATGGAATAGGTAAGCTATCGTTCAGCCAGACCCTTTTGATATCAGATGCTAACAGTTGAGAAGCGAGTTCAGTTACCTGGGAAAAACCAAAGGTTAATTACAGGTCTTTGATCTTCAGCCACCTCAGCTCTCCTTTCATCCCCACCCTCTGACCTTTTCTTTTTCTTTTTTTTTCCCTCTATTACCTTCTGGTACAAAGATAATTCTTGGAGAATATCGTTAAACTATCGATCCTACAGATGGGTTAGATTAAATCCAGTTACTCCTCAGCATATCCTTCCGCCAACTTTAAGTTTCGCACACTAAAGCAAGCTATTAATACTTTTAACATTCAATTCGAAAAATAACATCTCTACTCCCATACCTAAGGGTCAGAATTAAACTAATAAATGAACGAAGTTGTTCTTTTCAACAACTGTTCCAACATCTACCAGACTACAGAAAAAGGATCATATATTGCTATTAATCGTCATACCTGACTTCTGATATAATATTCATTTTGATTGCGGTTTTTCAATAATGGTAGAAATTCGATTATTATTGGCTATATAACTTCGATTTATCTGACCACAAAGCTGCCCAATTATCTTGCGGTGAGATAGTTTAATAACACAGCTGTTTTTATCAAACATAAAGACCCAGTTCAGGTCTCGCAATATTTGTAAAACCATCTTGCTCTGCTACAAAGATGGAGTGTTCATTTGAAAGCTGCAATTCACATCGACACGTCAGTGCAAATCACATTCAAACTCTGTCGTCGTCTATATCCTTCAGTTTTCCTTGAATGACAAAATCTTATTCGGACCGAAAATATACAATATATATGCAAAATTGCTTGGATTGACATTGGATAATGACAGGCCTGGCTATTAATATCAAATTAATAAAACAAACACTTAATTTACGACTCAAATTAATATATGTTTTAAAAATTATACACCAATAACGCAAAAAGTCAAGAATTATACTTGTCTACCCAGACCAAAATGGACTCGGTTTCTAAATCTATCGATTTGCCAAAAAAAGTAACTTATGAAGTCGTATCCATTAGAAATTCTACCTGGAAATCATATCATAAAATCCAAAGGATTATTGGAACATTTATCCTTGATCGCAAGACTTAATAGTTACATCAATTATAGTCTCTGAATTATGTTATCCCCTTATAAACTTACAGTCCGGGAGCTGAAGCCAAAAAACGTATCTGATATCAAGAAAATTTTTGATCAGCTATTCCAATAACCCAATAACCTGGATAAGAATTCATCATTTACATAACTTTTCCACATTTGCCTCAGTAACTCGCTCCCAGTGCATTTTAGATAAATCTTTGACTTAGCAAATTTTAAAGAACGTTAAATTTCCTGTAAGTTTTATATCTCGTATTGCTTAAAATTCGGAATAGCTGCTCAGGTAAGAGGGGTACAAATCTGAAAAATGTCAAAAAACGCAAGAAGTTCAATATTCAGTGATTTCGCCTTAATAAGTATTTTTCAGTGAACTTTAGTGTAAAATGCGAATTACCAATCTTGTAGAGGGTATAATTTTCCACAAGATTCATATAAAATATTTGTAATTACTCTCAACAGACGCCAAGAATATTGAAATAACAATTTTAAATAACAAAATAAAGAAATGACAATTCAATAGAAGATGGACTTTTTTTTCAGATTTTCCTCAGTTACTCTCTTCCAGAACATTTTAGGTAAATCTTTGAAATGACCAATTTTAAAGAATGTTAAATTTCCTGTAAATTTTATTTGTAATTATGTTTAAAAAGCGGTAAGGTTGCTGATATATGGGACCGTAAACATCTGCAAAATGTCAAGAAACGCAAAACGTTGAACACTCAGATGTTTCGCATTAATAACTATTTAGTGCAATTAAGTACAAAATGTATATTAGCCAGTCTTGTAGAAGATTAAATTTCCTACAATATCCATACAAAATATTTATAATTACTCTCAGTAAACATCAAGAAATATTGAAATAACAATTTCCCTTTCTCTAAAATTATTTATTAGTTAAATATTACTTGGCATCTGTTGAGAGTAATTACAAATATTTTTAACAGATACGTAGGAAATTTAATCCTCTACTAGATTGGTTTGTATGCGCTTTACACTAAATTGCACTAAAATTACTTATTAAGGCGGAATCACTGAATATTCAACTTTTTGCGTTTTCTTGACATTTTGCAGATGTTTACGGTCCCGCATCTCAGCAGCTATTCCAAATTTAAAAATATATTACATCTAAACTTTGCAGAAAATTTAACGTTCATTAAGCTTGGTTATTTCAAATATTTACCTAAAATGCACTGTTAGCGAGTTACTGAGGAAAATCTGAAAAAATTCCACTTTTCTACAATTGTTATTTCAATATTTCTTGGCGTCTGTTGAGAGTAATTACAAATATTTTGTATAAATCTTGTTGAAAATTATATCCTCTATCAAATTGGTTATTATGCATTTTGCACTAAAGTGCACTGAAAAATACTTATTAAGGCGAAACTTTTTCGCGTTTTATTGATATTTTGCAGATTTGCACGGTCTCGTAGCTGTGTAGCTTTTCCGAATTAAAAAAAAAGTACTATACTTAGAACTTACAGGAAATTTAACGTTATTTAAAAGTGGTCAGTTCAAAGTTTTACCTAAAATGCAGTGGGAGCGAGTCACAGAGGAAAATGTGAAAAAAGTGACGAAAATGACGAATTCGTTTACCTATAAAATTTTATCTTATGGTCTATTATGAGAGTACATTCGGCCTAGACGATCAATAAAATGTTTGATATCAGACATGTTCTTTGGCCTCAGCTCCCGGACTATCAGAATACACTACCATTATTTATGGCCGAGAGGCCATTCTAATTGCTTAGTAGATATCGAATGGCTTTATATGAAAAACTCCCAGATATTTCCTCAACTATTTATTACGTTAAACTAGGAAATCAATATATATGTGTGTGTGTGTGTGTGTGTGTGTGTGTGTGTGTGTGTGTGTGTGTGTGTGTGTGTGTGTGTGTGTGTGTGTGTGTGTGTGTGTGTGTGTGTGTGTGTGTGTGTGTGTGTGTGTGTGTGTGTGTGTGTGTGTGTGTGTGGTAGGTGATCAATTTACCAGAGGAAGTTGGCAATAGTAAATTCACTAAATATAATTTACTAGTGAAATATATGTTTTCCTACCCACCAGCAAATAATGTTCATCTACACCATATAACTGGAGCGGAAATTAAAGGCAACTGAAACAACGAAACGTGGGATAACATATTTCAAGTGAGGAGCTGAGTGCGGCCGAGTAGAAAGAAGTCTTAACCCATCCCCCCTCTTCCCAAAATTATGAGTAAATATCAGGGAGAAATTTGGCCCTTTTCTTAGGAAACTATATATCTACACTTATTATCTTTTGTAGCATTTATGTCACTATAAATATAGCATTACTTGAATATTATTAAAATAGAAATCGAAAAACAATGATGTTCCTCTTGATTTTAATGAATTTATTAGATGAATTTAATTAAAAGCTTTCAAGAATAAATTGATAATAGCGAATACAAGGTGTTGAGTAAGGACTAAAAGTACATGATAGATAAGAATAAGTTAAAACATACATACATATATGTATCATATGTTTTATGTATATATATATACATATGTACGTATATATATATATATATATATATATATATATATATATATATATATCATATATCTTGATTTTTTATGTTTTTTCGTAAATAAAATGCATAGAATGAGAGTGAATTAAATAAAAGTATATTATACTTTTATTTTATCATAATTCACTCTCATTTTGATAAATCGTCGAAACTGAAAACTAGATAAAAAGTAAATACATGCACCTACCAACATAAACCCAAATAGATGATTAATAAACGATATAGGTACGGCTGGCATGTCCATTAGGAGACGACTAAATAGGAGCTGGATGAGAGACCTTCTTTTTTTAATTAAGGGACTTATTCAAGACCGGCAATTTAGTACTACTCTTCTCCATACCTGTAAGGCCATCTATCTTTTTCTACTATCATGTTTGTTGATTTTCACTATCATCGGTGGCATATGCGAATAAAGAGAAATTAATAAAAAAAATATGTTTTATAGTTACAGTGAAAAAGTCGGTCCAGACAAAATGATTGAGTTTCAAATTGGAAAATATTATCCTGAAAGTTTGATTTGAAGATTTTAATAATAATGATTATTTATTCTCAAGGCTAGAGTAGGTAAATAAAAAGATGAACCGATTAGAAAACTTGTAACAATGGGCTGAGTAATACTCGTGCTTGGTAATAAAAGTCAAGATGACCTTGCCTGATTCTGGGTTCAGCTATGGATATCACTCTCCTTTATCAGCTTCGTTAATATTAATGTGAAAACTATTCAATTATTCAAAATGAAGTTTTTACGATAAAATAAAATATCTGATTAGTTGCAGAGGTTATTAGTCAGTTGAAAATTTTTCCGAATAAAATAATGACAACATTTTTAGTCATAATTTTTAATCATTAATAAAAGGTTATCCAATATGACTAAAATTTTATCCGATTAAAAAAACGACTAAAATTACTAATAAAACGTCATTTGGATAAAAAAATTAGTCGGATAAAAATTTATTTGAATAATAACCGAATTAATTTAGTTTCTACTTATTTCTGATAGAAAAAAAGTAGTGTAATATTTCTCTTTACATAAAGCAGAGTCATAAAGAAATAGTAGCATTAGTGTAATAGAAGGATTGAAGTTAACTTTTATTTTTCTCTCTCAGTGAATAAGTCAAATGATTTCAATATTCAGCATCGAGAAATAAAAGTCAATGACAAAATAAACAGTCAATCATGTTAACTGTTTATTATTTAAGGAGTAAATATAAAGGTTTTTATAATATTTTATATATTGAGTTTCATTATTATGCGCTAAATTATCGATTTATTTAAACTTTTCTGATTACTTCAACATTGAGTTTGCAGTTTAAAAAAAAAAACCATAGACTTTAAGGTCGCGCGCTCGTGAATCATTATCTTTAGATTTTTCGGATCTTTAGATATAGAATATAATTATATTATATAGAATATAATAGATCTTAGCTATTTAGATCGATTATTTTAATATTTTTGGCGTAGTTTTTAAAAATAAAATAGATTTTAAGACCACGCTTTCATATCGATTTATTTAAACTTTTCTCCGATATTAAAATTGATAGCATAAAAATTAGAACCACAATTCCGATAACATATCACTGAACCTCAATATCGATTAAAATAAATTGATGTATAAGCAGGTGATATTAAAATAGATAGTATTTTGAAAAAGAACGTCAGCGACAATGTAATAATGGATCCGAATATAGAAAAATCTTAGAAGTTAAAAAATTACCGATTCGCAAGCGCTTTCTTAGCATCGATAATATTTTCAAAAACTGCGACTCCGATAACATAATAGTTGATCTCAATATTGAATAAATCATAAAAATTTAAATAAATCGATATGTAAGCGGAGGATCTTAAAATCGATTGTATTTTCTAAAACTGTGACCCTAGAAACATAACAAAAGACCTCAATGTCGAAACAATGAAATCAATTAGAGACTTTATGGCAACAAAATATATGTTTTATTCTAATTTTTTAGTCGTTTTACACGACTTAAACTAAAATTGTAATTGTGAATTTTGATTGAGAACGACTTAATTGTGAACGACTAAAAATTTAGTCGTTAGTCGTTTGATGTGACTAAAACAAATGATTATTTTTTAATTATTCGTTTTATATTAGTCACGACTACTGACTGAAATATTGGTTATTAGTCATGATTATTTTCTTGTGACTAAAAATTTAGTTATCAATCGTCAATCGGATAATTTTCGTACAACTCTGATTACTGGTATAGGCTAAGAAATAATGTATGGTTTCAGAAATTCCTTTTTTTGTCGCGCCCAAATTGTACTTTAAAATAAATCAATTATTTTTTTTACTTTAACTGAGTACTTTCTGTTGTTATATAAAGGTTTATAATGGTCAGTCGCGAAATGGGATTTTCAATATCTCACTTCTTTAGATCAGTTCTCCTTTTTTTTTTTGGTTTAGAAGCCCATAAAGATGATTTAAACAAATAAATTTGCGTGAAATTTGTTTTTTTTTTGTTAATTCTATAAAATTGTGAATTTTTTTTAAAGAATGTATTGCGTTAGTCCTAAAGAACGCATATTTTAGAAAATAAGCTTATGGCAATCAAAAACCAATTTTTATATAATAATATCCAAAGAAATTCATAATCGATACTAAGCTGCTTTTTCAATGCCATTTTGTATGAAAATAAACTGAAAATAAGTATTTTTTTTAAAGTATTTGGTTGAAACCTCTTAAAAATATTAAAAACAAAACACAGCAGTTTTTCGCTTATTTATTAGATATTTGTAAACCAACTTTTCCCCTTTAAATCTCAGTTCATATATAATTGGATCCAAAATAAATTATCTTTGTTCCTTTTTCCATAATATAAAACTAATACTTAGTTAAGGTATTTGTTTGATAATTTGTTATTCGTGAACAACGATTTATATATTTGTTTTCCATTACTTGTGTTAATTTTTGTTTTTTCATATATGAAATTTGTATTGGAAAATAATTGTTTTCGAATAAACTTTTATCAGAGAAAGTATATTCAATATATCAATCAGTTTCGAATATAATAGATATATAACTTACAGTTTAGATGATTATAGATAATTATTATTAATTATAAAAAAAATCTAGGTAGAGATTCAACAAATTATATTTAATAAGGTAGAAATATGACAGAAATATATGAACCCTATTTTTTTTTTTTTTATGTTCTATTTAGTAATGAATAGGTGTTCCTAATAAAAGCTAAAGTAGTAAGTAAGATATGGTTAGTTCCGCTGAGTTTCAGTTTGAAATGTAAATTCTGTGTAAACATTATATAAAGCTAAAATTGCAAGATTACATGCTGTTTCCTTTCTTTTTATAATAGATCTTAATTAGAGAATTTATAATGCTGATACCTTACTAATATACCACTCTCGTATGAGTCAAATTTATACAATGCAGTCTTTTCATTAATCTCCGGGACTAGAACCAGGGGTATTGTTTAATATTTGAGTAGACGTTGAAATAGCTTTTGAATAGTTTCTGGCGATTAAATTAAAATATTCGAGGTCTCTAGAATCAAAACCTGCTAAATTCAGTTTTTAAAATTAAATTAAGTTCTATACGATCTACTATCCAAATAGCTGTTAGATATTTCCAATCGATTAGTTTGAGAACTTAACCCTTAACTTTCCCATTCAGTGAATCCACAAAAAAACCTTATTCCATAAAAAAAAAATTGTGAAAAAGTAGCATTCAACGCAGCTCCAGCCAACAATTCAATTATAGATCAAAATCAAAATTACAATCAAAATCGTGGAACATCAATTCCGTCAATATACTTAATCTATTGGTCACGAGGTAACATAATTTACATTACTCACCAGAATGGGTGATTTTTACCTGCATCGTATAGGACTTAATATAATTTTATTTCAGTCCCGTTATAATTGCTTATTGATTGATTCTAAGTTTCTGAATTCAAAAGCAACCCACAAAAAATAAGTTAAACTAGAACAGGAAAATAAAAATGCAAATATCAAAATTATTGTAGCACATTTTAAAATGTACATTATGTCATTAGGTACAAGGAAGAATTAAAAATGTTAGCTACATTTTTAATTTTTACTTATATTTTTCATAACAACAACTTTAAATAAACAAATTAATAATTAATTTATATTTTATTTGTTATCCCCTATGGGATAGTGAGTTGATTTCAAATTTTAAGTATTTGGACGGGATCCCTTCTATTACATAGTATAATGAATGAATATATTATAAGGAAGACAGTTTTTGTTAAAATTACTATTATTGTGGGGTTCTAAAATTGCAATTTGTTTTGCATCAGGAGTAAACTGCATACGACAATAGTAATTTCAATTTTTTTTTTGTTAAAATTATTACAATAAAATTTTTATTATATTTATTTATCATTATTATTATTTTTTTAATCTCTTTGTCTCTATTTTTGTTAGGCTTCTTATAATGCTCATTTATTTTTCCTTCTACTTTAACCGTGTTTCATTGTAAGAACTTTTTATTGTTATGCATATTACCATCTATTTGTATACACTTTAAATAACTAAAAATAATAAATAAATTAGTCTATTGCCTTACGTGATTTTGTCATAGTAGGGGGCTGAGCTTAGTACAATTTTATCAATTAACTCATTTCCTGATAGTTGCAAGCTCTTGAAGAAATTTGTATACTGCAATTCGATCATTTCTTTTATTTTTAATATCTGTATCTTGTCATAAATTTTATTTATCTTTGCCTTCTGGAGTGTAGGTCCTTTTACAATATTTTTGAGTATAATATTCTAGAACGATTCCAAGCGTTTATTTGTCGACTCTGTTAATTTTTTGAACATTAGTGCACCATGCAATTATGCAATTATACGGGTATGCAATTAGATCATAAGTTTCAGCCAAAGAGAAAGGTTCCTGAAACCTAGCAAGTAGTTGAGTCTGTTTTCTTTAGCTGGAACTGATTTTAGTTTTCTATCAAAATGGGTTTAAAAAGTCATGTGTCGGTCTAATTGTATGCCCAGATACACCATTTTATTTCAGATATTTGAACACCCATTCAGCTCAAAGGTATTTTTCTTTTTGCCTTCGGAACTATCTTTTTTCTTGGAAGGAAAAAATAATTCCTTTGGTTTCGTCTACACCTCAATATTTAACTTTCCTAGCTCGTCAATAATCTTCTGACATGAAACTTCGGCTTGGTTTAGAGCTCTTTCAGTAGTGAGACTGCTTTTTGTGAAATCTATGTCATCTGCCAAAGCACTTACGGTAGCTTTTTGGTACCTCACACCAACACTCCTATAAGTTTAGATAGAAAAAATATTTGTGACAAAATCGCTCCTTTTGGAACGCCACAAATAAGAGGTACTTGTTTTGAATATTTTTCTCCAACCTTTACCACCATCTGAGGTTCACCGAGAAATAATAAAGTTGCTGAGGACATTCAAGATCAATCAATGGCAGACCAGGCTGTGCGAGACTGCATCAAAGGCCTTTGAGCAATCAATTGATATCAGTGACGTGGTGGTGTTCCACTTGAAATTTCGATTCACGTTATTCTTTAGTTTCATTAAATGATGTATTTAAAAAAGTTTTCTTGTAAATTTTTACCAGAACAAAACTCGCCGAATGTTACGAGTATGGGTAATCTGTACCCACACAAGACTTACCATTTGTCATAGATATTTGTAAGTAACTTTTACTTACACGTCTAACTTAAAAAAAAAAACAGTATACAAATATATTCATTCTTCTTTACACAATTTTCCTCTACAAAGCTTAAGAAGGTACTGATAAATTGTGGCTGACAGGATCAAAAGAAAGGTTTGTGGAAAGGTGAAAAGAACAGTTATAGGCAAAAATTACCTGTATCATGACCAGAAAGTTGGAATAAATTTGTTTGGCAACATAAAGAAATAATTATTAATAAAGTGATTGTCGCCGAACTCATGGTTAATTTTCTTAGAGGGTGGACCGAGGATGTTTATGGGAGGATGGTTTTGATCTTAATTTGGGTTTTTGTGGGACCCAGAGGGAGGGAGGAGAGAGGAAGGATGTATGCAATGATTTTAGCATGGAACCTCCAGGTTCGTAGTTTTTTTTTTTAATATCATTATCATTATTTTTCATTATTATTATTTATTTATCATTATACTTCATTATTATTATTACAATGATGAAATAAAAAGAAATTACTGATCGATTTCAATATTTTAAAATAAACACAGATTCTTATTTTTTCAGTTATGAACAGTTTTACTCAGTGTATTTAAAATTATTCATTGAAATCGATACCGAAAATTTCTTGTGATTTGTGTACAAACGGTAGTATTTCAAAATTAATAAGCGATCTTTGAAGTTCATCTTCGGTTCTTTTTAACTAGTCTTTTAACTTCGATCTTCATGATAAAATATAAATCAAATTTTCTTTTTGTTCCATTGAGGTAAGTGTTTTCTAAAAAGTAACAAGTCCGATTATAAACTTCAGAGAAAGTTTCTATAAATCCATTATCAAGGATGTAATCGCGAAATGAAATTTAACTTTCATCTTCAGTTTCTGATTCCGCAAGAAAATCTCCTTCCCTCTTATAAAAGGAGTAAATGGAAATCCGTAATAATTAACTTTGTGACGGAGAAGTTTGAAGTCAGAATCTTTCCGGTTTAAGGACAAAACCGCGGCTTTAAATGGCTTACTTCTCTCGGGACGATATAATATTATTTAGTTAATATATTTGTTCTGGATGAATATTGAAACTCAATCACATTCCGATTTCAATATCTGATTGAGTATCAGTTCTAAAATCTTTCTACATATAAGACGATTAATTTTAATATTCACCGTCGGAGAATATTTCCTACAGACGTTCTAAAATATTCGATAGTCTCACGAACCGAATAATCACATCAATGTTCCGATACTAAAGAGTCGATATTATTCCAGTGTATGTTCAAATGGATGTGTTTCGAGTATATATGTTACGTGGAAAGAACAAGTTCGGTATTAAATCGCATATATAAATTTCAAGACTTTTAGAATCAATAGATTTTATCAATTTATTTCGTGCAATTAAAATCATTTTGCAAAACTCTCCTTTATTCTAGCAATTCTTTAACGGTGTCATATCAAAACAGCTCCAGTTCGGATAGGAGATGTGCTTATTGCATCGCTTTGAAAGTAAGAAACTGTGTTGATCACCATAAAACAATAAACACTAACAAGGATGTATCCAGCGGGATAAGGTGGGGTAGTTGCCTATGTGACAAATATTTCCTATGTGAACAAAACTGTTCCCAATATCACCGTATGTTCGCAACCCTAACCTCCTTACAGCCTTGACATTGCACTGTTTGGCTATGGTCTTTTACGGTCAATGGCACATTTTTTGAAAGGTGGCATTTCAAAAACAACAGGAATATAAAATCAGGATAAGAGGAGTTTTCTGCCTTGAAAACCAAGTACAACCAAATTTAACTTCTGGTAAAAAGATGGGCTAAAGTAATTGGCTATGATGGCCTACATTTTGAAGAATAATCTTCAATATTTTGTAGATTTTCAAGATTCAAGATTAACAATCAAATCAGAACATAGATTCAAGATTTGTAGATTTTATACTGAAATTTTAATAAACTTTATCTATGCACAGAGACTTTTGTAACAATCTAGTCCATTTAATGTTACCATGATTATCTAAGTATACCAAAGAACTTTTTTTTACATCTTAATTCGTGCTTAATAAATCGGCTGAGGTGTTTGAAAATACGGTAGTCTCATCTTGAAAAAAAAGGTACGAAGCTACTCCCTACTTGTACTTTTGGTTATTTCCGAAATTGGGTGGCGAATATTATTTATAATAGCAAATTGAAATGCCATTGTTTTCATGTCTTCTTCCGTTTGTCGTTAACAGTTTCTTTTTTTTTTTTTATTCATAAACAATATTCAACTAATTGTAAATAGATAAAACAAGTCTTTGTCCTAGTGGCACTCCAAGCAATTTTTAAAATTCATCTGCAGTTCTTTTTATATAGTCTTTTAATGTAGATCTTATGATATTACATGAAAAGCTTTAGATGCTTTTATGACCCCATCTTGTTATATTTTACTGCCTCTTTTATTAAAGCCTTATGAATAGAAGCGTTATATAAGACCAGATTGTGTTGTTTTTTGAATGTCACTGTGAATTATTGCTTGGCACCATGGACTCCCTTCTTCTCTACATGGAAAAAAATTAATTTAGAAATAGGCTCCCCTTCTGTTGCCTTGATTAATAATTTATAAAATTTTAAAACATCCGACATTGATTATTTTATGATAACATAAAAGTGAATGTTATGACTTCATGATTAGCTTATCTGGATTTGACTATATTTATTTTGAAATTGATACGACCGTTTATACATATATAACAAGAAATTTTCGATTTAAAATAATAATTTTAAGAACACAAAGTAAAACTGTTCATAACTCAAAAAATAAGAATCTGTTATTTAAAATCTGTTGTCTTAGAATTTAAAAATGTTAAAAGAAATTTCAGTCAGAGTTCAGTTGTGTGGTGAAATATGAGCACTTTATTTAATTCCATAATGCCGTTTTAAGCACTGATTTATGTACTCTATATTTTAGGGATAGAGAGAGAGAGACAAAAACTGCTCTTTTCTGGAATATGAATGGCATCCTCGTCTATTATACTTTGATTCACTAATAAGATCATAAGTCGGACTCAGTAAAATGTGACTGGGATTTGGAGGCCTAGTTTCGCTAAGCAGATCTGCCATTATTTTTCTAAATCAATGCGTAATAATTATTTAGAAAAAAAAGAGCTCTTCGATTCAGTTCATAAAACTCCCATCTTTAATATAGGTTTTAGTAATATGTTTTAATTTTATAGTGGTCACAATTAGTATTCGTACACTTAGTTATTCAGTTGAAAATAAGTAATAATAATTTATCGAACATAAATTAACTGATGGATATGATAAAAAACGACATTCCGCATTAATTTTTATCGGTGAAGGAAATAAAAATACCACACAACCTAGTTAACTACAAAAATTGAACGATTCATCTTTGCAGGTAGAATTTAATCATTTTGATTTACGGCCCATTTTGGGGGGATTATCGTTCGATTCGGATCATTTGGCCCATTTAGGGCTTGCATTTGAATAATTTATTATGTATTAAGTTAAAACCATCAGCTGAGAACAAACTAATAAGTTATTTTCAAGACAACTGTTTCTGTATGGATAATTTTTTGTATAATTTTAAATTTTTATTGTTAACCTAATTAATATCAATAATTGTAATATTATTAATAATTAATAGATGTTATTGTAATGTCAATAACATTTTTATTTATCAATACTGCGACATTTTTAAAGAAAAAAATAAATTGCGGTGGCAGTGGTCAAACCTCAGCTTATTTCCATGCAGATGAACTAAGGTCCTGACCACATCGGTTGCAAAAAAATATAGGTGGTTCATATTGGTTGTGTGACTGACCCCGTCGGCAGTATAAGACAAGCATAATTTAATAATATACGTTAAATAAAGAGGAATATTGAGGAAAATGGATCATTTTTAAAAGCTAATAATTTCTAACGGTTATGGGAAAGAAATATTATAAATATTCCTTATTCCAATCCCTCAGATATTTTCGAAAATATCTAGTCATTTCTTCATATGGCCATATTATAGATTTTTTAAGATATTTATCGAGGATTATTAATTTATTAATTTTTGAGAGATCAGACATTTCTATCAATAAGGGAGTCGTCCATTAGTTTTTCTTTGAAGCTATTGTATTCTAAGACCAACGTTTAGAAATTAGAAATAGACGAATTGAACATTAATAACTATGATAAAAAGAAATGAGAATGATATTATAAAAAAACTGTATAACAAAATATTGAGCAATGGGTAGGGAGTCTACGTAATAAAATAAAATTTTGATAGCTAAGGTAAGAATGTATAGAAAAAGTAAAAGCTTAAAGAATCAGTAAAAAAGTGAGCAATTAAATAATTTAGGAAATCATTGAATCATTGCCACCAAAATGATTGTGATGATTTTCACTTGTCTGTTTTATCATACCACTGATTTAAGGCACATTTCATGTTTATTTCTTGTTAGGAATAAGTCCAATTAAAAAAAAAAAAAATAAGCTTGTTCATGTTCTGCAGTAAATAGTATATTTCTATAATTATTATACAATATTATTTGTTCATTGTCAGAACTCAAGTGATTGTCATGAGTTAATAATTTTCCGACGATTAGTGGGTATTCCGTAAGTCACAGGAAATATCAAAAGAGGAGATAGTAGGCCTCAAGAGCCACAAAAAACATCATATGGACCACGGTCATATTCCACACCGAAAAGCAGGAAATTTAAGCATATAAATATCATGATAAAGAGAATAAAGCAGCAACTGGGGCTGGTTTAAAGGTCTCTGGAGTGTAGAGTTCCCTCTGGGCTTTATGAAAATTTAATTTAATAAGGATATTTTAATTTTTAGTATGCTTTATATTTTATTTTCATTTTTTGTCACGTGCTGGTGGTTAAATTATTTTCTTCTTTTAAATATTTAAGCATTATCCATTTTAATTTGGTTAATGTTTATTCAATTTTTATTTTCAATGTCAGTTTCATTTCATATTTAATTTCAGAATTGTTTTGGTTAATTTAGAGATATTTTTATGGTAAAGTAAAGCTAATTTTACAAAGAAGCTTTTTATTCTGTGTTTACGTGTTATTTTATTGACTAGAAACAAAGTAAATAATTTAATATATTTCATTCTAAAAACACTCGAGGAAACATAATTCCACATCACTTTGACAAATCCGTAGACAATTCTAGATCAATCCCAATAAAAATCTTGAGTTCATTTATAAGAAATAAAATCTGAATAAAAGCAAAAGTATTCCTAAAAGTTGGATATCTGTAGCCAAGTAGAGGGCTGAGAAAAACATTCACAAGTAATAAGTGATTTTAAAACAATTATATAAAACTTTTGGATTATGGTCCTCCCGAAAGCTTCTTTGCAATGGATTTCGTTAAGGCATACCATATTTCTTAAAGGTAGTTTTGTCTACTTTACTATTGTGCAATAGAGACCTGACACAGAAAACGTGACTTAATAAAAAAAAAAACCCTTAAATTTCTGCTTTTTTGTGTTGAATCAGAAAATGGTTCATATGAATTTGTTTTGTTGCTCTTGAGGTCTACTATCAGCTCTTGAAATATATCCTGTGGCTAATGGGATATCCTGTACAATTCAAATATTTAATAGAAGGTATATTTTTTGCAGATCTATACCGTCACGACTCTTTTTACATTTTACTGAAATTTTTACAAATTTTCACAACTATTTTGCGAGTTTCATGAATCTGCATGTTGTTTTGTTCATAATAACAATATTTTGTAGTAGTACTGATGTTACGCCTGTCAAGTTCATGTCCTTGAGTGTCGATACAAAGACCAGTATTGCAGAGAGAGGAGTATTGTCTCAAGATAACCTTACGAAAGATGTTCTGTTCGCCAAGGTGAATCATCTGTTGTTTTGCCGACACAAGGCCGGGTAATTGCAACTGGGAAAATGATTTACAGTTCTGGAAACCGACATTTTGATGGACTATAAACAAAGAGGTGATGGTCAAGGTGGTATATACTTATAACATCAGCGCCGGTTCTACAGTAGCTCAGTTGCAGTCATGAAGTCAACTATCGTCCTAGCCTTCTGTCTCGTCGTCGTCGGCGTGGTAAATAAAATTTCTTGTTTTAATAAATCCCTAAATTTTTGAAAATTAAGTTTAATATTTTTGTCTAGAATTTTTCATCTTTATGTAATAACCAAGTAAGCCAAAAAAAAATTTAAATATAAAAACCGAAAGATGGTTTTATATATATTTTGATGCACTTTTTTAGCTTTAAACAAACATTTGTGTGTGTGTGTGTGTGTGTGTTTTAATTTGAATTTTTTGTTCGAGACTAGATTTTATTCATTAATAAAAATTCCGATGAATGTTAAGTTTCAACTTATTTATTTCTTATAATAACTCCAACGTTTCATATTCCAAAAACTCATTGCTGACTAATGTGGCTATGACTTCCAAACTTTACTTAAAATGCTTCTATTACATAATATTAATAAACCATAGATTTCACTATATTTAAATTCACTTTTAACTTTTTAATGTTTATAATATTGACGCCTGTCAACCTGTCTGGACCATCCAGCGGGCTTTCGGTCTTCCAATCTTCCTCTTTTCCAAAGATTTGTGAATAGCGATCCTAATCGGTATACGATCTTGCCCTCATTCTTTTCTTTTCATTAGGTGCCCTTCTTCATGTTCGTGCAATAAAATAATTATCGTAAGCATAGGCCTGAACTAGGATCTGTCTATTAAATATGTGCCTCCCCCTCTACCCCACCTGTAGGCAAGAATCGCGGATTTTTTTCTAGACCCAGGTTGAACATTATACATGCCGATGCATCGCCCTGCTTCAGGCCATTCTCTGTTTCTATTAGATCTGAAAGGTGCGGCTGTACTTTAATTCTACTTCTATATTTATAGGAATGTTCAATTTCTTCATAGCCTTATAGAGCAACCTCCTGTTAACTGTATCGGTTGCTGTACGGTCTGAGTCTATTGCTGATTCCATATTCTAATGTCTTTTCTAATATCTGTCTCAACGTAAAGATTGGTTCAGAAGTTGACCTTTCCATCCGGAATCCGCAGTGGTATTCTCCAATAATAATCTCAGAATAGGGAACTAATCTAGCGAATATTACATTGGAGAAGAGTTTATAAGCGGTGTTCAGCACGGATATTCCTCGATAGTTCTCGCATTTTAGTATATCCCATTTTTTATATACCAAACATATTAAGCCTGTCTCCTATTCCTTGGGCATTTTCTCTTTTTTTATATTTGTAGGTAGTACTAGGTAGGTAGTAATACCAAGTAGGTGTATCAGCTATTTGATGTTGTTTCCGCCAGCGTTTTGAAGGAGCTTATTAGGAATAACCTGCTGCTGCTTGATTACTTTTTAGCTTTTCCAGAGCTTCATACACCTCGTCATAAGAGGTACTATATTTTCGCCACCACCACGTAGCTCTTCCACTAAGCCATTTTGATTTGTTTGGCCTCGCTGTGAGCCCAGCTGGTCGCTAACATGTTCTGACCAACTATGCAATATATCCTAGGTATCACTGATTATTTCACCGATTTTACTACAAGCTCTTATTATTCTAGAAGCCTCGGATGGTGTTTTTCACATTTCTGTACATTTATCTGCTCAGGTTCTTGCTTTTATATTCCTCAATCAGCTAAATATGTTCCCTCATATGCTGCCTCTTCTTAGTTTTGTGTGTTTTCTTTTCCTCTCTTCTTGGTTCTCTTTAGTTTTCAGTAACCGCTCTAGTCCGTTTCTTCTGGATCATTAGTTCTAATGGTATGTTCGCATTGTTCATCAAACCATTTACTCCTTCTGCTATTCTGCCTTGATCCAACAGTTTCTTCAGCTGCCATAATTACGGTTCGTTTGAGCCTATCCCTTTCTCCGTTTATGTCATCATTAACTGAATCATTTATAATTTCATTAGTTTTTAGCTAAAAATTCCTCTTCATTTCCTCATCTTTTAACATATGAATAAAATATCTGACAGGTTTAGTCCTTTTTCATTTCTAGAATGTGAAATTCTTGCTTTCAGACGAGCAACGATAAGAAAATGGTGGATGTTGGTATTCACCTGCGGTGCACTCTGACATCCAGTAGATCGGAATTGTGGCTTTTGTCTATGAGGATATGATCTATTTGATTGACAATAAGACCGTCAGATGATGTCCATGCACCCTTACATATGTTCTTATGACTGAAGACTGTTCTCCCAACCAAAAGGTTGCGGCTAATTTCAAAATTAACCAATCGAAATCCATTATCAGAGTGCTTCTCATGTGGGCTGTTACTTGTTATATGGCATGCTGAGTCCTTACCAATCTTAGCGTTCATATCACCTGGTAAAATTTCTGTATCTTATTATGTATCTATCTCATGATGTTTCGGACCACACTTTGTCCATTTTCAAACATCAAATAATTCATATACATATTTCATAAATATTGTGATTGAAATAGGTTATACCTTTAATATAATATGGTATACATGTAGTCATGTATTTTTGGATGTTTGATAATGGACAAAGTGTGGTTTGAGACGCCATGAAACAGATGCAGAATAAGTACAAAGGTATAAACACTTTCAAAAAATATAAAATTGATAATTTGTTTATATATTATCAATTTAATGAAATAACTAATAATATAATTTATAAATATTCTAATACATATAAAAATAGTATGCATTTCTCTCTTTTATGATTAACTTAGTTATATTGTTTTTTATTTCACAATTTCATCTATTTGTTATTAAAATTTGAAATGAAACCGTTATAAGGCCTCCAAATTATTTTCATTCATTAATATTTTCTAAGATTTTTCAAATTATAAAACTTAATACTTGAAAATTTATTGACCATATCCAAACTATTTTATATTTATGCTACTTAGTATCTCCGCATAATAATGGTTTATGTTTTTTAATCTGATTTGAAATTCACAGTATAATAATTATTTGAAGATATATAAATTACCTCTAATTTTTTTCTCTTAAAGCTATTATTCCTTATATGTAGAATTTTTGTGTTTTCAAAATAAAAATTATGTTCATTTAGAGACACATGTTGTACTAATGCTGTTGTTTTTTCTTAGGCCCATTTTCACGTTTTAATATGATTTTTATATTAGTACAATCTTTCATATAAATATTGCTCATTTCATTGCCCCTTAAAATCTGTAATATTTTTAGAATTTAGAGGTGAATCTTGGTGGGGCATAACTGTGTCGCCTGAAATTTCTTTTGAGCTCATATCATTTAATCCACTTAATTTCTCCAGTACTTCTCCAGCGCATATTAGTATAGAATTTTCAAAGGTATGAGGTATATTTTACGACGGATTGTTATAAAAAAGAAAATTCTAAAGCGATGTTATAGCAGTCAAAATATCGGTAAAACGATAATCCTCCAAAATCACATTTCTTAGACAACTTTTCATATACCTCCAAAAGAAAGCCTTGTATCAAAACGTCGCTATAATAAACGATCCAGCCACTTAAATTAGCCATAAAATTAACTAATGCACAGAACCCTACGTTGAGTATTAACTGAGATGATCCTATTTAAACATAAACCCAAATTGTGAATTTGCTGTAAATTGTTCCGCCTATTTCGCGCAGGATAGCAAAGAAACCCACAAAACACATTGAGTGCCTTTTGTTAATCCTCAAAATAAGTTGAAGTGAACGGACCATACTTTCACTGATAGCTTCTTAAGGATTCAGCACTGAAAGTTCTTTCGTAACCTCCTATAATTTCCTTATCAGAGATATCAAAGTTTAATTGTTGGAGAGTTTATTATGTTATTAATATCTGTTAGTGCGACACATATTGATGCAACAAGCGGCCTTGGGAGGTGTCTTCCGAGAGTGTACCATTCGGGACCGTCCCGTGAAGAGAATGACAATTTATGTGCTGGCCACCGTAGAAGTCAATCCGCACCAGAGTATCCGAGGCATAGCCAAGGATACCGATTTATTAATCGGAGCAGTTTATAACATGCTAAAAGACCACTTTATGAAGCATTATACCACTTAATGCTCTCTATCACCATAGGATGGATTTATTTAATTTTAATAAGGCTGAGAATATCCAAAGGTTCGATTCCAAATTACCTCCAATAATCCTTTCTTCACAATACCTGCTTTCTCTGAATCCCATCAAAACCCAAATCTACATGGTCAGATCTAACATAATCCATCTTTTCACGTTTTGGTTTTGCTCTTCGTTTTAACGTTTATTATTTTATATTTGCGTCCCTATTTCAGTTTTAGTACTTCCATTATATTTACCGGATGCGTGTAGTATAAACATATAAGTATAAATACATGCCGTATAGTATAAATGCCAAATTCTTCATTGGACTAATCTATCTTTAGAATACTTTATTTTCGAATACTATACCATTTTATCCTTTCTTTAACGTAAGCGGCCATATTCCATATCCGTAAAAAACAGTAGGAAGTGAAGAAGTGAAAATAGTCTCATAAATTTCAACTTTCTGGTTTCCGGAAAGTAGGACAAAAGTTACTAATTTTACGACTGATATATAACAATCACTTCCCGCCATTAACCTGTTTTTTCTTTTAGTTATAGAAGATCTCTGATACTTAAATCCCTTTATATTTATTACTAAATACCGTTTTTATTACTAACTGCATATATTGTTTTATCTTTGTGTGATTTCGAACATAATTACGTATCAGCCAGCTTTCATCAACAAGGTCCCTAATTTGATAGTTTTCGCAACTTCATCAAACAGTATTTAATTATCAACATAATTTTGTTTCGAGTAACAAAAACTAAACCAATATTTTTTTTTTACTGAAGATGAACTTTCGATAGGTTAAAGTCAGATGAATACAGATTGTGTGCTTATATTGCTCCAGACAACCCAACAGTACCGTCTGTGAGGACTCTACACTCCAAAACAAGAACTGGCACAGGCAAAAGTAACAGAGCTTTTTGAGAAATAGTAGTATTGTAAACGTCAAAGTGATATACTTGAGAAAAGACAATAATCGATTTCTAGCATCAGTATTAGCACAGAAAGGTGTGGCCGGCGTCATTTGATGAATTCGTGACCTAGAGACTGCTCGGCGCATCACGATCTCTGCAATCATTTTTTTTACATCCATTTTTTCTTCTTTTGTTATATTTTTATAGCGCTTGTTTTTTCTTCTACTGTAACAGTATTACGAGTTTATATGACACGGTAAAAATAATTTTTAACTAGTTTGAGTTCTGTTAAATGTTAAACTTCTGACAAAATAACAAAGATTTTGGATACATGACCAGTTTTTAATAATAGAGAATCAGAATTTGTATTGCATTGATACCTGTAATTGAACTTGGACTTCATAGCAACTGAAAACAAGGAGAAAGGCAGGCAATGGTACAATAGTGCAAATGAAAAGTGAGAAAATTTTAAATACTGTCGTTGAATTAATAATTAATTGGCTGTGAATGTCTAACGAATATATGTATTGTATGAATGATCAGTACTACTTTTCTGAACAGAGAGGTCATTTTCTGAAGGTCTGATTTTGTATAACAAAGATAGTTAATTTAACCATGAAATATCAACCTCGCGGGTGTTCTGCTACGTTTATAGAGAGAACCCTTTAGAAGGATTGTGTTAGGTTTGATCTTGTATATTTTGTTTTTGATGGGATTAATAGGAATGGATTTTGTCATTATGGAGTCATGATCATCGATCCTATGGATTCATTAGGTTTTGTTATTATTAACAGTGGCGAACGAAGAGGAGGGCGGGAGGGTCTGTCCACTCCAGGCCCCATTTACTAAAGGGGATCTGCGAGCATGTTTTTAATTGAATGATAACTTAATTGAAAAAAAAAACACAAAAAAAACAAACATATATTTTGTTTATTTTTTAATCAGAACGAGAACGTTATTGTCTTTATAAGGCATTACAGTTGTGCATATACGTTACATACAGTGAAAGAGAATAT
Organism: Rhaphigaster nebulosa; assembly: GCA_948150685.1. NCBI lineage: Eukaryota > Metazoa > Arthropoda > Insecta > Hemiptera > Pentatomidae > Rhaphigaster > Rhaphigaster nebulosa. The sequence continues at coordinate 157,849,061 of OX411308.1, read as the reverse complement.
ATAAAACATGCATTAAGACACCGTGCAAGCAATCAGCCGATATATATATATATATATATATATATATATATATATATATATATATATATATATATATATATATATATATATATATATATATATATATATATTTGTTTGTGGGAACTCAAAAATAAATCCATACCCCAAATGGTCTAGGTACACCACTGATTATTGAAACTCAAATAAAAACTGAATGGTTCTTCATATTATATGAATCTGAAATTCCTCTGTATAACCGTGGAGATAGGAGGATTCTTTCCTTTTCAAAATTGGTTTTGTCAAATCAATAATTTATTTCTGACAGATTCATTTTAATGCCTTCCATCCAAATTAATAAAAAAAAAAATCATCATCATCATTTCAGCGGAATTTTGGATATTTGTAATTTTACTAATATAATAATTTATAAAGTGAATTAGATAAATATTCATAATTTTAATTGTTGTTTTTGATGTAGGTTTGTGGTCTTGAAAGTGAAAAGAAAACCAATCATTCCCACCATTCCACATTAACACAAGTACCAGAACCATCCCGTGATCTTCAGCCTCCCAAAGTTGACAGCAAAAACTACTTCAGTAAGTATGAAGTTGTGCAGAAAGTCTGAACGTGTTTTGTTGATAGTATTTTCAATATGTCAAAAATGAAACAGTAGTTCTTTTTCTATTATTACATAGTACTTAGTGTAAAGGAAATTTCATTAGGAGGAACGGAAGAATAGTTTCGGGAAAAAAAAGGAAAGAATGAATTATGTTACAGAAAGAGGCTTCATTCATTCACAATGTATCTTCCTACTTTAGGATTTTTGGAACGTAGATTTTCACTAGCCTTTCAAGTCCAGAAAATGCTTCATGAAGAGCAAGCCATCAAATAGCATTTGGTTGAAATTTTCTGAAATACTTCATTAACGCTACGAGTGGCACGGGCTATATGAAACATGAAATAACCCCATCGTCATCTTTAGGGTCACCTAACTATTCCACTTTAAACCTCACATTAACGAATATAAAGTTAAAACTCAGTACTATAGCTTGTTTTAAGGTGCTGATGATGAAGTTCACGTTTAAGTTTGGTTTCCTACAATTTATACAATTTTATTTATTTCTAGTTAGCCTCCGCCAAAAAATAAATAAAAATAGTTTCTTATTTTTTCATGTTAGATTTTGAACTCATAGATAAAAATTATTCTTTTTTTATGCATGTTACTTACTTCAAAATCTAAAATTCAATTTTCCTTAAATCTAGTTACTAGTAAATAGAGAGGGTATGGCTATAAAAATGACTGCTTAAAAAGATATATTTATAAAATAAATTATACTATGGTTTATTATTTTCAAATATTTATAAACAAATAAAAATTGATATAGGTAAATTACCAAACACAGTCTCTGATCATTATATTTTATTTTATTACACTGTGAGTAGCTTCCGGTGTCCAGCATCTACCTACAGTTTCGAATATAAATAAAAATTGAAAAATTATTTAAATTCATTTATTTAGTCTTTGGTCAAATAATTCTAAAACGCTTTGTATTTTTCCTACATCTTCATAAATTCGTAGGAAACCTCTAATTGTCCCCCAATAACCAAGTCTAATTTCCAGTCTAATTTCGGGACGAAACGGCTTATGGTAATTTCGAGTTTCGAGGATCGGCCTGGTGTGACTTTGGTGTCGACTTTTAAAAAAAGTGTGAATAAGACAGTTCCTTCTTTAAGTTCGTATTTTCACAAAAATAAAAATTGAAAATATCGAAATGGTGAGGGCGGGATAAAAATTTTGAGAGCCCTAAAAAAGCACTTCTCTGTCACCAACTCAATCCATGTATAAATTTTCAGCCCTCCAACTAGATTCGGAGTGACTGTAGAGGTGTGCTGATCCTTTAAAACTGCGAAAAAACATTTTGATATGCCGAAATTTTGATTGAAATTTACTCCCTCTTCTCTTGTAATCATTTGTCTAGTAAACAACCATACATAACGAAATTAAGCTTATTTGAACTTAAGGGAGGCGCCGGCACTGGAAGTGTCCAAATGTAGCAGAGGAAAAAATATATACATATATAAATCAGACATTCCCAAAACCGGATTATAGAGGTTATGAAACGGATTGAAAAGGCATTTTATCCTCTTCCGATGACCTCCAAAACAGTGAGAAAGTCTATTATTTTCAGGAAAAATGCGACAAAAAAATTGGCTCAGTTGTCTCGGAGAAAATCCTCGGACTATGGACTGACGGATTTCTTAATTTATTCACTTTTTGGATTCTACGGGGGGAGTAAATTTTTTTTTTTTTTGGTCGATTACAAAGGTTCATTATTAAGATTAATAAACCCAAATCATGCTTTTATGACACAAATTCGGAGCCAGAAATACTTTTATGTTTTTAAAGTTGAGCTGGATGGTAGCAATATTAATGAATTTTGGCTTGAAAGAAATTTTAATGAATGAACTGTTTAGTGACGATTTCAAAGGTCTGAAGAAAAAAAAAGCTATGGACTTCCTTTTACTATTAACTAACTGAATGATAAAGATATATAAAATGTATCCTTTCTGCGAACATTTTCTGCTTAGGCGGATCTTTAGCATTAAATGATGTTTTCTAATAAAGTCAGAAAAGCAAAATCATAAGCCTGTTTTTAGTATCTATATCACAATTAATATATATATATTTCTGTTTGTGTAGATACAGATAATGTGCAACCGGACACTCATGCTGCTGATGGAATTTAGAAGACATACAAGACACGATTATGGAAAATTAAAAAATAAATGTATAAAAATAATTTATGACAGAAATAAGAATTAACAATTGTTTATATAGAAGATATTACTAAATAAAACTTTTAAAATTTTATATTGTGTGAACTATGGAAAGTTCTATCCTTTACAAGTACGTTCATTTTGTTTTTAAGAAATTATAATTTAATGAGTTGTTTCCAGAAAAATACAACGCTTTAAAGAGCTATTCCACACACAGAATTAGGTACTTATTCTTTGAATATTTTTTCTGGAGTATGAAGAATCTCATAAGGAGGGCCTTGGCATTACGTAGGAAATTTATCCATTTCTCCCTTTTTAGCGCCATGGTCTCTGAGCTTATTAACAAAGTGGTTTGCTAGGAAGGGCTGCTAACCCTAAGGCCAACCTCCAATCTCCAGGATCAGGCGTTTTCTCTTCGAGGATTCCTTCTCTGAGGTGGTAGTCACGGCCATGGCTCCAGAAGATCACCCCCTGGCATCCAATTGGGTATTGTCACCTACCATAATAGGGTTTTGAAGTTTTTACCGAGCTTCTCACTCCACTAGAGAGCTTACTTCTCCTCTGATATCCCTCTTATTAGCCCCGCAGGTAAGAGGGATATCAGATATCCCTCTTTTTTCGCCTAGTCGGTCATGCATAACTTCAACAAGAAATCAGATTTTCAAGATGAAAATGAGTAATAAAACGGAGAGCTTTAAGGTTATTTTTCTAGACTTCACTGTTGAAAAAATCATAGTTTTTCAGAATTAAAAAAAGAAATATTTTTGTTAAACAACACTACTATGTTTCTAAAATAATTTAAAAAACAATTTTTTTTAAGCCCCTTATATTCTTTTTTGTTAATTTTCCAGCAATGTTACCAATGTCATATATTCTAAGGAATGTATGAAATTTAGATTAAAATTTAGAAATCTTCTACTTATTTAATAATAAAGGTGATGCTGCTCACCAATGTTTTGTCTAATTACTAAACACTAAACTAAAATTAAATTAAATTGTTTGATTTACTGTACTGTGTCTAGCCATCGTACTATGGTGGTACTGGTGTTAATACATGGAATAAAGGGTTAAAATGAATTTTATTTAAAATTCTTTCCTGCTACATCAGCACTGTAGATCGAGAACAGGACTGGCGAGAGAACTGCTCCTTGTGGTACACCGTATGTCAACGGAATAGTTCGAGAATGCTCATCACTAACCTGTACAGCGAGACTCCTTTGTGGAAAGAGGCAATGCCAATGTAGAGCTGTTCTGGGTATTCGTAATCCTTAAGTGCTGTGAAAAACAGAGTCGAATGCCTTTGTACATTTTATGAAGATCATTAATGTTGTCGTATTCTTATTGAAATTTGTGCTCATCTCAGTCTGGAATTTCATCAAGTGGTTTTCGGGGCTAAGGTTGAAATCCTATCTGTTCATACGGGATGACCGAATATTCCTCGCAAAAATCTTGTCAAAAATTAAGGACAATTTTATCGTAGACCTTTGCAATATGTGATAACAGACTAATGGGTCTAACAGACTAATGGACTGCCTCATTCCTGGTCTTGTTTGGCTTAACGAGTGGTAACTGTATTGCATGCTTCCATTTATTCGCGATGTATCTCAACCTCAGCCACGAATTGTACAATTCGTGAGGTGAGCGATCCCTTTTCTAGAGGACTGCTATAAGAGGATCGTCTGCACTCCATCAAAGCCAGAGACTAGTTTCCCGAGGACTCTTCTCAGGATGGGCTTGAGCTTCTTTGGGCAGTTCATATCTTATATAGGTTAAAATATTTCAAAATCAAGCTTTATAAGAGAGAAATTAAATTCCTGTAAGTTGTTAATAGTTTTATACTTTAACTGTGATCTATATTTTTTCCATTTATTCATCAACATTAAAGGCAATGTACGACCTAAAGACTTTGATGAATTCAAATAATATTTCAAAAGTATTATTTGTGGTTCTATTATTATTATTATTATTATATTTGCCCTTTTTTTAATCTCCTTAATTCGCAACATTTCCGCCGTTTTAGGATTAAAAAAAATGTGTTCGGACCACCCTAGTAACTAGAGTAGTCAGATCAGGTTACCGTGTTTTGAAAAATGTATAAATTAACTGGAGAATGTGTTCAAGTAAGAATTCCATCTTTACATATCTCCGTGTAAAAGATTAGCCTTATAGACTATAGTTATACCCTTATATCTATAGTTACCTATAGATAAGAGGACGTGACGGCCGAGTACGTTGGGGCGAGGGTCCCAAAGTGCCCGGTTCGGAACGTTGTGGGTTCGATTCCCACCTGGGCCAGTTAAAATTTATTTCGTGGCGATCCCGCGAAATGAATCTTGACACTCCCACTCTGGTTAGTACGCGGCGGTGACGTAAAAGTAGCCGTCAGGGGTTGGCAAAAAGGACCATAAGGCCCACTTGCCGGACTAGTTCCCCCCACCATTACCAGTACCAGTACCAGTACCTATAGATAACTTCTGATCTTCAAAATTTTCAATTAAATAATTTTCAGTAATTTGATCAACAATGCTATTAGCTTGCTTCACACAGCAGTTTTGTTGTCACCTACATATTTTATGATATATCGATTTTAAAAGGGGCTTTGGTAATAATCGGGATTAAATCATTTAAACTCGCTGTATCGATTATCCAGACCGACCTCAGACAGACAGACTCGATGGTGAAGAAGACATGAGGGAGTACAATAAATATCTGACAGAAATTATTAATTATAGTGTGGCTATGTCTGTCACGGTAACTTGACGAGAGTCAGTTGGACGCCTTCCTCCGTGATAAATGGTCCCCATGTCTGTCCCCCAGTTGAGGGAATTCATACAAATAGCAACTTTGTATTTAAATGTATGCTAAATTAAAATTTTATACAAAATGCAATGTGTATAAATACACATTGATCAATTGTTTCTTCAGGTTCTCTGACTTAACAAAATCACAGTGAGGAGTATCGAATGTGATCTGGGAACAATATGAGGTTGGAGACCTTGGTCACGTGACCCACGGACTGGTGACCCAGATCACGTGACCGTTAACGAAGGCTCTGGCCCAGTCGATGCGGTTGAATCGATAGTTGGCCTTGTTGCTACTATCGGTGAAAATAATCGAGTTTTACTATTTAGATTTATAACAATGCCTGATTCAATAGTTTACTAGTAAAAATATATGTAATTTTATTTTTAGTAATTAGTAACTAAAATTAATTTAGTAATTTATAACTACAAATTTTGTATTATACGACAAGTTAGAGTGCTCAATTTGTCATACAAATGTATTATGGGTATCACTGGTATGATTTCAAACATAAAATGTATATATAAAATATCGGAAAAAAATATAATAAACCTCACTCAAACAATAAATACAATACGTAGAATATTTTATCGAGAATAAGAAATGAAGAACTCACTGCCAGGGCAAACTGACAACTGCCCAAATACCAAAGTAAATATTAGTTATCGTGATTGCGATATAAACATAAACATTTTTATCATTTTCATGGGATACATATATTGCTATTATGGCACAGTATTAAAATCTTGATTATTATTGCAAAAAAAAAAAAAAAAAAATCAACCATTGCGATGATTTTGCAAAGTACAACAAAAAAAAAACACTGAGCTGAGATTTCGTTATTGTAAAAGATTGGACAAAAGATTTCATTAAAGAGTACTATGTCCATATTCAGTAGTCATTTTGTTGGGAGAATTCTGTTATTACTTTATAGAATAATATACCAGCCATCTGCAGAATAGTGTTATAAAAATTATTTTTGTTTCTTGAAACATTGGTTGAAAAAAAAAGAAGTAAGTATTAGTTCTAAGCAGAGCTGATAATTAAACAATAGACTAAGTTTTTATTATGAGAGAAAGAAGCCGAAATATCGAAAAATACAAGTAAATCTGTTTCATTCGATTTACAATATAAATTTTACATTTTATTCCAACATTTTTGTAAACGCAGTAGAATAGATTAATCCAATTAATACATAATACAAAAAAAAAAAAAAAAAAAAAAAAACATTTTAAAGTAAGACGTAGGAAAATGTAATGAGTTTTCAATTGAGCAAACCCTCTCAGTTGAACTCTGACCTTAAATAATCCGCCCACAGTACATGTTCCGAATCAGTTAAACCTCATTTTATGAACCTTTCTAAAACTGCTTTATAGATTCGAGGTGAGGTTTCGACACAAATATGCACTATAGGCGTGAATCATTAAAAAAAAAAACTATAAAAATTACAGAATTTATCAATTATTTTTCATTTCCAGGTTGTCAATCTTACAATACTAAAAATAGCTCTGGACAGGATCCCATACGTACCAACTCTTATTGCAGATAAATATCGATGGCCAATTTCACTGATGTTGCATGTACCAATTTGGCCATTACAGTACTAACAAGAAGGGGATCTAGCGTGTGTGTCCTAAATTTTCATGAAACTTTTTTAGGTGAATTTTGACCTTAAAATATTGGGCTGTGTCCGAGATATGCTACCAAACGCGCCCCAGTAGCCCCAGAAAAAAAAGCTTTTATGTATTATATGATTATGATGTTGTATATTACCTTTTATTGAAGCTATTATATTACAAATGTAATGTGCTAAATTTTATAATAGATAGTGAATTCACGGATTAATCTGATTTTTTATGATATATTTATTATAATAATGGATTAGAAATTAGGCAAATCAAACAACAGATGGTATGTTGATACTTTGATTCTTTAAGTTCATGAAATTAGAGAAATTGAAATTATTTTATCAGTTAACATCCGCATCAATTAGGGATTGATAAATTATTTTCCACTTCTATAATTTTGTTTTTATGTAGTTTCGAATGTTATAAATTCATCTTCACTTCTAAAAACACACAAAAATTCAAAAATAAGCAATTCAAAATACAGTTTGGTATTATTAAACTAAATGTAATATAAATTAGTATTATAAAATATTTATGAATAATGAATTTTAAGACATGAAATCAAATACATGCTGGTACTCACCAAGATTAAAGTAGGTTATATCAAGCAGAAAAGTTTGGACTGGTTTGTTCTCGCACTGAACTAGCAATGAAAAAAAGGTGGGGTGTTGATAGGTAAAGTGTTTAACGGTCGGGGTTTTTCCAGTAATTTCGGTGAGTAATTATTTTTAGAACTGAAGATGAATGTATAACATTCGAAACTATTTTTCAATAAAAAAAAATTATAGAAGTGGCAAATAATTTATCAATCCCTAATTAAATTATTTTATGCTATACTTTCATGATATCGGACTTGCTATATTAGCTGCTGCGTGATGTTAAGAGGAATTATATATAATTCCGAAACTTATATAATAATTTCTGAAAAAAGGTAAATCCTACTCGTTACTAAAGCTGAGAAGCTAGGTAGAACAAAATAAAAGCGGTCCCAAACAAATTTTAGTAACATTAAATGGAGCTATAACTAGGACTAGTTGTACCGCTAAAGCCTCAAAGGAATGAGAGAACAGTGTTAGATACTAAAGCGAACATTATTACTGGAGTTGTGATGTGGTCAGCATAGCTTTCCAATGAAAATGTACTCCACCCTAAAGTCAGTTAGGAACTTAGAACTTAGGAAAGCTCCAGGGTGGGCTGGTATGCTGAGGCGTCTCAGTCCTTACCCTCAGCCAAAACTTAAAGGACTTTGAGAAGAAGTATTATTATGTAGCTTTGAAGTATTATTTTATAATATTTCAATATACTTTTATATATACATTTATTCCACATTTAATATTTATAAAACAATATACAAATTTGAAACCCGTACTGTGTCTACATTCTTCAGCAATATCTCTTAAATTATTTCAGATATGATACTTTTCTAATATTTTTGTGTTTGACATCTGCTTTAAGGTGTACTCGCCAGTTCCATATCTTGGAGTCTTCGGAGTCAAGCCTTGAGGAATAAGGACGAAGATCTGAGCAGATTGAACTTTTACTCTGCTGCTGCGTAGAAAGCGTTCTTCAAAAGGCGCGTACACACAAGAAAATTTCGACCATCGAACGACGACCCAGATTGACGAGATGTGTACTGTAGGAATATCCTCACAGCCTTGGTTGAGGGTCGTGCTGCTTGCGGTAACATCGAAGGGTTGGCGTTGAGAGACCCTTCGTTGGCCAGTGCGTACGCCCCTTAAAACCGAATCTCATGGTCAAAACCTCTTGGTTTGATGATGGTTTGAGGCCGAACGCCGACTCGTTGTCGACCAAGTTCGGCGCAATGTATAAGTCATTCTTCGTTGTCCGAAAGACTGAATCTCTTAGTTCCACCTCTAGGCTCAATGTGGATGAGAGACTGAACTCCAACATATTCTCGACATATGTTGGCCTCATTAAATTGGTTGCCATTCGTTGGCCCAATATGTACGCAACTGAAAAGCGGCCTTCACCCTCTTACCGCGCATCTCTATAAATTCTTTTCGTCGATCTTCGGGAGCCTTAGAGTCTTGTACTTTTCTTGCAAAGCACATTAGGTTGAGCCTTCGATAGTCAGAGGCTTGAAATCAGCATAACTCCGACATGAAAATGAACAGTATTGAGGGCTTTCTAAAATCTGGCGTCTTCAGAATCAAATATGCCGAAGTAGATTGAGTCACTATCCCATACTAGAAGGACTAGCGATACCATCATGAGACTATTAATTAATTTACATTATGTGAAGCTATCTAAATTATATTTGCTTGGAAAATAATTTACATAATTGTTAACCTGCGCACGACCTGTGAGGCCTTCCTAGATTCTTCTTCTAACCTTCTGTACTAAAGGCGTTTGATTGGCGGGAAGCGGGAAATACAATACACAGATGCCATCAAAGCTCCCCTTCAATCTATTCTTAGAACTTATTTTCGTTATCCACGCGGCACGTGGCTACAAAGACCTGGTAGGTCTCTTGCGCGGTTTCTGGTAATTGTCCTTATTTTTATTTATTCATAACTTATTTGTTGCTACAAATTTTAATTTGGCATATTGTGAGTCTTGAAGTAATTTTCTAAAAAGACCTGGCAGGTCTTTTGCATATATTCAAGTAATTATCCTCATTTTCGTAAGTTATTTGTTGCTACTAAATTTAATTAAGTAATTGTGCCGTTTATAATAATATGTTTTAGAGTTCTGTATAGATTGATTTTATTATGCATCGTACTATTATTATTATTGTTTAGTAGATTCTTTTTTATACATTACAAATAAACTCAAATAATTCGAATCTACTTTCTTTATTTCGAATTTACTAAATCATGTAATACCTTATACTGCTGAAAATGCGTTAGTTCCGTGCCCGCACGGTAATCAAGTCCAAAGAGCGTTCATTCAAGCTCGATAGTTATAACAAATGAATCATTCCTCTAACCTAGCAATGTAACCAAAGGATTAAACCTTCATGATTGATTCTCGTATGGGCATGCAAGAGAAAAACAACAAAAATGTTTGTTTTACATTATAGTACCTCTCAGGTCATTGCGCGCTCCCATGTTCATTTTCGATTGCGCATTCCGGCGGGTTAAAGTTAATTTATACCTAGTTTACAAAGTTAATAAATAATCAATCAAACAAAAGAAAATATAATAATAAAAAGTATCATAATTGTTGAAAATTACTTCCATATAACGCTTTATTCAATAACTCAAATTATTGGCATGTGACCCTTTTGGGGACAATCTCCCCATCTTCTGACATTGTGTTATTAACTATTCTGTGCTGATGAAAAATCTTCTGAGGATTAATACTTCACGCCATATGAAGAATTTGAAGATGACTTTTAAGATGAATCTTCAGAAGATTTTGCATCAGCACAGCACAGTTAATAATCTCTGAAACGTCACATGCCAATAATTTGGGTTATTGAATAAATATTGAAGTCATTTTCTACAATGATTATGTCAAAATCTCCTTGAGGACTTTCTTAAATAAATTAGAAAACAATACGAATAATAATGAAACAAAAATAAGTGCATACAAAAATATAAAAATAAAAGATAGAAATTACAAAAATAAATACGTGATCACTTATTAAGAACTTCAACTTTACTAAGAATCTAAAATAATGAAAAAGGAAAATAAAAGTAAGTAATTTTTAATTCATAAATTAAAATTAAATATAAAATAATGTGCCTATAACCATTTCATTAAATCGCTTTTATTCGACAATTCTATAATCTTGGAACAGAATGGATAGTTGTAATGTAAATTCCTTAACTTTTAACTTTTGTGAAAAAAAATAATCTCTACCTTTATGTCAAAATATATTTGTTGCCAGAGAGAGAGATAGTCCAGAGGGTCCGGACCCTCCTCTCCCGAAATTATAAAATACTGTTGCTTATTCTTATCTATAAATAAAACTGTATAAGCATATTTGAATTTAATTTTAAAATAATAAATTTAGGCATAGAAAATATTATATAGAAATTATATACAGATGGCCCCCTTACACTCACGGTTGGGATGAGCTTCTTTAAAGTAGATCCTTAGATGGAAATCCTGGCTACGCTAATGGGTCCGAGCCCACATTTTCACAGTTACTTGCAAACATCAAACGACAAAATGTGAAAAACAATTTAAATGAATGTTTCAAAAGGTCCGTAATATGAAGTGAATTTGTTATATATACAGATAAAAAAAAAAATAGATTGATTGAAGTAATTTTATCTCTTCAATATTACTCTCGTTCTGTTGAAGAGTTGTTAATCTTGAAATTTTTTTTTTTCCATCCACTATCCAACTACCCACCTTTACCTTCACCATTGAATACACTGATTGCCATTACTCCGAAGACTAATTGGTTCAATATAAACCACGGTGTATAGAACACAACCATTGGAGTTTTCAAAAGAATATGTAGCGGTCATCAGAGCAAAGTTATGTGTATTCTTTCAGTTGTCCATATACAGACACACATACATTTTCCAGTCTATTTAAACTTTCATACCCGCTGTTTTGCGTTTTTTTAGTGAAATTAATTAAAAATAATTAATGCTTAAAAAACTTTAAAATGTATTTAAGCTTGTATTCGAGCTGCTTTAAATATTAAATTCTATATTATAGATTAAAAATATTTTGTTGGAATAAATGAAAAATCTCTTATGGGCAAAATATTAATGTGTTTAGTACATTACTCTTTTACAAACCTCGTTCCCTCACAAATCCAATACTTCGTAAGCTTACTTCTCAATCTATTCTTGATAATCATCCAAGGCGTATGAAAAGAAGCTAGTCCCGATACCATTTAACATTAAACAGTGGTTGAATTTTACAATAGGTACTTTTTCCGATATTGTCTTATATTGTCATATTCGATCAGATCGCGATATTCTTTATTGTCATCCTATATTAATCTGACTTAACTTATTTATTTATATTCTGGATAAAGTTGTACCACAACAAATAAGTTAAAATTAAAAACACATATTTTAGTAAAATTAACTAACAGAAAAAGTTTTGGTTGAATTTTAATTGAATGAATTAGATTTATTAACATACAAGTATAAAACTAAATCTCATGAACATTCCTCTATGCAAACATCAAAGGTTGGTTTTGATTTATAAAAATTTCCTAGATTAATTTTATAGATAAAGACACTGATGTTTTAGAAACATCCATATTTATGTGACGATATATTGGTAACTTCAATGTTTGACGTTCAATATTTATAAATATCTATGCATCTACGTTTATATATGTCAGTGTACTGACTATTTAATTTGTTTACATCACTACCTGTATCTAATACTGAAAAAAAAAAATTAGGTGACGATTTTGTCTATAATCAAATTATACAAAATGATTTTTAATAAATAATTTACCATTATGTATAGTTATAAATGCAAAAATAATAGTAGTTGTTGAAAGAAGTATTAAGGGAGAGAGACTGCTGCTGACTCGGTATCGAATAGCTACCGCAAGATCGTAGACGTGGAGCGTTATTGGAGTTGGATTTAGCAGATGGGGAATAGGGGGATGGAGAATGGAGTCCTGGATAAGGGGAGGAGGAGAGAGGGAAATTAAAAAGGTCCTGCAATATCCTTCTCTCCATAGCTTTTCCGATACTACCCTCATTAGTCACACTACCGTATATTTCTCAAAAACATTATAAATTTTTATTAATTGCTATTGCAGTCAAATTTTAAATAATTTCCTTAACTTTCATTGTTTTATATTATTTCAGACTATATATATATTAGTAGCGTTTGCAAGTATTCAGGAAGACCTAGATAGAATCAGTGCCTGGACAAATCTGAATAGATTAAGATTCAACGCCATGAAAACTCAGGGCATTGTAATGGGTTCCAATTACCTCCTCAGATCCAAACACCTTTCCTACTTTAATCCTAAATGATCATCCCATCACGCTCAGCTCCTCAATTAATAATTTGGGTATTACTATCGACTAAACCCTTTCCTGGAAACTCCAGATCGCCCAAATTTCCCGACGGTCAATAAGTACCCTTAAATTATTCCATCGTTCTAGACATCTTCTTCTACAACCTACCCGCAAACTCCTTGTATCCTCTATTATCTTTCCCCACTTTGACTATGGGTGCATGGTATACGGGGGCCTCTCGAATGTGCTCGAGGACAGATTGAAGCCGATTATGAACTGCTTTTTCAGATTTGTCATCGGCACCTCGAGACGGGCTTATGTGTCCCACCTTTACGGCGAGTTAAAGTGGCTCTTCCCCTGCAACAGTAGACAATATTCACTCGGATCTTTTATATACCAAACTATCACCACCCACCACCCTTCCTAAATCTACAGCCTCCTACAATTCAAATCCTCGGTCCTGTCACTGGAAACAAGATCTCGACTTTCTGACCTCTATACTCCCTCCTTTCTCGCCTGCTCACCTACCCTTTGGAATTCCTTTCCTTCCAATATCCACCATGCTTCTTCTCTATCCTCATTCGAATCCCTCCTTTTCCAACACCTTCTTTCTCTCCAAAATGATGCTCTCTAATTGCGAAATTTCAGTTCAGGATTATCATCTGGATTAGATGTTAATAGTTTTTAATGTACAAACTGCAACTTTGCTAAGCAACTCATTATTTTGAATTTTCTCTCTTTTTCTTTTCTTTTTTCTTGTTTTTTAACTTTTTTTTTCGTTTGTTCAAATTAATTATATTTTTCGAGAAAAGAACTTATTTTATTTGCTTAATTATTTTACAAGAAATATTGTAAACATTAACTGATCTGTATTTTGCAGTCTTTTGGCCCAGATATTATTTCTGTTTTATTTGTTCAACCATGTTATTCTTAAGAGACCTAGTCCCAGAATAAAGTTCTTTTATCTATCTATCTATCAAATAAGTTAGACGAGCCTTCTGTACGGGTGGACTTGCAGTTAGAAAAAAGAAATCACCGTGTGTCTAATGGACACAAGCTTAGTAATCGAGTTTTAACATTAATATATTTTCGTTAACACGTCTGATTCATAAGACCCGACTGATTAAAATTTTTAAAATATTACTGTTTTATTTTTTATAATTTCTAAATGTTTATTCGTGGCACCGACCGATAGGTGTTGCCATATGATCGATCGGACAGAAATGTATTTAGAAATATACATATAATGATCTATTGTTTAGGATTATTCTTGATATTTTTTCTTTCAATGATTATTCTATTACTAAGCTTTATCTAACTTCTCTAATTCGAAGGGCGAGACAGAGTGATGGACAAGTCCATGTCATGTTACTTCTACCAACAGTCAGAAAGTTTCAACTTTCAACAAAAACTTCTTCGTATTATATTATTTAAAAAAAATCATCTATTTATTTCTATAAAATTTAATGCATTGTGCAGCAATAAACATGTTTCAATTATATATTTAACGTATTACAACAATCTTACTTCATAATGGCATAGCATTATGAAATAATGCTATTATGAATTACTCATAAAATAATTTAGTGATAACAGTACTCTAAATCCAGGAGCCTAACTATAAAAGTAAACGTATCATTATCCAGAAAATATTCTGGAGAGCTTTATTGTATTAAGAATAGACTGTGGGTGGTTTCAAAAGGTCATCCTGCTGGAGTAACATCAAGAAATATAAACTACTATAGAATTTTACTTGTTTACCGTTATTTTAGCCTTGATACCGGTTAAATTGTTACTTGGCTATATAAAAGAAAGTATAATATTATATACGTTATCTCCAAGAAACTCAGATGTTCCAGCTGTGTTGTTTCAATCCTCCCCTCAGTTTCGAGTTTGCTCTGCACTCGATGGTACGAGGCCCTAGTGCATTGAATACAGTAAAATAAACGACACAAGAAGCTTTGCAAAAGCCTGGCCTCGATGTACACGTGAAGTGTCTTCACAAGAGCACTCAAGGCTTCCAGGATAAGCTCGTACAATTATATAGCTCACTTCTCTCCAGGGAACTGTGAGCCTCAAGAATAACTAACTTCTATTCATAAAATATTATATAATATGTGATAGAGGCGTAACCAGTGTTTACAGAACGTGACGTCATTACCATATAATTAAAGCCAGAAACGAAAACCTATAAAATATTATCTTATAATGGGAAAGGTATAGGGAAAGCGCAGGATACACAACAAATAATTTTCGTTATTTTATTCCTGGTCTTAATGATTTCGCTGAAATTTTAAATACGTATTCGCTATGAATAGTGGGATAAAGAACTTGAATTTGGTATGTACTAAAGAAATAGGTCATATTTATTGTATATAAGGTACAGTCGGGCTCGTCCATATAGACAACTTAAGCATGGAGCGGAAAAGTAGGACGGAAAATCTATCATCTTAAATTTTTTTTTATTTAGTCACTAATCAGGTAAGCTTTATTTAATTTAACGCTTAAGCAAATGGTAACAGTGAGATGATGTCTCCACAATGACCAGGGCATATTAATTTGGTTTAGTGTTGGATGACAGAGAGGGGGGAGGGAGGGGGAGGATAAGATTGTGGAGCGCAAAATTATTTCTCACCTAGAGAGTCCCAGAAAATCTAGAGCCGCCCGTGGGTACGGTAAATTTCTGGCTTCTTCCTCAAGGTGCGTTTATGTTGGAACTGCGATTTCTAATACCTGTTAAGCGTATAGTTAGGCATATACAAATTATAGATTATTAAAGCTTAAAGAGTATGCTCTAATAAGGTTTATAAATATTTCGATGATCAACCTCACAGATTTTGTAAGTGCAAATATTAAATGTTTGAATAAAAATATATTGGAAAATAAGATAAAAATAAGTTTTCATTGCATTCTTTAATTACTTGTTTATTAAATTCACTTTGGTTTTTTTGGCTACTTTGATGTTAATTTAACACTAGTTTCAAACCGATATGTAATATAGATTAAAATTTTTCCAACTCTTAGTGCTCTAATGACCGAATTGGTACTACTGCGAAGTCTACAGTAAATATTCTTCCGTTATAAGCTAAAAGGTCCTAACTCCAAATCATATTTTTAAATATATATTTGTATTTTACCCGAATTTCCCTAAAAACTATACATTTTCATGACATTAGAAAGCCCAAAATCCAATTGTGAAGGTTTCTATTTTGGTTCGATATTTGCCAACTAAAAAACGAGGTGAAGTTGGCTATAGTTTTTTGTAAAACTGCAGAACGCTATTCTGGTGCATCAAGATTGGATATTTATTATTTTACCATTACTATACGCAGACTAAGGTATTGTTTTTATGTTAATAATGTCAGAGACCTGTACGTTTACATTAGAGAAAGCTGCTATTGTTTAAATAGATCGAATTTAAAATTTTTCCACCCCTAGGTTTTTCATTTCGTCCCAGAGATTCATTATTCCGTGATTATAATAATCCTGCAATTCGCTCCCTCCTTCCCACCACGACATTTTTCATCCTCATATTTTCAATTTAGAATTAAATTCTAATCTAGGATAAATTGTCACATTTATTAATAAAATAATCTATAATTAAAATGTTTTAACTATTTTAATGCTAATAAATTACGATTTGGGGTTTTATATATGTTTATATAAAAATCTCTGAATACGGGGAAATTCGGGGAATGAAATTAGGGCCACTCTTAAAATCCTATCACTTAGGTGCCTTTCTCTACTTTTTATTTAGAAGAAAGATTATTTAGTCTTTACCAATACCGATACCAAAATCTTTTGGTATAGAACAGAGCTGATAGTTAATTTTTTGAAAAATTAAACTTTAATTCAATATTTGATATTTTGAATTTGAATTTGAGGGGCGATATTAGGATACCTTTCCCTAATATTGCTGCCACATTATTTTGATATTTGAACCTTTCTACTTTATTTTAATATTTTTCAAATTAATTCGAGAATAAACGAACCCTTACGTATATTATAAACCTTCCTATTTCAACATCTCCTTATAATCCAGTCAGACACTAACTAAGAAGAGATTTTTTTTTTGTAACACCTGGACGTTAATGAATTATGGATAATTTTTTTTGTAACGATGTAAAGAGCATTGAGGATTTTAAGATTACATATGACGTATGGTAGGGGTTGGAAACGAGAGGGATTAGATGGTTTAGTGAAGCACAATAGCTTGTAGGTTAAGTATGCACGAACACGCCTGATTATATTGAGACAGCTTAGCCTTTATGCAATAAATTGGAAGCTGAGAGCTTTTATGTAGTAAATGTTGAAATAGTTGGAAAACGAAACTTAAACAAAAAGAAATTCCTTGTCTTTTCAGGATGTCTTGTCTTGCATAAGGATTTCATATGCCTTTTATTCTGATCGAATCCTAGTTATCTATTTAGTAGTGGTAGAATATTATAAAAAGACACTTAATGATGGAACAAATGATGGAAATACAAAAGCAAATTAGGTTTTATTATTTAATTTAATTCTGTTTTATTTGTTCAGCAGTGACCGGGTTCTTATTTAGTGTAAAACAAATAAATTAATATTCGTTTTTTAATAAGGATCTGTAAGGATTTAATATTCATTTATTGGACAAATTTATATTTAATTTTATCGTTCAAGAGTACGTGACAAATATAATTATGAATATTTTTTTCTAGATCCGACATTGATATAATAAAGTTGTTATTTCTAATAACATAAAAGTCGTTAGATGAAATATTTGTTTACTTAATTTATAAAAGAAAATGAAAAAAGAATTAGTACAGTTACAACGGTGATGAATTCGGTAAAACTTGCCGAGACAAATGGAAGTTGTTTCAAACTCAGTACTTCACAAGCAGCAAAAGACCAAGTTCATATTTGACAGATGCACGAACTTTGTGGAATGGTAATAATGAAATACTTTCTTTTGTAAATCCTATTAAGGGTATATAAAAATAATATTCCTTCTATGGAATAAAATTTAATAAAATATAATTAATTACAAAAATATTTAGTTACTAAAATAATTTTGAGCTGTGTAATATGGAACCAATTAGCCTTAGATGCTACATCCATTAGCTTAACGAGAAGCCCACTGGCTAGTGGCAATATCATTAACGAATGTTAGGACTTCTTTGACGCTGAGGACTCCTCCTTTATTCCATGGCCTTTTTGTCCAGGATGAAAGAACTAAGTCGCTGGAAAATGACTTGAAATGTCAGAGATCACTTTCCTGGCTCCTCACTTTTCACAACTTTCCTTCATATTCTGTTGTAATTTACAGCCCAAAATATATTTATTTATATATATTACAAATTCGTTACTCACAGAATCTTCATATTTATAATTAAATTATACCGTCTCATACATTTGTGTTTATTATATTAGATGACTTCAATAATTTATGCCAATCTAAAGCTTAACAGTTGGTTAGATCGATAACCAACTTGAGAAGTTTATCTTCTATGATACATTATTGTTCATGAAAATAAAAGCTAATGATCGTAGCAGGCTCAGTAAGTTTGACATAGTTACTTTATCTGTCCCTTGTTTCCTTGTTCAAAATTTATGTAATAATGCATTTTTTGTTTACTGATTTATTCATGCTTTGTTTTTTTAGCAAAAATCGAAAGAAAAATTGCCACCGACTAAAGCCTCCTTAAGGAAGCAAGTTGAAACAGCTTTTAGTGAGAACACTCAATATTTCAAGCCTACATGAAAGCTTCTCAACGATTATTTTAGTACCCTTTGAATGATTTATGAAGATTTTGGTGAAATATTGGTTTTGGTACCATTTTAACTTACCATAAAACATGAAATGTTCAAATATAAATAAAATATATGTTGATTTATTAAAAAAAAAAGCATACATTTATTTATCTTTCAAGTTAAATCATACAAAAGTTGATTTGCCGAATGAGATCTATCGATTCAGAGTAAACTTTGTAAAAGTTGCTCAAAGTAAATAAGTATAAAAACCTGAAAGTTAAGTAATAAATCATCTTCATTTAGTAATTGCTTGATTAACTCACGGTTCCAATTTATGCTCTAAAAATATAACCTTCATTCAGGCTCAACAGTTTAATCGGGTAAGGTACATGGATTTTTGTAGCTTGAGGTTGACTCGAAATATCGTACATACTCGTATCAACGCGAGCAAGAGGTTTTGATTTTACATGGAATATACCCGAAGTCTTTAATGCTTATTGAAGTATTGAGCAACCACCAAAGTACTTATTAGTATTAAATATTAATTCGATAAAGGCATGCCAAGTTTAAAGATTTTTAAGATATTATTAACTGTAAACCTACATCCAGCTTCTTTTCAGTCTTTTCTTAGTAGTTAAATTTTACCCGATGCAGAAACAATAGCCACGGAACTTCATCTTGTCTCATGTACTCCTTCTGTTTAAGATAATCCTTTAGTCTTCTATTACATTTGTATTGATGCAGACAAGTTTCTTACTGATGTGCAAATGTAATATACTTAAATCAAGCATATAGCATTTGTAAAAGATGTAATGTCATTAATGAATGCGTAATTTTCCATTAATCAGATTTAATTAATTATAGGGCCAGAGTCCTTAGAATTAATTAGGTGTATAGCGTTTATATTTTCAAGTCATCATTGATTTTGCAACAAACAAAAATATTTGTTGAAGGAATTTGTATTTGTGAAATTTTGTGCTATGTTTCTGGCAAACTGCTTTTCTAAGGCAAGTGGGGGTTCCAGAAACCACATTTACTTAATTTGCTGATCTAATTTATTCTCTATTTGCATCGGTTCCAGAAGGGAGCCGATCAATCAAACTATAATTTAACATAAAAGGCTAGAGACCGGAATCCCATTGGAGTCCTTTCCAAGGGTGTCGTGTTCACACGTGTTCATCATTCACAATTAACTAGATGATGGCATGCAGGGTAAATAGAACGGTATATTTTGTTACAGATCTTACTTTATTTATGTTACGTTATTAATTAACCTATTGGTTTAATAATTTGTAATCTAAATTATTATCATTGTACACATCTACTGACTGTAACATTTTGCATATGTATTTGAGAATACTGGGAGAACTCTTATTTATTTAAAATATTATTCGGATGCCACACAATATTATACATTGATGTACTCAATGAATCAAAAGACTTATCTTATTGTTCCTCTATGGTCTAGGTCTCTCTCTCTCCTGTCTCGATGTGCTGCTCAGCTGTATCCTCTGCGAACCTCTAGCTTATGCCTCTAGCTCGAATCTCCTTCTTCCCAGAACTCTCTCACTTCAAACTTCTCACCAGAACTTTCTATTTCAATCTTCCTACCAGAACTCTCCAGAACTCTGCCTCTTATACAGTTTTTCTCTACTCCTTGAAAAGATGAATTTTTCCCCACTCTCCTTTTGGGACATCTTATTGGCTGACGCTGTAAGAATATTTTCAAATGACTTGTAACCTTGGGCGGCAGATTTTATTACACCATGTCGACCTGGCCTATCTCTAGTTTTATGGTGCTCTTACTTTCGCTTATCTTAAGCGGCCTATTGGCGGTCTTGAACTGTACCCCTCCCTTTCCCCCCCCCCAGCGCCCGACCTTGTAAATATTTCTTTGTCCGAAAAAGAAACTGGTTAATATTGTTATTACTGAACTTTATTTATTCCTTATTTAATTATTATTATGAATCTTAATTATTTACTTCAATCCCAGTATCCTCAATACATAACATTTGTATATTGTGGAATTTCAGTTTGTGAGGGCATTGTAGAAAATTTTCTATCTGTATTACTTATTCATTCTTTTGTATCCACATTCATTCGTTCATTAAACTCTTACAGATGGCTTTTTACCTCAATCTCTTTGTTCATGAATTTTGATGAAATTTTATTTTCTCCTTTGTTCATCTTGTATATTTACTTTTACTTTTCATTTAATTTATTATTTACACTTGTTACTTTAGATTTATCTTTTTCTTCCATTTTCAAAACTTCTTTTATTTTATAATTAGCCCTCATTAATTTGACAACTCCCACCCACTCCCTTCTCTATATAATTATTATGACTTTCTTAATTACTACCCCTACACCACTCCTTCTATTAATGACTTCTCTATTTATCTATTAATGACATACTAATTACTACTCCTATACCGCCTCCTTAAGTACTTTTCCTTTTGCTTAGTCACTCCTCCCCCCTTTGAGCTTCAAGGTACTAAATTTTGTCTGCTTATTTATTTGTGTTCCTTTTTTACTTATTTAACAGAGCTATTAATTTTTAGTTATTGTTGTTTCTCTTTTAGCTTACCTATTTTTATTATTATATAGTCAGTTTTATTAATAATCAGCTTAATATATTAATGTTCACTAATTTATTTTTAGTTGTTGTTATTACTCTATCATTTTACAAATTCATCACAGTTTTCATTTTTCTCACTGTCTTTTAAATTATTAATTCATTCATTCATTGTATATACCTTTGTTTTATTTCTATTTTTGTATCTTGTTTTGTTGTATTGTTTCTATTTCTATTTCTATATCTATTTGTGTATCTTGGTTTGTATCTTTCGACTCACTTTGCCTGAAGAAGGCCTGTAAAGTGAGTCGAAATGTTGGTTCCTAATAAATAGTTCTTACTATTTGTGTTCCACTTTTTGACCGCCTCCCGAACCATCTCATTACTTCAAAAAGTTCTAGGGTCAACCATTGGTTATTCAAAAATATTTATTTGTGATCAATGGCGTCCCATAACGCCCAAAAGAGATAAAAACACAAATCGCCATGTTTGAATTAAGCCCTCATTGAGATGGACTCAGTGACCTTGCCTCGAGCAAAGCATCGACTACTGTTCCACCTTTCGATATATCGATTGTACAGTTATCTAGGCGGTTGAGACGGCTATCAAGGGCAGCTATATCGTGATTCTTATTCCCGAGGCGGTTCTTATCACCAGGTCGTAAATGCGACGATCGTCATCGCAATGGAGCAATTCGCGTGTCCTCTAAGTCGATTGCTGTCGTTCTAAAGGCGATGAAATGGGGACGCGATTGAGGAAGGTTTAGTTATTACCGATTACTATCCTGAGTTTATTTTTATTTTTTTATTCTTTTATTTTATTGTCTGTCGTTTAATAAACCTATCAATATAAAAACGAAATCGAAGCTATACTTTGCAGTTGTTTAACAAATAATTGATTAAAACATTTTTAACCAAGAATTAAATTATTTTTTTAGGAATATAATATTCTGGATCCGTAAACTGATTTATTAAAAAATTAATAGAAAAAAAAATTATATTTTAACAAAACATACAAAGGTAAATAAATATTTAAATAACGGATGTAGGACTATCAATTAATTTAAAATAATTTGCTAATTTAAAATTTAATAAAATTGCTACTCGCTTTACCATTTGCCATTAAATTTATCGACACATCACAGCGTATACTCATATACGCATACTAGCGTATGCTCACATTTCGGCGAGACACTTGCCCACCAGTTTATACCGGCGACCAACAGATTCCTCAGACGGACACAGTACTAACGTTCTAAGTAGGAATATTATATTGGTTAATTGATAAACAATGGAAAATACAAATCAGACCCTATAGGAAGTTTAACATGGAACTGAAATCGCTATGGATGAGGAATTTCCTTTTCTAAAAGGAATTAATTCAAGACCAGGAAGAGGTATTCCTGGATATTATCCTTCCCCATTCCTAACATGGTATCTATGTCTGTGTTTTATCATCGCCATATTACCTAATTGTCACTCTTTTGTGACAGGTGCGAATAAAGAGTTGAATGTTAAAAAAAACATCTTTTTAATTATTTATTAATTAAATTAATATTTTTTATTTTAAAAATTCGCGGCAATCAGACTCGATCTTTAACAAATTTCTCACCTCAAAATCACAGGGATAGATCAATTAAAAGACCGCGTACTGGATTATCCTCTGTCCACTTCTGGGACTCACCCCCTCCTCCCATCTCTGAGGCATCTCATCCAATTCATACCAGTCCAAAAAGTTTCACTTATAGTAACCCACACAAAAGCACACCAGATTCAAAATATATACAGTTCCTCAATTCTTTAATTTTGAAAATAAGGAACTCATCAAATGAAAAGGAAACTGTCAATACAATCGGTCAATCATTTTATAATTTTGTTCAAGACAACAAACAAATCATAAACAGTCTATCACCATGTGGAGAAACAAGAACACATAGCATGGATTAAAAATTTAAAAAGTTAAAAATTTAACGACTCTTATTAATCAGGCAGGAGAGATGGCAATTTCTCGAACAAAACAAAATCCATGCAAAATTTCTTTCCCAAAACCTTGGTGGAATGAGGCCTTGGATGCAGCGTACAAACAAAAGACCATATCAATAAAAAATTATGGGAAAACATGAACATTGAGATAAGACAATGAGAACAAACATAAACAAGGTTAAAAAGCTTATAGCAAAGGCGAAGAGGGATAGCTGGAAGAACGATTGTGCTGGCAAAATCGATTCTGGCAACTATCGATCGATGTGGAACAAAGTTCGATGTATTCAAGGTAAAAAGTATTCTTCATCGACAAACCCTATTACGTCATGTAAAGCCAAAGCTGAAGACTTCCTCAAGCAGATTGGAGATAACTCGATGCCTAGGCCACCACACATTCTGGTAAACATAGATCAACCTAAAAATCAATGCATCTCAGGTCATCCAGTTGCTTGTAAATTTAATGAATCAGAGCTGGATGCCGCTCTACAAGGCAAAAAAATCCACAGCTCCTGGTCTAGATGAAATCAATTATGAGATGATAGCTCTTCTTCCTAGATTTCTGAAGCTTAAGCTACTCAGAGCATTCAATGATATTTGGGAAACATCAAATGTCCCTCCTGATTGGAGACAGGTTCCAATAATTCCTATTCTCAAACCTGGCAGAGACCCTTTCCTCCTATCCAGCTCGAGACCCATCGCCCTCATCTTCTGCTTGGCTAAGACATTTAACATTATCGTTAAATATAAACTAGAGTGGTTTCTTGAAAATAATCATATAATTAGTCAGAACAGTTTTGGCTTTCAAAAAAACCGTTCAACGTCCGACAGCATCATGTTTTATATAAATGAAATATACAAAACATATAATGGCAAAGATATTCTGTTAGCGATTTCCCTGGACCTCCAAGACGCTTATAACAAAGTTAACATAACAAAGTTAAGAGAAATCTTGATTGATATTGATCTCCAGGTAGTAATGATAAAGTGGATTATTAATTACCTATCATTTAGAACATACTACTTACGAACATTCGAGGGAGAGGTCAAAGTTCACTCACAGACAGGCTTGCCCCAGAGAGATCCTTTAAGCCCCATTTTATTGAATATTTACACACACATGATATCGAAGTTCCCCCCTGATAAATGCAAAATTCGACAGTATGCTGACGATTTAATACTCTACACAACTTGTTCAAATATATCTGAAGGATGTCATATACTGGAAAAAGGATTTAATATATTAGAAGAAAAGCTTCATATACTTAATGTTCAAATAAACATATCAAAATGGAAAACTATCCCTTTAACCAATACTGTAAAATTCTTAGGAGTACACCTTGACACGAAACTTTCGTTTAAAACACAGATACAAAACACATATAACAAAGCAGCCAATAGCTTAAACATAATCAATAACAGGAGTTACCTGGGGAACATACCCCCACAATTTACTTATCATTTATAAAACTATGGTCAGATCAATAATGGATTACGCATCCATAATATACAACGAGTCTAACTCTCCACTAATTAAAAAACTAGACACAACACAAAATAATGCTCTAAGGATATGTTTAGGAGCGTTTCGCACAAGCCCTGTAAATGCTGTGCAAGCCGAAGCTGGTGAAATGCCTCTTTATTTGAGAAGGGAGTGGATAACAAAAAAATTTCTTCTAAAAGTTCAACACTACCCATCCTCTATATGAATCTATCCGGATGGGCACCCTATACATCCCAAAATCAGGAATTATAGTTCAACAAATGAGAAACTCATTTAACTCACTTGCTACCTCTGCCCGACCACTCGACCTATGCACCCCTATTCCAAAGTCACAAATTGTTATTAAAACCAATTCCAAACTACATCAAACAGACTTGTCCAAACCACACTATCCAGCAAGAGTTCTAAAACAGAAAACCATAAAAACTTTGTCAGAAAAGTTCAAACATCATCATAAAATATATACTGACGCGTCTAAAGATAAAAACAAGGTTGCAGTAGGGATATACTATGCCTATTCTAAACAAGGAACATCTTTGAGTCTTCTCACAAAATTTAGTATTTAAAGTGCTGAATTATACGCTGTCACCGAGGCTTTAAATTAGCCAATAGACTGTACAAAAATACAAAAATAGTCATTTTAACAGATTCTGCATCCGTATGTAACTCTCTCCAAAACATTCACAGACAAAAAATCCCATCATACTTAATCAACAACATAATACAGGAGGTCCATTGCACAATAAATAACAGATTCAATGGGTAATGGTGGCCAATGGATACCAGAGCATGTTGGTCTCTATGGGAATGAACGGGCTGACAAGCTGGCAAAGCAGGGAACAGAAAGTGCAAAAAACGCTAAGCTACCTCTACCTGAACTTGTCCGGTGGGTTAAAAAACAACATATTATCGAATGGTAAGAAAGATATACCTGGGAATCAAGATCGAAAGGCAAGGATCATTATATTATCCACCCTAACGTCAATCTACGACCATGGTTCTCCCATATCAGCACTATGCTGAACAGAAAAGAAATATCATTATTGACTCTACTAAGAATCAACCATGGCCGAACGAATCGCGGATTAAACCTAATTAAAGTTTATACGAATGACAAATGCTCCAAAGGTAACACCATCGAAGATCCAATACATGTTATCATTAAATGCAGCAAATACCACAGTTATCGGATAAAATACCCTGATATACAAACCCAAAACAAGTTTCTCCAAAAATTTGCAAATCTGGATGGGAACATGATACAATCTTTATGTCGGTTCATAGATGAAAGTGCCATAGAATTCTAAAAACCAACTACATTACCCACTATTTACTCACATGATAATACTGCGGGCTGTATAGGACTTCAATGGAAGTCTTAAGCCAAAAAAAAGAAAAAAAAAAAAAAAAAAAAAAAAGAAGTGCGTTAACCCGCTCGGCCACCTCGATCCCTATATATAATTATTTGTTCGCTACTTCAGCTCCCTTAGGATTAAATGAGCTGATATTCAGTATATATGGTTTCGCTCTAAGCAGAACGATACCATAAAAGTATGGATAAATTCCAGTTAAAATTTCGGTATGTTTACCAGGTATTTCGGCGTATTAAAAGTTTTGCTCACCTCTACAGCGCCACTAACTTAGTTTATAGGGTTGAAAATTTGTATGCAAATTGTATTATTTTAAGTATTATATTAAGGGAAGTATCTTTCGGGGGTCTCAGCATGCTTCTCCCACCCTCCTCCTCCCCAAGGTTTTTCGATTTTTCTAAGTATTTGCACACCTCTAAAACTCCTCCAAATTGAGTCGGAGTGTATTTTATATCTTATATTTTTATTTTAGTAAAAATAAGATCTTAATGGCGGAGCTCTTCTGCTCACGATTTTTTTTATTACTTTTGAGATCAACATTTCAAATTCATTAAAAAAAGACTGATGAATAATAAAGAAGTTTGGCCAAAATATCTGTTTGTTATTTTTGTTAAAAATAAAATTGAAAATGATATTTTACGGAGGTAAAATTTAAGATAAGATTTTACCACCATTTTTTTATCACAAAACAAATTAAACAATCCTATATAAAATATCAACATGCGATTCTATCGTAAATATAAAGCGTTTCAGGCATAGGGGTCAGACTGAATTACAGTTCGCTTTGGTGGCACCAAACAAATGAGCCAGTTAGAGAGTTAAAAAATATAAGTAAAAGGAAAACTAAGGTTTTTATTTTTAAACAAAATAAATATAGTTGTCTAATTAACATACTACTCTCCGTCTTGTATTTGAGAAAGTAAAATAATCGCTTCCGTTTTATATAAATACTGAACCACCCAGTGACGGGCGAGTAAGTCATCGACCGGTTATTTTTGGACCATTAATGAATGGAAGTTAACTTTTTAATGATTAAATCATCGAGTTTCAAAGACTCAGAATCAGAGGACGAACATCCTGGAATAATAAATAATATTCTCATAACCAACGTATATAAATATTAAAAGCGGAGAGTGGGCGAGAACTGAATTCGCTATTACACCGCAAAGTATTGTCTATGAAATATCAAATAATGTAGGTCACGCTTGCTATTGTTCCTTCTTTTCTTTTCTTTAAGAATGAGGTCAAGTTCTTTTCTTCTTCTAATAATAATAATAATAATAAGCAAATCATTGAACGAAAGTTTCTTTCAGATGCTGAATTGGCTGATATAAAGCAGGAACTGGGTAATAGTCTTATCCCTATTCAAGATGTAGTAACCCAGCAGATAGAGGTGTGTGTTTCGAAGAACTTACAAGAAACTGAAGCTAATGAGGACTGCATAGATACGCAAAATAGTAATGATAGAATCAGAACGTTATTGCTAACAGAACACATGAAATTTGAAGGTATTCCGCTAGAAAATAGACCTATTGTTCCAAAAGTGCCATATAATAAGAAAACATTAGACGCTGTCAGAGCAGTCGACCGGATTTTGCTAGAATACTTAGCTCCTGAATCCGACATAAATGATATCCGTCATTGGATATATGTTGGAGCGAGGTCAGTGGCTAACAGATTAGGTCTAATCAAAGAGTTTTCATCATTAAAAACTCGAGTAAAGAAACAGGAAGGAAGTAAGAAAATAGCACCCTGGAGAAGAAGACTAAAAAATAAAATTGAAGGGATCCACAAAGAAATTGGAATATTGACAAGTAATTTAAGAAGCCCAACTACAGCAACGTTTAAACTGAAGAAAAAGGTAGAGGAAATTATAGTCCTACGTATAGGGTATATACAGAAGTCGGAATTAAATGACAAATTAAACATATACTTAGACGGAAATAAGCAAAAATTGGCGGTATAGGCTAATAGGTTAAGAAGATATAAGGAGGGTGAAAATAGACGAAGGCAGAATTCGAAGTTTTTGTCAAATCAGAAGGATTTCTATAAATCATTGAATCATCAACCAAAAATTAATGCTTTTCATGACAATGAGAAAGCATCGGAGGATTTCTGGTCGAAGATATGGGAAGCTCCGAAGCTAAGTAATTTTAACGGTTGCTGGATTGACATGGTAAAGAAAAAAGCAAGCTCAGTTTCGCCCATGGAAGAAATTTCAATAAACCAAGATGAAATCCAACAAATAGTTAAGAGAATGAAAAATTGGAAATCATCTGGCCCTGATCGAATTCAGAATTACTGGTTAAAATATTTTACTAGTACGCATTCAGTATTAGCTGCTTATTACCAAAAATTATTAGCCAATAATATAATCCCACCTGAAGACTTCTGTAAAGGAATAACTTACTTAATCCCTAAATCAGCAAAGGACCATCTTGATCCTAAAGATTATAGGCCTATCACATGCTTAAATGGGGTTTATAAGTTATTAACATCTGTGATCAGTTGTAAAATAACAGAGCATGTTAACAAGAATAACATCATCGCAAAAGAGCAACTAGGATGTAAGAAAGATGCCAAAGGATGTAAGGAGCTGTTGGTTATCGATTCGTCCATAGCATCCCAAATATCAAAGAAAAAGCGAAATGCCTCTATTGCCTGGATAGATTATCAAAAGGGATACGATTCAGTGCCCCACAAGTGGCTTTTGGAAGTATTAAACATCTACAAAATAAATCGTAAAATTGTAGATCTACTAGAACGTCTAATGAAAATTTGGAAAGTGAAGTTGCACTTACCTAAATCTAGTAGCTCCAAGTCGTGAATATCAATAAATAGAGGAATATTTCAGGGAGATTCTTTAAGTCCATTGTTGTTTTGTCTGGCTTTAAACCCGCTAAGTGAATTACTGAATGATTCTAGGATGGGGTACAGACTTGATGATAGTGGAACCGTAATCTCTCATGCTCTATATACGGATGATTTAAAATTGTACTCTAAAAATGAAAAAGAATTGGTGAACATGATCCAGATGGTAGTCATTTAGTAATGATATAGGCATGACTCTAGGAATAGATAAGTGTGCTGTCATCCATATCAAAAGGGGAGAGATTACGAATAAAGCAGACGTGGAGCTCATTAATAATACAACAATTAAAGAACTGAGCGAGTCGGACTCTTATAAATATTTTGGTTTTGGCCTACTATTGAAATTCAAGAAGAATAATAAATATAATTTTAAAGAAGAGTTTAAAAGACGGATTGGAAAACTCCTCAAAACGTATCTGTCAGCTGGCAACTTAATTAAAGCAATTAATACATGGGCAATTACAGTACTGACTTATACTTTTGGCGTGCTAAAGTGGTCTAACACGGAACTTGAAGAAATGAATCGTTTAGTAAGAGTTCTTTTTACCTCAGCTAGAAAACGGCACGGCATGGCACGGTAAACGATCTGGCATGGAACGGACTAAACACTTGATAATTGGCACCTGGAACGTTCGGGAGCTACTAGAAGTGGGAAAGACGCGTGTTTTGGAAAACTGTCTGGAAGAGTATGGAATAGATGTGGTAGCATTACAGGAAATTAGATGGAGGAAGGAGCCTACTATGGTTGAATTAAGCAAATATATTCTTATCAATAGTGGACAACCAAGAATATTGTCGGCACAGGATTTATGGTTAAAAAACAGCTAAACCAAGCAATACTACGTTATGAAACGATAAATGAAAGGATTTGCTACATTAGGCTGAAAGGGAGATTCTTCAATATGTCTATAATAAGTGTACATGCACCAACAGAAGACAAAACGGATGAAGAAAAGGAAGAATTTTATGCACTGTTAGAAAGGTTATATGATAAAATGCCCAAATATGATGTAAAAATCGTCTTAAGAGATTTCAATGGAAAAATTGGAAGAGAGAACTTGGGAAGGTCTGTAGGAAAATATAGTTATCACAAAATAACTAATGACAATGGTTATAGAATAGTAGACTTCGCAACCAGCAAAAATATGAAAATAGTAAGCACCGCATTCCAGCACCGGCTTCCACACCTACAAACATGGATATCTCCTGATGGCAAAACCAAAAATCAAATCGATCACGTCATGATCGACAATAAGCATCAAAGTGACATCGAAGATGTGAGGAGCTGCAGAGGGGTAGACGTATCCAGCGATCATTTCTTGGTACGGGTGAAATACAAGCAGAAACTGGCAACAAGAACGAGGGGAAAAATACGCCCGCAATCCAAAAAGAATATAAAGAAAAAGTGGAGGAACATCTGAGAAACTTCCCAATAAAAGAAGAAACCATAGAAAATAGGTGGGATAAAATCAAGTCTGCTATTATAAAGGCTGCGGATGAAACAATTGGAAAGGAAGTGAAAATTAGAAAACAGCAATGGTTTGACCAGGAATGCCAAATCTGCATAGATGAAAAAAAAGAAGGCTTATTTAAAGATGATACAGAGAAGAACTAGGCAAACCGTGGAAAGTTATAAACAAATGAGAGAAGCGACCAAGAAACTTTGCAGGAACAAGAAGAGGAAAAAAGAAGAGGAGGAGATAAAGGCAATTACTGAGGATTTCGAGGGTAAAAATATCAGAGGCTTCTACAATAAAATGAAATCATTGAGAAGAGGCTTCCAGCCCCGAATAAGTTTCTGTAAAGACAAGGATGGATCACTCCTGGGAGGACAAAAGGAAATCATGGAAAGGTGGAGAAGCTATTTCAGGGAACTGTTTAACCCCGATCCCGAAGACATCCCAATAGTTAATGAACACGGTAGTATAGAAGTCGATTCAGATCTAGAACCCCCTGACCCAGAAGAGGTAGAGGAAGTTATTTTAAATTTAAAAAATAACAAAGCACCAGGAATCGATGGTATTACTGCCGAAATGCTTAAATGTGGATGAGATATATTGATACGCGAGATATATGAGCTTGTCTTGGAAATGTGGGAAAAGGAACAAATACCTGAAGAATGGTATACAGCCATTATAATACCCATACATAAAAAGGGTGACAAACTGGATGCAGCAACTACCGTGGAATAACACTACTGAGCACTGCCTACAAGGTACTAGCCATTCTACTTTTAAAAAGAGTAATTGTAACGGCAGAAAAAGTAATAGGTGATTACCAGTGTGGATTCCGGCCTGGCAGATCGACGATTGACCATATCTTCACCATCAGGAACATGTTGGAAAAATGCTATGAATGGAATGTTGACCTGCACCACCTTTTCATAGATTACAGACAGGCATATGACAGCATTAAGAGACAACAGCTTAATGAAAACCTAAGGATTCTATGCTGTCCCCCAAAACTCATAAGGATGATTACAACGACCTTTCAGTACAGTAGAGGCGTAGTCAAAGTCCAAGGAGAATTGTCCGCTGACTTCGCGATACAAAAAGGAGTGAAACAGGGAGATCCCTTATCCCCAGTGTTGTTTAATATGACGCTAGAAATAATTATTCGGGCAATGCGAACAAGGTCTGACGGTTGCATCTATAACAGAGAGACACAAAACCTCGCGTTTGCTGACGATTTGGTGATAACTGGGACAAAACCAGATGCACTTTCCGAAGCATACAAAAAAAGTGAAGAGGCAGCAAGTAAAATTGGGCTCAAAATAAACGGAAACAAAACCAAGTACATGATTTCATCCAAAAGAAAAACGATTGGTGGATCTCTGATAATAGGAGGATACAGTTTCGAAAAATCGTTCTTCTAAGATTCTCCTCGAAGAAAAATTATGATTAATCGTAAAAGTAGCAAATCCTATGGAGAATCATTCGGAGTTTTAAGTATTTGGATTCTAGAATATCTAAAAGAAAACAAATGCTACATAAAGAGGACGGCTTTTTGTTATTTCTTCCTCACTACTGAAGGATGCCTTGTGATCACACAGAAAATGAAAAAACCTTTTATCCTCAGAATCGAAAATTTAACGCTGCATTTTACGTTTTAGACACCAAGGAACAAATTTGGTGCTGTTCCTGTATGTTAGCAGTCAAATCCATGCATAACATGCAACAAACGTGCGTAACACCAATTAATGTTAATCCAATTTCGATGAAATGTTCCGGGATTGTGCTGTTTGAAGCATATATATTACCTAGAATATTTGTTCTGAGTTAGGCAAAATCGGATAATACCCAGATAACATTATCTTGGACTCGGTAAATATAAATGTAAAGTAATAGCACAGCGGCTGCTGAAATAGGATCGTTGAATTTTTGAGGAGGATTAGGGATGAATCTATTCTAAGGTTTTCAGCGCTATAAAAAGATAGATGAACATTATCTTTCTGCGCAAACAGAAAGATAGACATTAAAAACTGCGTTGGATCTGATCATTTAGATTTAGAACCTTTGCGCTTTTTTAAAGTTCTTTTCATAAGCTTCTTACGTAAATGTAATTTAATAAAAGTAAAGTAATCGATATTACTTAATTACAGGGGCGTACACAGATTTTTTTTCAAGAGAGGATTTAAAATTTTTTTGGAGCGAGATTTAATATGATGAAGGCAAATAATCATCTAAATGTCCATCAGGGCGTAAGTTTTATGGATAAGCATGAAAATTGGATCAATAACTACTGTAAAAATTACCCAAAATATTATTCAAAATAAAAATCTTATGTTAGTGGGTATGAAAATTATATTATTTCGTACATTCCGGAGAGGGAGGGGGATATTTTCCCCTGATTCTCTCCTCTGCGTACGCCACAGTTTAATTAAATCTGTATAGGCTTAGGTTAAACTGAATGGGGGTCGTTAGTCGAGTTCTAGAGATTATCGCGGGTACAAGGTCGGCCTGTCGATTATACTGTTAACTCTAGGCTACTTCCAACTACTACTAATAACTTCGGTTATTACCTCTATACACGAAAAGATAATATCTATGATAAGAACCGAAATTGATTTTTTTTTTTTTTTTTTTTTAATGAAGTCGGGCAGATAAGTCGTTTATATTGTTTAGCCTAATCGAGGAAATCAGTAACTGCCAATTTTCAAATTTACGGACTTCTTGATTTGAATTAAAAAAAAATAAATATGAAAAACCGCACAAAAAGCCAGTGAACAATATAAATAAATTACATAAGCAAAAAATTGATATTCCTTGCATGACAACTTTCAGAAGTTTACACTGTATGCTTTGTTTTCGGTTCAAATAAATTTAGTAAAATTAATATATAGTCCTCAAATTCCCTAAAAAAATATTAGTCCTTGGAATATGTTCTCATAAAGAAGGCCTCTTTTACTGAAGAAGATCTTTGATGGCATTGGATCTTATCAAGACTTGATTAAATGTAATTAAAGCTAACTTTAAGATAATATAACTTTAATTACCCCACTTTTTATAATCTCCGAGAGTTCTATTAATTCTAATCTCTTCGCAAAATCTCGCTATCTAAAATCAAATCACACACTCTGGCAAATCAAACTCTGAATAACTATATGGATTTAGTTATCTATACATTATGAGTTTTAATTATTGTACATTGACATGTATAAGGCATACCAGACTACTTATTTAAAAAAAATAGTATATTTACTCTTTTTGTAATTTTTGTATGTATGATAAGTTATTAATTTGTATGAAAATTCACCTTCCTATCCTATTCTAATGAAAAACTTTAATATATATTATATTGATACTTCGTTGAATTAACTGCATCATTAAATTTGGTGGTTCCATTTCTTTAGTTAAAATTTGTGCCATACCTTTTTCCCTTCCAAACCTTTTGAAAGTATCGTAGGTTGGTACATTCCATACTTCTGTAGGTTTACTATGTAGCTTAGAATAAATTATTTATAATAACAGAAATCTTACCTGAATTAAAAATAACTTACAAACTTGATAACAAAAACCCTGAAAAATTTATGTTTTATACCTTAGTATCGCCAAAAAAAAAAATACCAAAATGGTTTTATACTTTTTACGAAAAAAACAAACATTTTATGTAAATGTATACTTAACGTTACACTCAGTTATAATGGGAGAGTGTATTTTATATTATATTTCAGAAATACTAATGTTAGAACTGATCTATTTCCCTAGTGATAATGAATAATGATGATGATGATGAGTGATAATAGATAATGATTTTTTTATGCAACCAGAATCTTACATTTTAGTCAGGTTTATTTATACTCCTTTAATCCTAACAATGGCTACTTACCTCTATAGAGTCTGAAGGACTCTCTAACTCCAGAATAGAACTTTTAAAAAAATCTTTCGAATATTATTACTTAGATGTGTTGTACTGCTGGTTTAACTTTTTTTATTTCTTATTTTTTCAAAATTCACTTGTATAATTTTTTTTTATTTTACCAATTATTAATTTCCTTACGTTTTCAGATGATGTTAGCTAAAAATGTTTGATAACTAAATTAAAAGGGAAAATACAGACAATTACTTAATTTCTTTGTTTCTTTTTATTTGACAACATAGGAAAACATGTAGAAACACTCTTGTATAATGGGAGGAGCATATCACAACCTAAATTGCCATATAATATCGCATAATCATGTAGGCAAGAGGTTACTGAAGGTCCCCACCAGAACCCACTTTTATTTTGTATCTCCACCCATAGAGAATGAGTCTCAGAGACTCTGTAGCCAATGTAAGGATTAACTACCTAATCAGTAGATATCAACTTTAAGTAGAAAAGAAACAAAACGAAATGAAAAATAATTTTATTATTCCGGGATTGAAGTTTCTTTAAAAAAATTTATTGATCCATTTGTAATGATCAGTACACTGTGGACATACAGATTTTACATATGATTTATATACATATTTACATGCTTATATATATGGTAACAACGAAAACACAAAACAGAGAAATGTAATTTAAAAAAACAAAAAATATATTAATATAAAAAACTGAAACAGAGAAATGAGAAACTACCAAAAAAGAATAATATATAATTTCTTAAAGTGCAATAATGATTCTGATTGGGCGAGGAAAAGGCAATTGAAGAGAAGGGGTTTGAACGAGGAGGCTGTTGGTGCATGCTGAATGGTAGGAGGGATATAGATGGAGTTCCTCCAGGGTATGGCAGTTCTGATTAGGAAAATGCTGTTTTATTTTGGTTTTGTTTTTCAAAAGGTGAGCCTCTGAATAAATTTAGTTCCTCCGCAAGCCCTTCCCTTCTAATTGCATAAATTTAATTTCAGCAGCTATAAATAAAATTAACGCTTCCTTCATGCATTGAAAGAATATCATATATAGCCGTTAAATACAAGGTGACTGACAGATCAGTAATATTTATTTAATAGTAAATTTTTAGCTCTGATCGTGACTGAATTTGAGGAAATATTGATTCAGGAACTTCAACTTGATATGTCTAATTCACTTTTTTTTTTTAGATTCCTCCAATAATAATCTGTTAATTATTTC
This sequence comes from Rhaphigaster nebulosa, assembly GCA_948150685.1. NCBI lineage: Eukaryota > Metazoa > Arthropoda > Insecta > Hemiptera > Pentatomidae > Rhaphigaster > Rhaphigaster nebulosa. The sequence continues at coordinate 157,813,357 of OX411308.1, read as the reverse complement.
AGTATCCAGTTATAGTTTTAGTTTGATTTTAAATATTAACTAGGGGGAGAGGGGCATCCCATGGACGTTTTTAATCACTGGGAAAAAATTCAAAACATAACATTTATTTATTTATTCCACTTCATTTTAGTAAAAAATATGGATAACAGATTGCAGCAACAATAGCAGCACAAACATAATTAAATATGATATAATAATTAAACAGATAGAAATATCATAAATAAATCCAATATAAAACAACATAGATACGTTGGAATTCTTAAAGGTGATCCATAAAATTTTTCTCTGTATGTTCCTCCATCTCACGTTTTCACACAATAATTATATAATTAATAATTTAATAATTAATAAGGGTTATTGATATTATTATATTTTCAATAATTAATAGCCTTAATAGTTTTAAGGATATTACTATTTAATTATTGAAGAGTCCATAAAAGAAAGGGAGAGAGTCATCTATAATGCATTTCGAGAAAATCTAGTTTTAAAGTTCAGAGCTTCTATTCGTCTGTCTTCTGAAAAACCGACCATCAACATTTCGAGCTATTTGCTTTTTACCATCCTACTGTACTGAACGATATTAACATATCTATGTTTATGTCTCCATTTTGGAAAAAAATGTGAGTTTACCGCTTTCTTCCGAGGATTCTTCCAAGTAAAGGAGATTGAATTTTATTTGAAAATTTAAGGCCGGGTTTGAATTGTTATACGTAATACAAAAACTTTATTCGTGGTCCAAAAGTAGTAAATTTTATTCATATTATATAATTATATTATATTATAGAAAATTTCCACGGGAAGTTGATTTTACTTCCTTGTATTGTAATCGCGAAAATTTTCGGTTTTCAGATTTCGACGGAAATATCCATTTTGACTAGTTTCGTCGTGGCTTCTGTACGTATGTACGTTCGTATCTCGCATAACTCAAAAACGGTTAGCTGTAGAAAATTGTAATTTTGTATTTAGGATTGTTTTAAAATCTAGTTGTGAACCTCCTTTTTGGTCAATGATTGATTACCGGAAGTGGTACTTCTCAAATTTAGTATTTATAATTTATGTATCGATTAAAATAACATACTAGATTTTGGTCTGAATTAGAAAACAAGAAGCGTTACTTTACTAGAAGGTCATATTAGGCTTTCATCAAAAATTATATTAAAATATAATGTAAATTATCTAAAATTTGATAAATAGGACTTTTATATCGATATGAATGTATTTACTATATTTTGGTTAAAATTGGTGAGCCGAAAAGGGTACTTTACTTGAAGGTCATAATAAGCTTACATCAAAAATTATATTTAAATTAAATATATAAATCATATGTTTCGGTAATAAAGGTTACAAACGCAATTTGGTTTCAAATCCAATTAAACAATTTTATTACTTGTTTTAAGTGTTAAAATTGAGTGTAAAATACTGGTTTTTCACCCTATTTGTGAGATGAACAATTCTCCAAAAGGAGAATAAGATATAAGCTAAGTGGATTTGTCCCCTTAAAATGTGGAAATTTCTTGGAAACTTTCCAATGCTTTATTCAGTGATATTGGCAGTTTTATTGTTGTCACGGAACATGGAGAAATATCTTGTAAACTAGTTACCTACTAAAGGAAAAAGACATATAATAACGGAATGAGACCTCTAGTAACAAGAGTGTGTGTGTGTGTGTGTCAATATGGATGTCGGGACGCCGAGTGTCAATCTTCGAAAACTAGTAACCAAATTCAGAATCACTTTTTGAGCCACGGATTAAGAATTTAATAGGCGTACAAGGAAGTTTTGTGTTGTCCACATCCGATATTTTACAAATAAATAAATCATATGTAAATTTTAGAGTTATCCAATTATTTAAATATAATTATAAATAATCATTTAAACGGGTCTACTCTACACTGTACATGGCCTTCCTCAGGTTGTAACAGTAAATTGAAAATCTAAGGTTGGGTTTAAAGTGTTGTACGTACTACAGAAATATTATTTGTGACCCAGAAACTGTAAATTTTAGAGATATACAATTTTTAAAATAAAATGATTAAATTTTATACCGATTTCCAGGTTCTATTGAATTATATGTAATGAAAATACTAGTATTACTATTTTAGTATTCTGAAAAAACCCTATATTCAAATTTTCCGGAGAATCTAAAAGTAAAATTTTTTTACTAAAACTCTTCAAATTTTTTTAAAAATGCCCATAAATCAGTAACCTTTGAAAGATTCAAGCCTAATCTGGGTCGTCGGTAAAGGTTCTTAATCTCTACGCGGTTTTCTTTAACTGTCTATCTACGTGTTTCCATAAATTTGAATTGAATTATAATTTCTGAAAAATAGGGTTTTTCAAAATGTTCTGCCTTATTGTATTTATTCAGTGACGAGTTAGACGTTGTCTAACTTGCATATGGCAATAATTATAGTCTTTATATTATTTACGAGTTCTATTGATCAAGATAATGTGATCTGACCAGGGCAGCTCTCATTGAACTATGAAATAATTCCTAGAGCACTCTCATTCGACTATGGATTGAGACTCAACTCATCTGTGTGCCGGCCAATATTACTTCCAATCAAAGCCGTTTGAATAGGGGGAGGCGTCCAGATACGGTAAATTCAAAGTTTAAAATTACAAAAAAAAATTATACAAGTATTTCTACAGCAGATTTTACAACTATCCCAACAGATTTTTGCATAGTTAATGAGGTGAACTAAATAATCATTTATTTAAATAATCATTTATAAACAAAAAATAATACTTACCTACATGTTAAAATTTTTAAATAGAGATCCTAATTTCGTCCTCTAATTAAATTCATAATTTACTATTTATTTAAAGTCATATAAAGGCAAATAACTCCCTAAAACGAAATTTAATTCCACTGAAATGCTGAAAACGGTTTGATTATATTATTGAAAAATGTGACTACTTAGAAATCAAAAGCAAATGTCTTTACTTTTGGCAAGCATGCACACAATTCGTGACACTATTTGAAATATGTCGCACATTTAACACATTCTTCTTCCTCGTGGGGTACGAATTTAGAATTCGAACTATGAAAATAATGGTAGCTTTCACTACCTTAACGAGCAAACAATCCTCTAGTCTATGAATAGTAATTATAAAATAAAAAATATCTTTCTTTGATGCATCAGAATAGCGTTCTGAAGTTTAACAAAAACTATAAAAAGCTCCTGCTCGTTCTATAGTTGAAAAATATTGAGCCAAAACACAAACCGTCACAACAATTTCATTGTCTCCAGTCAATTTGGTGATAGTGAAGTATATATTTCAAATTTCAACACTTCGTCAGCATGAAACAGTATTATCAACGCTAGATAAATGGTGGGACGGATTTCGGGCACCTTACCTTACATATCGACAAATTTAGTCGATATTTGCAATTTAAAAAGAAAATTATTCATGTCACAGTACGTACCTAGGTTTTTGAAATTAAAAAAAAAATATTGCAGTAATTTAGTTCTTTTTTAATATAATGATTTACATTGATATATATTTAAACTTGCATCGCATTAAGAGCTTACGTTCATTTTCACGTAATAAGTATAAAGAAAAAAAAAAATTCATAATAAACACAACCATAGAGATTTTAACAACTTATTCAAATAAATTTAAATTAATTATTATCAAGAACCAAGCTCCTCATCCTTGATTGAGACGGAAAACGTGGATTCCATGAAATACCAGTGCTTCAAACCCGACCGCTTCATTGTCATTGAAAGCATTAGGACACAGAAACTCAGGTCATGAGTGAAATTAGCCATTCCCAGGATTCCTGTTGTCATAGTTTTCAAAAGGGCGCTTTGCCGATTTGAACTTTAAGCAGGATTACATGGATCCGGCCAAGGGATTAGCGTCTTTGAGAAGTTTTTGATGAAATTATAATCTAGAGGATGTTAGTCGTATTGATCTCAGGAATTTCATCCTGTTCAATTCAGAGTAAAGGGCGTGGATTAAAGGATAACGAACAAAGGATGTTGAACAAAATGGTCTTTAAGTCGATTTCCGAATTCAATTTACCAGATAGCGCATGTACGAGTTCCAGCATAGATGAATGTGATTCCGTATGTTGGCAATGCTATGGCTAATATGTATTAAAAATTGAGAGACGCAACCCAGACCAAACTATTTTTTTTTTCCATAAGTGATAAAAAAAGTATAATAACTTTATGCAATAATATATCCCTAAATACCACTCTGCAAATTAATGTATTAGAGGAGGAAAACCAGTCATCTTGGGTTTATGCAGTTTTGAGGAGGTAACTTGAGCGTCGGAAATATTTTTAAATAATGCAAGATCATTCAAAAATAAAATAAGTTTTAAAGTTTAAAAAAACAAAGTATTCACCCAAGTATAAAAAAATGCCTGCAAATAAGTTTCAATAATAATAATATATTTATTTCAAATAATATATTTATAATATAATATATTTATTTCAAAATAAAAAAAACATTATAATATTTGTATGCGTTTATTTGGTTTACATTATACCTCATGTTTATTTTCTCATTCGTAAACAGTCCTTGTGAGAGATTGTTAGGAATAAAAACTTTTCCGCATATTAACTAATTTTCTGAAAAGCTTCCAGTAAAATATTCGAAGAGAAGTCTTGCAGGAGCTGGAGATCGTGAAATAAGCTCCCTTCTCAGTTACTCCTCGAATACTGGATGAGGGAGAACCCAGTACCATTATGGAGACCTTCAATCTTTGGTATCTGAATACTTAATTCTATTATAAATTCCATAACTTACCATAAATCATTTAAAATAAATCACCATAACATTTCGCTATGCTTTATTATCTTTGTAGCCTGTGGGCCAGACTACCCTTGTGTACCCTTCTCTAAACTATAAATCGCTGGCTCAAAAAGTAATCCTGATTTTGGTTATATTTCCGAAGATAGCAGAATCTCAAAAACGTTACTCGGCGTCGCGACATCTATCTATTGACACACACACACACGCATGCACGCACGAACACGCACACACACACACACACACACACACACACACACACACACACACACACACACACACACACACTTGTTTCAGGAGGTCTCATGATAACTGAAATTTCCAAGATATTTCTTCGTGTTCCGTGACAACATTTAAACTGTCAATATCACTAGATAAAGCATTGGAAATCGACAGTTTCGACATTTTAAGCGGGAAAAACCCACTTAACTTATATCCTATTCTTCTGCTGCAGACTTGTTCATCTCACTAATGAGGTGGAAAATAAGTATTTTACAATCAATTTTAACACTTAAAACAAGTAATAAAATTATTTAAGTAGAGTGAAAAAAAAATCGTTTATAACCTTTATCACCGAAACATATGATCTCTGTATTAAATATTTGATGTTTCTTATGACCTTCAAGTAAAGTACCCCTTTCGGATCTTCAATTTCAGCCAAAATCTAATAAATTATATATATTGAAATAAGAATCTAATTTACCAAATTTGAGATGCTTTACAATATATTTTAATATACTTTTTGATGAAAGTCTAATATGACCTTTAAGTAAAGTGCAACTTCCGGTTTGCCAATGTTTAAAAAAATTTATTATGTTGTTAAAATTAATATGTGAATCATAAATACCGAATTAGACAAGTCTTGCATAATATTTTAATATAATTATTGTTGAAAATCAGTAATGACCTTCAAGTAAAGTACCACTTCCGGTAATCATGCAGTGACCAAAAAGGGAGGTTCACAACTAGATTATGTTATAATTCTAAATACGAAATTTTAACTTTCTACGGCTAACCGTTTTTGAGTTATGCGAAATACGTACGAACGAACGTACAGACGCCACGACGAATCTAGTCAAAATGGATTCAAGGATGCTCAAAATTGATATTTCCGTTGAAATCTGAAAACCGAAAATTTTCGCAATTACACTACTTCCTTTACTTCGCACAAGGAAATAAAAAGAGCAATGTTTCAAGGAAAAAAAATTGGTTGTACTTTACCAAAATGGCGTCCAAAGATGGCGGACTACCGACTTTGACTTGATTTAGTTCTTTGGTCACTGTCATTCTACATTTGGCTTAATTTCGCCATAATTGACTTTGCCTCAAAGCAGAATAGTCATAGTATCAAAAGACATAGAATAATTTTAAAAAATAATTGGCTTGGACATTAAAAAGTATTCAACCATAGTTTCCATTAACTCAAAAACGGTTAGCCGTAGAAAGTTAAAATTTCGTATTTAGGATTATAACATAATCTAGTTGTGAACCTCCCTTTTTGGTCACTGCATGATTACCGGAAGTGATACTTTACTTGAAGGTCATTACTGATTTTCAACAAAAATTATATTAAAATATTATGCAAGACTTGTCTAATTCGGTATTTAAGATTCACATATTAATTTTAACAACATAATAAATTTTGTTAAACATTGGCAAACCGGAAGTTGCACTTTACTTAAAGGTCATATTAGACTTTCATCAAAAAGTATATTAAAATATAATGTAAAGCATCTCAAATTTGGTAAATTAGATTCTTATATCAATATATATAATTTATTAGATTTTGGCTGAAATTGAAGATCCGAAAGGGGTACTTTACTTGAAGGTCATAAGAAACATCAAATATTTAATACAGAGATCATATGTTTCGGTGATAAAGGTTATAAACGATTTTTTTTTCACTCTACTTAAATAATTTTATTACTTGTTTTAAGTGTTAAAATTGATTGTAAAATACTTATTTTCCACCTCATTAGTGAGATGAACAAGTCTGCAGCAGAAGAATAAGATATAAGTTAAGTGGGTTTTTCCCGCTTAAAATGTCGAAACTGTCGATTTCCAATGCTTTATTTAATGATATTGACAGTTTAAATGTTGTCACGGAACACGAAGAAATATCTTGGAAATTTCAGTTATCATGAGACCTCCTGAAACAAGTGTGTGTGTGTGAAAGTTAGAAAGTTTATCTAACGTATTACTACATTTAGGATAAAAACTTTATGAATTACTTAATGTGATCTAATAGCAGGAAATATTTAAAAAGTTACAAAAGGAGAACCGTGCCATGTTATAGAATTTTTGTCACTTTAAACAATATATCTTCCTTTCGATTATTATGAATTTATAAGGAGATGGATATCATTCCAAGTCTAATCATAAATATATGTAATAATAATAATAATAATAACAATATTTCGTAATTAAGAGTTAGCATTATCTTTCTTTTATAATTTCGTTATGCTAATATTCATCACATTCTTATCAAAGTTTTGGGAACCTTCCAGGGACGTTGCCATGGAGGGTGGGAGGGAGACCGTCATCCCTTTCAATAATTTGAAAATCCAAAGTTGGTAAATTTCAGATTTGAGATTTGAGAACCTACTTCAATCTGCGAAAATTGTGGTAAAACATTTTACTAAAACAGTTACTAACATTTAAAACCAATACCAACACCTTTTGAGCTAAGGAATTGGATTTTGTTGATACAATATTGTGTTTGAATAGAAAAAAAATTATTGCCGTCTAGAGGTTAGTGAAATTTCGCAACAGGTTAGTGAAAAGTTCAAATCCAAAAGTGTTGGGAAAAATGATAATATTTCGTTGGAGAAACCCGGTCGAAATCGTTGAAAAATTTTAGATTTAGCCCCTTCAATAAATTGTCATAGCAACGTTCTTCTCCATCTTCAGGACGATTTACAATGATACAGATCATTATAATACAATTGAGTAAAACTCTATGAACAATCATGTAAATATATAATAATTCCTTCAGTTTTCTATACAATTATTTATCTTAACTTTATTTACATCTAACATACTGTCAATATTAAAGAACGTAATTATCAGTTACAAAAAATGAATAAAGTAAGATATTGTTTCATGTAATTACCAAATATAATTATAAAATCTTCAACATTACTCAAAATAATATAAAGCAATAATAATAAGTTACTCTTATTAATAATGTGACAAAATATATTTTTCATTTATATCTGAATAAGAATAAAAAAAAATTATTTTTATGTTTTCAGCTAAAAAATGCTTATTAGCATAGGCTACAACAAGAATTCACGGGTAGTAGGTCTGGGATAAAATGTTCACGAAGGATAGCGTGTTATATTTATAAATGCACGTTCATATATCATATTTTAATTCTCCAACAAGAGCTTCCTGAATATTCATGCTATAACGTTATCTGTAACGATTAGAATTCCAAATTAGAAATTATAATTTCCTCTTTAAAAATATAAACACTTCTTCACAAACCGAAAAATAAAATCCTTTTTCATACAGACACAGGATAGCTCTGTATCTGTATCTGTATCTGTATTATTAACAACAAATATTTATCATATAATATAAAATACATTACTATAACTATATACTATAATTTTTCAATAGATTGTTGTAGATTACTATATTATTATTATTAGATTATTAAACTTTTTTTACAGAAAGAGTGAGGTGCCCAAAATCAGTCCCGTCAACTAAATTCGTCCCCCCTGTTAAATAGCTTTGAAATTGCTGCTGTCTGCTGATAAACTCTTGAAATTCTTCAGTGCCAGTTGACTGTTAACAATAGAATAGTTGTGACAGTTTGTATTTAGGCTCAGTATTTCTTAACTGTAGGACGTGAAGAAGTAGGTCATAATTTGTGTTCATCCTCAGAATGCTATTCTGGTGCACCAAGGAAAAATATTTTTTATTTTACTTTTTTTAATTCAGACTGAACTATTCATGCTAAAATTGCCCGAGATCCGTAAGCTTACTTTTACTTTCCCAGATCGAGTCCTAAATTCGTCCCTCCCAAGGTTTTTCAACTCGTCTGAAGACAAACCAGGAGAAAAATGCGTTAAATACACGATTTGTTTTAAATAGTTTCATGAACAGCATGAACCAAAAGTAGTGAAATTTCTTTGTGATTTTTGTTTGGATGGATAATTAATCACATTTTAAAAAAGGCTGCAAATTATTACACAATAGTTTATTATTTCCACTTAGTAATATTTCAAAAACATCTATTCTGTCCAAGTAAAAAAAAAATAAGCAATAGGCACCAAAGTAAAATAAATTTGAAGCTTGTCACAAGATGATCGCCCTATATTTTTTCTGATACGTATTTCAATAAAAATGATTGAATATCTTTACAAGTCAATACATTTGGTGCAGATATATAAAATTTTATTTTGCATATTTAGTTATTATTTATTTTTATGTATTTGGCCAAAATTTTTGTTTAAATAATTTTTCTGACAATTAAAGTATAAAATAAATAATTAAACTATTTTATGATACACGTTCTTAATTAACGTACAAATTATAAGATGGATAAACGCTACGATTAATAAAAATAGTGTACTATAACATTTGTCTAGATTACAATAAAAATAGTAATCGTAAATATTAAGCTCATAGACAACTAATTGAAGTTGGTGTAGTGATCACAACACACACCGTATACCTGCAGATAAAAATAATAAAAAGTGTTTCATTACGTTTCAAAGATTAAAAGATGAGATATATATATATATATATATATATATATATATATATATATATATATATATATATATATATATAGTTATCTATTTGTATAGAAAATAATATTTAGCATCGTAATTTTGGTAACTTTTCTAGATTCCTTACTCCCGAGTAGTTTCTTTAACAAAGTAAAATCATCCTCTTGCCCTGCTTTGGAATTTCAAATTCTATTCTGGCCAATGTGATACTTTCGTTGGGCATGTAATGTTAAATTAACTACGTTTTAATTTTCTCACATTCAACCAAAATGCCCAGAGCAGGAGCATCATTTAGTTCCATTTAAAACAGTTGGAATCCTTTATAAATATTCGGGAGACCAGTTGTCCCGAAGTAACGGGGCCTCCTGGACTGGGCTAATCACCCGCCTGGGAGTACAGCTGATTCAAAGAAACAGATTAGACAGATAAGACTGATTAGACGGAAACGACACGGCATGGATAAGGACCCACGATTAGGAACATGGAACGTGAGATCTCTCACCGACAAGGAGGTCGAGATCATCGAAGAAATGGCGAAGTATTGATTGGATATTCTGGGATTAAGCGAGGTAAAGAAGAAGGGAGCTGGAGAGATTGGAATGGACAGAGGTTACACTCTGATATATTCGGGAGTCCCACCAGGGAACAGAGCTGTTGAAGGAGTGGGCATTATAATGAAGGACGAAGTATATAAGAAGATAGTGGAATGGGAGGCAGTAAGCCCCGAATAATTGTAGCCTATACAAATCTGCGAAGCGGAAACTGGGCCCTAGTTCTAGAGCGACCTCGAGCGAACAGTCATCAAAGCAAGGAACAACAGTCGAAGCATAATGATAATGGGGGACCTTAATACAAGGACAGGCAAAGATCACATAAGAGCACATGGAGTGATGGGAATGCATGGTGGAGAAGTCTTAAAGAATGAAAGCGGACAACGACTCATAGATTTCTGCATCGAAAATGACTTACTGCTTGGAAACTCCTTCTTTCCGCATAAGAAGGTTCACAATATTATCTTCTCAGCCACTGAGAAAAATGCGAATAGTGTCATAGACATCAGAGGGTATTTTACAGATGTAAAGGTGGTTAGAGGGACTGAAATAGGAAGCGATCACATGCTTTTAATTGCTGAAACCAGGGTGCTTAAAGAACGGAAGCAAAAGAAGAAAGTCTACGAGAGGATAGAAGTCAAGAAGCTCTGTAGCAAATCTAGTCTAGGTCTATTTATCTAAATCTAATCTAGGTCCTGTGACCCTCAGAAGATTTTAGAGTACGAACTAGAGCTAAGGAATCGCCTCCAGGAAATAGCCGCGAATGCAAGCCTGGACAATATGTGGAGCCTCATTAAAAGCAGCATTCTGCAAGCAGCTAAGTTAGTCTGCGGAGTAAAAAAGGTCTGCACAGGAAATAAACGTACTTCGTGGTGGAATAAAGATCTGAGGATACAGGTAAAGGGGAAGAAAATGGCGTGGAAAGAATACTACCAAGATAAATCACCAGAGAAGTAGCAGGCCTATGTGGTGGCTCGAAACAGGGTAAAAGAGGCAGTTAGAAAGGCGAAGCAGAAGCCATGGGTAGAATTTGGGAAGAAGATGGATTAAGACCACCAGGAGAACACAAAACTCTTCTGGAGAAAAATAAAAGCTTTGAGAGGGCGTAAGAGCAAAGCAGTAAGGAACATAAAGAATGAACAAGGTATCTCGGAAGAAAAAGCTATCCTGGAGGTCTGGAGGCAGCATTATAGGAAACAATTCGGTACTAGTGATCACCATTCAACGATTCGGATTGGACCTTGGAATAAGGAGGAGTATGACGAGATGATAGAAGAGGAAGAGATCGAAAGAGCAATTGCTAAAATGAAAACAGGGATAGCACCAGGTCGGGACAACATAGTGGCCGAAATGGTGAAATATGGGGGCCCTGAATTGGAGCGTTCTCTTCAAGCTCTCTTCCAGAAAGCATGGGATGAGAAAATGATCCCAACAGACTGGGAAAATGACTTCATAATTTCCATACACAAGAAAGGATGTCAGGCTGAATGTTCCAACTACCGACCAATATGCCTATCACCGGTCATCTACAAATTGTACACCTCTATTCTGGAGGGTCGGCTTAAACCACTGGTGGAGCACCCAGTTGGAGAAGAACAAGCAGGGTTCAGACCAGGACGACAAACTCAGGATCACGTCTTCACATTAAGAAATATCCTCCAGAAATCCTGGGACCGGGACAAGAATATGTACATTGCATTCCTGGACCTCAAATCAGCTTTCGACTCGGTCCCAAGAGAGGAAATATGGGCTGCCCTCAGAAATAAGAAGATTCCGAAGAACTTGATAGAGACCATTAAATCGACATATTAGGTGCCTAAAGGAATCGTTTGGTTCAATGGATTGGAGTCTGGCCATTTTAATATGGCGAAGGAGGTCAAGCATGAAGACAGTTCGAGCCCTCTGCTATTCCTCCTATTCATGGATGAGGTGGCATCCATATGCAGGAGAAGAACTGAGAGGACCTTTCTAGGGCGAAGAAATCTTAACCCAGTAGTAGCCCAGTTTCTCCTCTATACGGACGATGTGGTGTTGATTGCTGACTCGGTCGAAAAGCTCCAGCAAGCGGTCACCGAATGGTGTGAAGAACTCCGCTGAAAGTGGCAATCAATACCAATTAAAGTAAGATCCTGCAAGTGGGTTGGCGGCAGGAAGAAGATGTACACATATTCTGCAATAAGGAGGAAATGGAAGTGGTGACTGACTTCACTTATCACGGTACAGTAATGGACAGATTTGGGAAGATGGACGCGGAAATATCCAATAGGATTAACAAGGCAAACGCGGTTTATTACCAGATATGTAATACTGCTGTAGGAAAGCGAGAAGTGGGAAGCAATGTCAAACTTCACATCTTCAAGTCAGTCTACTTGCCGATACTACTGTATGGAGCTGAAAGCTGGGTATTGACGGGAAGATAGGAAAGCAGAGTTACCGTGTCAGAAATGAGGTACTTGAGAAGAGTGGCGGGGAAGACAAGAATAGACGGCGTTCGCAACGAGAGGATTCGACAAGAATTGAAGATTGTCTCGCTAAAAGAGCTCCTGGAAATCAGGCAACTGAAATGGTTCGGCCATGTTATCAGAGTGAGTGACCACCGGGATCCTCTCAAGACGATGGACTACATGCCGGATGGAAAAAGATCTCGAGGACGCCCAAGGATGTCCTATCTGGAGTACATCGATCGCCTTAATAGAAAAAGAGGAAAATATCTCCAACAGGCCAGAAACCTAGCAAGATACCGAGGATGAGTTCGGCTCCTTGCTGGACGCTTCCCTACGCTGAAATGCACTATAGAGAGAAGTGAAAGAAGAAGAAGGAGCCCTTTGAATTAAACACGGAGATGTTTTTCCTGAAAAAAAAACATTTTTTGCAATTTGTGCAATAAAAATGTGCCGTGTGTAAGAAATTTTCAAATCGACAGGCAGGTACGTAAATTGGAGTTTTATATAATAATTTCAGATCGGAATATAACAATGGATTATTGTTTACTGTAGGGTTGCATGTGAAGACTTCGGAGAATTTTCTTACCGTTGGAGACCATTCTCAGAACTGTTTGCCGACTTATTTCAAATCTAAAGAAACTTTCTATGAAGTACTTTGTTTTGTATTAGTTGCATCTAGTATTCCATTGTTTAATCTTGTAAAATCTCCAATTGCAAAAAAAAAAAAGGAAGTATTTTTACAATTATTTGAATTTTTAAGATTATTTATTAAATAAAATAAAAGAATTCTATGTAAAATTTTGTGAATAAAGTTTGTTTTTAAATTTACCTGTGTCTTGTTTTACTTATATTGTAAATAAATATTAAAATTCTTAAACAAAGCCATTTAGACAATTATTATAGCTTTTGGTTATTTTTTTGCATGTTTCTGGCATTTATCATGCATATTTTCTTGCATATTCCTTTACGTTTTATTGCATATTACTGCTGATTTTATTGCATATGAATACTAATAATTACTGCAGGTTATATGGCATATATTAACCTTTTTTGTTGCATATAAATCCGGTATTCAGTCATAAGTGTTGTAATGTAAAAAAATTTTGTTTTGTTGAATTATTTACTTTTATTTGACCTAAAAATAAATAGTATGTACTGAATTTAATTTGGGCACGGAATTAGGGTCACTCTTTTAAATTCCTAAAACTTAGGTAAGTATTGTTTTTGCTAACTAAGAGAAAAAACTATTTAGTCGAGCAGATAATGTTACCAACATTATCGTTGGTTGTATCATTTTTTTTTTTTTTTTAAGTTTAATATTTTAAATTTCGAATTTGGCTTAGTGGACGATATTTGGACACCTTCCCTAGCTCAAATGGCTTTGATTGGAAACATCCAATGATGTCCAATGATGGCCAATGCCCATACACACACTAGTTAAATTATAACCTCAATCAATTGTCAATTGATGAGAGTGCTGTGTGAACTGTTTTGTAGTTCAATGAGAACTATCCTTTGCGGATCTCATTACCGTGAAAGACAATATATTTTAATTCTTATTCGGGTTAAATATATTTTGATAGTAACTGATTAAAATGTCATTGATTAAACATAATAAAGCTGAATATATTAAAAAAATGTATTTTACATACATTATACTTCAGTTAAAAAATGGGGATAAGATGATAGAAGTTTTTCTATTCTCAGGATTTTTCTAGCTTCATATATTGTATGGTGTACTAGAGTCTATGAAAAAAAAGAGGGGAGAGAAAAGAAAAATGCAATCACAATATACAATACAAGTCCTCCATTCATGTCCTTTTGAGTCTTTGCTGTGGGTTGTCTGGAATTTTCGATGTGAACATTTTCTATATTAGTTGGTGTGCCCTTCAATTTCGTCATTGAGGGAAATATCAGTTTTGTTAATGTAGTACCGTTTTAAAGTTAATTGAATTAAAAGGTTAAGCATATCCAACCATAATAAATAAACAAAAATCAAAAATTATAAACGTAATTATCAAGAAATAAAAGAAATTATTTTAATAATAACAATTTTATTAATGAAAAAGTTTATCAACTAATATATTATTAATAATTAAATAATTTAATTATTATCAGTTGACTGCTGACAGTAAACTAGTTGTGACGGCTTGTGTTTATTAGGACCATTATTTTTCAATTATGGGACGAGGAGAAGCTGGTTATTTGTTCAACTTCAGAACTCTGGAACACCAAGGAAAGCTATTTTTTATTTTATTATTACTATTTGTATTTTGCAGAATCTTTTTTCCAGGTTCAGATTGTCCAAAGTCTGTACGTTTTCTTATTAAGGTAAGAAAAGCTACCATTGTACTCATAGGTCGTGTCCTAAATGCGTCCCCTAAATGGTTTAAGCATTTTAATGTAATTTCGTTAGGGGAAATGACGATAATTTATAAAGTGACCTTTATTTAAATGTTTATGACTTAAAATAAATATTAAATTGCAAACTTGAATAGAGGGTGTGTGGGCCTTCATTTTTAAAATCCTGACATTTTTTGCTCCGAGAAAATAATATTTAGTTCTGCCCAATAAATAATAATACAATAAGGATACCAAAATCTGTTTGTGTAGAACGGAGCTGCTTGTATTAATTTATTTCGAATTTTAAACTTCAGTTTAATATTTGGAATTTAGATCCTTAAGGTAAGTTTTCCTCGGTGCGACTATCACGATGATCGTTCAACGATTCAGTTATTAGAGTCGTTCAACAATAGTCATAGAGCATTATTAGACTGTATTTCATAGCAGCTATGTGCTACGAACACAGCTCCATTAAAAGACAGTCTAATAATGCTCCATGATTATCGTTGAACGACTCTAATTATCGTTGAATGATCATCGCGATAGTCGTACCGAGGAAACGTACTTTTATAATTCAGTTTCCTTCCCTTATAGACTGTTTTATTGATAAGAACTATATTCGAGTGAAGATTTAAAAACGTGAAAATAATCACCAAACAAATTACTAAAAAATATAGAGGATGGAAAATGAAAAATGTGGCGAATTGGGTAACTCAGAGTACGTGGAATTAGTTCCTTGAGTTTCACCACTCTTTTTATTTTTTTTCTATGTATTTTTATTTATTCCTAACGTTATGAAATTAGAATAAATTTTCGGCATCATACTGTATAGAGTGAATTTCATAAGCCTTAATGTTGATGGCCGGTTTAACAAAAGGAGTCCTAAGATTGTTTTTGGTAATGATCGCAACATTAGAAAGGACCAAGAACTCCCTGATATGCACAACATTAAGGACTTCAGTGGGATCCTGAAGGGTATTAGGACCGAAGGGCTTCCACTCCAAGGACAGTAGACCCAGGTTCGGCTCATCAAGGATAATGAGCACAAGAGTTGTTCTTTTCCTTCTTAGGCTTTGCTTCTTTCCTAGATCGTTCTTGGAGAGTAAATTTAAAAGATAGAGCTAAAATGATCATTTTTTTATGACAGTAATTTTATTATTTAAGGAAATATAACATTTATAAATAATTTGTGAACCCTTCTTTCTTTATTGTATATTTCCAATTAATTCATCACCAGTCCTGAAGACCAGCGTCGAAACGTTGGCGATGAATTGATAGCAAATATGCAATAAAGGAAGAATAGTTCATAAGTTATCAGATTTCGGACTCTTTTTTTTTCTTTTTTTTTCATTTTCAAATCTATTTTCTCTATTTCACCATCATATAATCAATTCACACTCGTTTAAGCAAATTTGTCATTAATATTCTGATTGTATAAATTTAAACTTCAGTTCACTTTAATCACTGGACAGGAAACTGTCATTCTCATTTGATGATAATATATATCAGACAAATAAATTACATTTTTATACTCAGATCGGAAAACCTATCAGATGATTTCATATTAATGACAATAATCCTTGGATAGATTAGTGAGGATTGATTGGGTGGCGGTCAAAATAGAGAACAAATCTGACTTAAAAACGGACAAATGATACCGAAGTGTCTGATGTATCAAATAAAGACATTTGAAAAATTTGATACAACGTTTTGAATTTTTGTTATTGTATGTGTGTGTATATATATATATATATATATATATATATATATATATATATATATATATATATATATATATATATATATATATATATATATAAACTCTTAATAATTTTTTTATTATTATTTATGGAAATATATTAAATTTTACTCAAATAATTACGATATAAATGGTCAATATGTAAGTGATTCATTGAATTTTAATGGGTTCAATGCTTAAACTTTTAATATTTTTTATCATGAATTATTTTTCACGTTATACGGTATCGATATTTATGTTTTATAAAAAATTACTCTACAAATTTGCATTAAATTCAGTTCAATAATTTATGAAATCTGATGTTTCAAGACGATCTTTATGACAAAACCTTGAAAATCTTAAATGAAAAATATATTTTTCTCTAATTTTAAAAAATTACTAATACATAGTAGGAATAATAATTTAAAGATTTTTCAAGACGAATCTTACTCTAGGAAATTATTATGACAGAGAGAAGTGAAGAAAGTCAAAACTTTTAGTACTGAGATAAATAGAATGCTGTGCAAAAAATCATTTATTAATAAGAAGTTAAACCATTCATATTATTTTTCATATAAACTATACCTGAATTGTGAATACTTGGCAATAATACACTTCACGTCAAATTCAGGGCAAGCATTGTACAGCATTGTACCTTCAATGAGCTTTAATTTACTTTGAGAAATCCAAAAATTTCGAATGGTAATAATTGCGCAATCATTAATATTAAATAATAAAATTTTACGATTTTGTTTCGTCGGACTCTCCATAGCCAAAAGATTTTTATTCGGAAATATCAGATTGGTGATCGTCTAGATATTACTAATAGATGTTCAATAATAAAACAAAATAAATGTTAAAATTAATTATTTCTGTAGGCTTTAAGCAATGCAGTACATATTTCAGGTATAGTCTATAGTAGTGGTATCATGAAGCTCTTTAGCTTGATAAATTAACATTTTCTAAACAATATTTTATTAACTTGGACAACTGTTATTTCTTAAAAATACCTTGGCTAACAGCCAAACAAGAACAGTGTAAATTAAAAAAAAATGATGCATTTAAATTAATTTGAATAAGACTGGTTTTGTTTTAATTACGATATTGTCAACCTTTGGTGGGACTTGTACTATCTACAATTTCTCAATGGATTTTTTTTGTCTTCAAAATCCGTGTTTCTCAATGCTCTAAACTGAAACTGTGTTATTGAAAATTCTTGCGTAGTTTATGAAAACAAACGATCTTTAGAAAGGAGGAGAGACTAAAAAAAAATAGGAACACAGGTTCATTTTTGCTAAGGGAGCACTTAAAATCACATATATTAGGGCATTTCAGACCTATTCAAGAAAAACAAAACATTATTGTAATTGTTGCAGTTGTAGATTATAGACTCCTGATTAGATGATCAAATATTTCCTTTGTAATTAGATATTAGTTTAAAAAAATTAAGGAAGGTTCATATAATTTTACATTGGGAACTCCAGAGTTATAGGCAAGAATCTAGAATGTCGAAGAAAGTTGGTTTATCGATCCAGTGAATAGTCAAGCTATAGGAGGATTAATTTTTGATGACTTCATTGCTTTTTGCGCTGATACTTTGGGAGCAAAACTCCTTTATTATAACACGTCTCTTCAAGTTTTCCAATATTTCATTAACAGTGTAAAGTCGAGAGTAAATCGAGTTATCGACTTCAGTTACATAGTGAGTTTTATTCTAAAGTTACTCGATTCCACTAATAGGGGAAGTGAATGACTTTTTACTTCTCTTCAACTATAAAAGCTAGTTCAAAAATGTATTTTGATGTTATTAGGCCACTTGGTTTAAAAAAAGTTGAATTATAAGGATGTCATTTGTTCGTCCTCCGTCTCGAATCTATACAAATATATATATATATATATATATATATATATATATATATATATATATATATATATGGATCGCAATTGCGAATAGGCATGACAAATTTATATTTAATGTTTATCTATTGTTGGACGAATGGCGTGTGAATTGTTGTGTATTGTGTAGTTTCAAATGTTGAGTGTAGAATTGTAGCTATAATGTTAAAATTTGTGTATGAGCGGGCTAAAGATCAGTTTTTAGGTGCTTAAAATTAATTACGAAGATTAATTCATTGGATAGTAAACTAATTTACTTTTGAGAATGATTTAAAACTTTTAAATCGATTATTAAAAAAAATAATATATTAATTTAGGCACCTAGATTTTCGCAACCGACTGCGAAATATTTATGTAAAATTGTTATTTTTGTTATATAGAGCTTTAATAATACTAACAGTTACTAAACGCTGTTCAGATAAATTAGTTTGGTAATTTGAGTGACCGCTAATTATGTAACAGGGAAGGGATCCATTGGTAATTATCACGTGGCTAACTAACCACAAATCCTCGCAGCACTCTTGGATTATAAGGAAGTTATTATCTGTAATAGGAGCGCTGCGCGAAGATGAAATATATCTCTTACCACAGTACAAAATTCACTTTGCCTCTTACATTAATTAGAATTGAATAGATGTGTGAATACTTATTTTGTAAAAAGTAGCAGAAAACTATATTGTTAATAATATTGTAATAAAGATCAATCATTATTTCTTTCAAATCAATTACGACGATTTATTCATTAAAGAGTAAACTATTTTAATTTACTCTTTAATGAATAAATCGTTCTGAGAATGATTTAAAACTTTCAATTAATTAAAGAAATATATTAATTTTGGTACCTAGATTTTCACGACCGACAACGAAATATACGCATATACACATGAAACAATTAAATTTGGATGAATATATATATATATATATATATATATATATATATATATATATATATATATATACACGAGGTGTGGCTATTAAATAACGAGACTGACGTTGCAATAAAATTTATTTTTATTTTATACATAATTACTTACTATCACCTTCAATATACACCACTTCTCTATCCCTACAACGCTACATGCGAATTTTCCATTGTTGGAAACAGTGCTGGAAGTCAACTTCTGTCAGCTCCTTCAGAACGCGTGCTGCTTTCTCTTTTACAGCTTCCACGGACTCAAATCTCGTCCCTTTTAATGAAGATTTCACCTAAGAGAACAGATAGAAGCTCATTCCGCGTTATCTGTCAAGAGGTTCCTAGCCCAAAACAGCATCCCAGTGTTAGAACATCCACCTTATTCACTAGATCTTGCACCATGTGACTTCTATCTGTTCTCTAAGGGGAAATCTTCATTAAAAGGGACGAGATTTGAGTCCGTGGAAGCTGTAAAAGAAAAAGCGGCACGCGTCCTGAAGGAGCTGACAGAAGATGACTTCCAGCACTGTTTCCAACAATGGAAAATTTGCATGAAGCGTTAGAGGGATAGATAATGGGTGTATATTGAAGGTGATAGTAAGTAATTATGTATAAAATAAAAATAAATTTTATTGCAACGTCAGTCTCGTTATTTAATAGCCACACCTCATATATATACTATTTTACTATTATATATTATATTACTATTGGGTTATTACTATTTTAGTGTATATAAAAGTTGTTGTTATAAATGTCTTTGTGCATAGAATTAGTTTTATTTAAATTTCAGTAAAAAGTCTACACATTAAAATTATTCTTCAAAATATAGGGCCTCCAACAACCGCCTCCGCCAACGATCCTGCGCAATTTTCAATCAATTTCTGATACCAAGGATGTTCCTCGAGTCAGCCAGAACAAGATTGTTCCAGCGCCACCTATCATATGCTGATGGAGTTATAGGACTGTTAGTCCTATGGAGTTATAGGACCTATGGAGCTATAGGTCTTATGGAGTTATAGGTTGTTAGTCCTATGGAGTTATAGGACCATACCTGAGCGGCTTCAGATGTGTTAAATCCACTACTGATGACCAAATTTTAAGCCTGAGGACCATCTTGGAGAGAGAGTATGAATACAACATCAAGACACATCACCTCTTCGTCGACTTCAAGTCGGCATATAATAGTGTAAATAGGGAAGAACTCTATCGAACCATGGAAGAGTTCCATTGAAGAGGGGAGCTTACACGACGGATTAAGCTCACGATGAAAAACAGTCATGTGCTCAGTCCGGGATGGTGGAGATTTCTCAGAAGAGTCCGATGTTTCAGGAGGGCTAAGGCAAAGGGATTCTCTAGCGTGCCTCCTTTTTAATATCGCCCTAGAAATAGCAGTGAGGGACTCCAGTATTCAGGTTGGATGCACCATTTTTAATCGGCTGGTTCAGCTCTTAGCCTACGCCGATGACATAGACATCGCTGGACGCTCCTTTCAAGCAGTTAAGGAGGCTTTTTTAGCATTGGTTTCGGGCTTGAAGTTAACCAGGTGAAAACGAAGTATCTTGTGACAGGGTAAGTTCTTGGTCCGAATGAGAGTGTGGCCTTTGGAGAGTACAGCTTTGAGAAGGTTCAAGATTTTGTGTACTTGGGCTCCTTGGTGACCCAAGATAATGGCGGGAGAGCTGAAATGAAGAAGAGAATCGTCTCTGCCTACCGATGTTACTTTGGGCTAAGAAAACAGTTCATCGGTCACATTATCTCTAAACAGACTAAACTCCATCTGTATAGAACTCTGATTCGTCCTGTTCTGCTATATGGCTCAGAAACTTAGACTCTTACAAAAGCCAATGAACAAGATCTCCTTATCTTCGAGAGAAAGATCCTCTGAAGGATGTTTGGTGGAGTGTTCGTTGATAGCATTTGTAGAAGAAAGACAAACGAAGAAGTATACCAAGCATTTATAGATTTTTTTTTTCCGGATCCCTCAAACAAAAGAAAAAACATAAAATTAGTAACATTATAGATTGCAGAAGCAGATGGGCAGAAGCATTGCCTTGGTGAAACATCACTTTAATACGATTGACCAAATTGATTTCGAATTGTTCTCAGCAAAGCTAAACGCCCTGCCATCTGGAACCAGACCAAGTGCAAAACATCCTCATAATTTTACCAAACGAAAAAAATTACCTTGAAGACTGTTGTTTCCAGAATTGAACCGCCTGAACCAAAACGCTACTGTATCACGAGGCACCAAAAAACTTTCGCCTTCCACCGCAAAAAATTTCCTCATTAGCTGGCTTCGCACTTAATCCTTTTCTCCAATAGTGCCTCAGAAGATCACGCATGACAATTTTTTCTTCCAGAATTATCAGTGAAATTTATCAAATGGAATCAAAGGTGGAGACAGTTGGTATACACAATTGAATAAAAGATTAGTCAAAGTAAACAATAATTAATGCATCGTTTACATCAGTGTTTAATTAGGATTCAAATGGAGACTTTAATGTCAGCAATGAATTAATGCACAAATAAAGAAACAACCAATATATACATATATTGATTTATGTAATGATAAAATTAAAAAATAATATTAATAGTATCATACAGTGTATTCATGTATCTACATAAAGGTAGTAAGTATGATTCAGCTTAATTTATTTAACATTGATGCTTTCTAATGATGTACTGAAAAATGAATAAATATAAATGACTAGGAAGAGCAAGGATGGAGAATTGTACTGGACACTTTTTATGGGTTTGTGAAGCCTTTACCGTCATTCCCTCTTCACTTGTTACATCTTTGTCAATATAACTATAGTTTTTTAAAGCCTTTAGGAAGTTTTAGAAAGCATTGAGAATGGACATTGATGGAATGCTTACATACACATTTATTATTATATTTGATTTTAACCCGGATTTATAGGTTGATATAAAATTAGTGTTGATAT
Source organism: Rhaphigaster nebulosa (assembly GCA_948150685.1). Classification (NCBI taxonomy): domain Eukaryota; kingdom Metazoa; phylum Arthropoda; class Insecta; order Hemiptera; family Pentatomidae; genus Rhaphigaster; species Rhaphigaster nebulosa. Next base: position 157,791,018 of record OX411308.1, on the reverse strand, counting down.
ATTGTTTTTAGAAGATTTGTTAACAGTTCAAATAGGCACTAAAAATCTTTTTTTTTTCTCGAATTATTTTACTTTCATTAGGGTTTGGAATTTTTTTTAATGTATAATTTCAACCACAAACTAATGCCAAAATTAGAAGAAATAATCAGAATTAATTTGAGACACTATTAAATGAAGTATATGTATTAATTTTTTTATTACACATATCTTCTTGGTCTAACCTCCTCTTATGCTCTTGTAAAAATATTTCTACGCAAATCTGAACAACTAATAAAGTTGCATTGTGTACATAAGAAATATTTATTAAGGTATCTCTTGCGAATTTGTTATAGGAAAGCGGTTGAGGCAAAGATATTCTTTGAGTCCCCTATTCTTTTTTCTCTTTTTACTAATGTATCAATATAAGAAATAGGGGATGGATTCACAGTAGGAACAACTAAAAATAGTTCCCTGCTCTTTGGGATGATATTGTAGTGCCTTGAATATATTGTAGCTTATCGTTCCATGAACATTTTAAGGAAAACATTTAGACGGTCAAGTTGGGTACAAATTGTATCTGGATTAATGTTCAATGTTGCTGGAAAAACTTTCCCGGGTTAACAGGTATGTTCCAATATCAGCGAAGTACAGGTATTTCAGCGCTATTCAGGGGGCACTGTAGTTTCTAACAAGTGGAATGCATTCACAGGCTATTTATAAAGAAGCTTATTTGCCTACCAAGGAACACTCCTAACTATATGTTATTTTTGGAAACGGACGGAGGGGTCTATTGTTCTAGTTTGCGTTGCAGTTGCATATAAATTACATCATAAAAATTTTAAAGAATGATAATTACCGTTTACGAAACCATTTAGCACTAGGAGGTATAAAAGACAGCAGACAATAAACTGTGCAGTTACCAATGTTAGGAGAATCCATAAAGAAATATATCAATTAATGGAGGCAATATATATTGTTTTAATGCTTATCAAATTAGAATGTTTATCTGACAACATCGAGAACAAACCAAAACTGTCATCTAAGACATTGTTCATCTGGAGTGATTCTTATTTATCGGTAAGTATACTTCCGTAAAAAAAAAGCATGTTACTCATTTTATTCAAACGTCATCGCTATGAATAATTACATTATTTCTAAATGCACAAGAATCTTTAACAGTCCGTGAAAGGAAATAATTGGCTTATTTTCTTCTTAATTGGCATAAGAAATAAAGATATTAATTTTGGTAAAAATAATTCAATGATCCAAGGAACTATAATAATTTCATTATTCCATGATATCATTTTATGATTTCAGGTATTTAGGTTGTCGCCCTGGCCTTACCAGATTCGAGTATCCAGACTTATTTCACGGAGAATATGAGAAAAAACAAGATTTAGAAATAGTCCTGCTACATTTCTGTTCGCCCAAGTCAGACTATGTTAATCGAGAAAATCTATAATGGCTAGGAATTTAGAGAGATTACAGAGGCTGTTTACCTATAGATAGCAAAAGTCTCTGAAATTAGTTTAACCTGCAACACTGCCCTGTTTTGTAATACAACAGATTCATCATTTGAAGGTGCAAATAGCTTTCTCTCAAGGGCAGGAATCGCCGAACTTTTTATTATTTTTATGGTACACAAACATATATATATATATATATATATATATATATATATATATATATATATATATATATATATATATATATATATATAAATTATTATTATTATTATTTTGCGTGAATGGTTCCTTTCGGAACACACGAAGCTTTATTACAATATCGTTTTGCGGAGGATCCAGGATACTTTCATCTGTTCACTGAAGATATCCTCTTCCTTTCTTCCGTTCACTAGGTACCTGCTCTTTTTGATTCTTCATTCTCTGGAGTAACTTCCCACTTGTCAATTTTCTTTCTGTACATATTTCGATTAAAAATTTCCTCAGACTGAATTTGTGCATTTTTCATGTCCGCTTTTGTTTGTTGTGTCCAAGGTAAATTCTTTAGTTTATCAACTCTTTCAAGAATTTGGTGGATTAGTCTGGTGTCTAGAAGGCTCTTAACATGTCCATATTATTTTAGCCTTATTTTCCTGAGGTCGGCCGCAATATTAGATAATTTTTCTGTGGATTTCCGGGATTGGAGGCGGTACCCTTCTTCCGTGTGTCTAGGTCCAAAAATTTTGCTCATAATTTTTCGCTCTTCTTTTAGAATATTTTCAAGTTCACCCTTTTTATGAAGCGTTAGAGTTTCCCCTGCATATAAAGACTCGGGTTTAATTACATTATTGCAATGTTTAATCTTAACGTGGAGGGACATACATTTTTTGTTGTATATTTGTCTTTTTCTCCCATAAGCTCTTCTGAGTTTTTGAACACGGTTGTTTTGGGCTATTTTTTTGTTGTCCGGTTGGTTCAAGGATTCCGCCCTGGCATTTGAAGTGAGGGACTCTGTTGATTTATCCGTATTTTGTATTGATACTAGGGGTGTTTAGTTTGTACAGAAAAATTCGGCTTTCTGGACTGAGATCTGAAATCCGACCTTTTCAGCATATTCCTGAAGAATTCCAACTTGGAATTTCAAGCTTGTTTTTTTGTGTCCCAATGTTCACTGGATTCCAACTATTTTGTGATTTCAGTTCTTTTTTCCATTCCCTCATCACCTTATCTAAGACAAGGTTGAAGATTTCTCCCATGAATTTCACTCTTGACTTTGTGCCAGTGAGGGTCTGTTTGGTCAAGTTTAGTGTTTTAGAGTCTAGTCCCTATTCTTTCTTCCCTGTTGAAGAAAGATTGACGATCAATTGAATCATACGCCTTCTTGAAGTCTACGAAGGTACAGATGATGGGTAGGTTTCTGAGGGCCCTGAATTCTAAAGCGGTTTTGAGGTTGAAGATCTGTTCAGTTCACGATCTGTGAGGGCGGAACCCAGCTTGATATTCACCAAGATGAGCTCGAGTTGTTCTTGTATCCTTTTCAACAGGCATGTAACTTACTTCAAGGAGGGAGATTCCCTTATAGCTGTTGGCTTCAGTTTTGTCTTCTTTTTTATGAAGTGGGTGAATATTTTGAATCCATGAATATATATATATATATATATATATATATATATATATATATATATATATATATATATATATATATATATATACATGTGTGTGTGTTTATATATATTTAGGAGGGTGGGGTGACAGAGCAATAAGTAATCAAAGTTAAGCAACGTCGAGCGAACTTAGTACTTGAATGGGTGGTCGCCTTCTGGGAAAAGCCAAGTAGTTCTAAATTCTACAGGCGATTACCACTCCGTCCCACAGGTATGTGAAGCTCGTCATCCTAATGGAGGCAAATCAGGAAGACCGTGCATTAGAGCGATGACCTCATCTTAAGTACCTTGATCGCGAATCGTATTGTGGTCTTCTAGGATGTCAAATAGCTGCCCGAAGGTTTGATCCATGGATGGCCTGCTTTGGGGAAAGGAATATAGGTCCTCATGCGAATGCTGACCCCGAACAGTTATAATGTGTCTATACCGATTTGGCACTGTTCTTGAGCCCGAGTGAGTCGGTAGGAAGGACACTGCCGAATTGACACCAATGGGACTGGTGTTGGAGCTATGGGTAGTCTGCCGCTGCACTGTAGAAACTACGATTCATAGCAGCGTGAGGTTTGGTGACCTCCAGGCTGTCTGTGTTCCCACAAGTGATAAAATATCTGTAAGAAGGCTGGATGAGGCCATTCAAGCCACCAACTAAGTTGAATAGATGAACTGATTACGGAGGATGGTCAACCGGAGGAGCGAGCTGGGCAATGTCGTTTCTCATTCCTGAAAACTCCTTTTGTTGATGAGGGACTGATGCTCCTGTAGAATCTGACACAGATATTCCAATTCCGATCTACAAGTCTACTCCGATCTACAAGACTGTTCCAACAAATCTCAGACGGGACTTCTGAGGTTGGAAAAGAGGTGGGAATTCGTGTATAGCCTAATTTGCACTTCTGGAGGACAATGCACACGTTTCCTAGGATTTCAGGCTGCCCTCAGTTCATAGGGAGCATTTCCTATAGTTGACAGGATGGGATCGACCACGATTGACAAAGGCTGATTCCGTTTCTCTCACTTTGTGTAGGCGGTGCTTTCATGATCGAGACCACATCTTATGCATTTTGTTGCGCGATTGCATTATGTCTTTGTGGTCATATTGTTGGCACCGTATGTATAGAGGGATTAGTATCTTTTTTCGAGGCTCTTCGATTCTTAGTTTGTTACAGTATAAAAATTCATTGTCAAATTTTTTTTATTAACCCGCCACATGGGTGAGAAAAATTCACATTTTTTTACTCAAGAAAAATTTATTATGTCTTAAGAATTATTTCTATGTAATGTGTAAAGAAGTAAAAAGTAATAATGAAATTGATTTAACATAGTTTTTATTTTTGATAATTAGAATTAATATAAAAATATCTGATATGGACAACACATGACTTCCTTGTACGCCTATTAAATTATAAATCGGTGGCTCAAAATGTGATCCTGAATTTGGTTACTCGTTTCAGAAGATTGCAGCATCTCAAAAACGACACTCGGCGTCGCGACATCCATCTATTGACACACACACACAAACTTACTCTAGTTTCTGGAGATCTCATTCCGTTATTATATGTCGTTTTATTTCAGAAGGTAACAAGTTCCTAAGAGATTTCTTCGACAGTTTCCACATTTTAAGCGGAAAAACCCACTCAACTTATATCTTATTCTCCTGCTGCAGACTTGTTCATTTCACAAAGGGAGAGAAAACCAGTATTTACACTCAATTTTAACACTTAAAACAAGTAATAAAAATGTTTAATTGGATTGGAACCTAAATTGCGTTTGTAACCTTCATTACCGAAACATATGATTTCTGTATTTAATTTAAATATAATTTTAATTTATATGACCTACAAGTAAATTGCTGTTTTCAGCTCACCAATTTTAACCAAAATCTAGTCAATACATTCATATCGATATAGAAGTCCAATTTACCAAATTTGAGATGTTTTTACATTATATTTCAAAATATTTTTTGAAAGTCTAATATGACCTTCAAGTAAAGTATCACTTTCGGTGTGCCAATGTTAACCAAAATTTATTTTATTACTTATATTAATATTTAAGTCTTCTATACCTGATTTGAGAAGTTTTGCATTATATGTTAGTATAACCTTCAAGTAAAGTACCACTTCCGGTAGTCATATAGGACAAAATTTCAACAATCCTGAATATAAATTTTCAACTTTCAATGGTTATTTTAACCGTTTTTGAGTGATGCGAGATACGCAAGTACGAACGTACGTAACAGACGTTACGACGGAACTAGTCGAAATGGATTCAGGGATGGCCAAAATGGATATTTCCGTTGAAATCTGAAAACCTAAAATTTTCGCGATTACAATACTTCATTTACTTCGTACAAGGAAGTAAAAAAGACAATTTAAAAAAGAGAATAATTTCTGTAAGCAAATCCTTATTATGTGAGAATATTCTTCTTAAAAAATAAAGTAAAATTAAGCAAAAACGTTCAATAATGTAATTAAGTAATAATTAATTAAGTAATAACAATCAATAAGCCAATTGGCTGCTTCCCATAGTAAATTTTTAAGTTATACTAATAAAATATACTAGCATCCACTAAAGAAAATACTTTTATTCCATATTTGACAGGCTTCGACTAGATTTACATTTAAAAACCCGAACCTTCCACAGATACTAAAAGCACTCCTATAGGAATAACTTTTCTGATAATTACTGCTAAATTTTTCTAGTATTTCTTTGATTAATTAATTAGAGCATAAAATAAATATTGACTGATGGGATCCCAAAGACCACAAAAAAATCTTATAATGAGAAGAAAAATAGATTTAGATGCTTGAATCTCCATTAGTGAACTGAAGCGGTGTTCGCAAGAAGCTACTGAGTTGGATAAGGACTTGGTGGATTCTGAGGATTAGTGGACCGACAGGTGGGTGGTGTCTGTGTCACAGGTACTGTGTACCCACCCGTCTACTGGATGGTTAAATGTCCCCTTCAAGATGTCAACGAAGAACATGCCTTTTGAAACGTGAAATTTTAAATGATTTGTGAAGCTTTATTGGCGTCATAACTAAGGTTTTATAGTTCACTTTTGACTGTTGCGGACAGGAGTCACGAGATGCAAGTTTTTTATTACAATCCTAGCTTCGATCTTTAGGTAATTTGTGCGAGTGGATATCCGTCCAGTGGATATAGCCTCATTTATTACTAGTTACTAAGTCTGTGATATATATCCGCATTTTCGGAATGCATGCTAAAACCTATGGTTTTGGATTTTAATTTGAAGCTGTTTTCACCAGCATTCGTTTTGGAGGAATATTATCAGTGAAGTAAATTCTGTGTATCATCTAAGCGAATTGGAGGGGCCCTTACATGAACAAGTTGTGTTGTGGTTGATTGTGACTCTTCTCAAACATTTGAAAGTTTCCATATCCATATCTGGTAGAGGTTACAGCACTCACCTTCATTAGTTTTCTTGGATCTCTCTTCGGATTATATGAAGCGGGAAACCGATTCCCAACTCACTGCCTTTGTGTTTAAAGTGTCCATATTTTAGAAGTCGTCGGTGCACTAATTATTTGCGGTGGAATCGCTTCCCCAAACTTCGACGGTCATATCTCTTCAAATTGTTATTTATCTCAATTTAACATGAAAAAAAACAATACAGAGATCAACACTTACTTAAAAGACCAAATTTGTAAAATAGTTTAACAAAAAATTTAACATATTAGCTTCGATAGTTATCATATATGGTAATATATATGTTGTTTGGTTATTGTTTAATTCATAAAATAGTTTTTCTAAATGAGTTCCAAAATTTCACAATTAACGTTTTTGATAAGGGCATTTAAGAATTTCATAAATTTATTATACTTCAGGAAAATTATTACCTTTAATATACTTCATTTAATTTTATTCACGAATTTTTAGCAACGTTTCGGGCTTATGTTTGTCCATTTTCAAGTTACCTTATATCTACCACTTCTACCTGCTTTTTATCAAAGCTGTGTCATTATTTTTCTATTATTCCATATTTACATAAGGACAATTCTTATCAATTAATTTCTTATTTTCCTATTCTAATGAGTGAGCTAAATGTGGAATAATGGAACTGACATTATTGTTCCATTATTCCACATTTAGCTAATAATGTCACAGCTTTCATTAAATAGTTTATATGAGTACCAGCATATATTCAGATCATTAGTTTTGAAGTTAATAAAAATTGACAAGAATATTGGAATTTCATAGCTGATAAAATTGTTCATAACAGTAAAAAGCTGTTGCAATAATAAATTCTCTATTTGATGTCGCATAAAAGAGAAACAAATAAACATAGATATAAAAGAGATATAATTTTAAACATTTCTCTTTCACGGTGGCTCTCTCAGCAAAGCATTTAAACATTTCATTACCCCGACTTTATATAGCCTTCTTAAATTGGCATAACGGAATATATCTATTTTAGATTAAATTAATTGTTAATAGGCAAATTTTAATATATTTTTATTATTTAAAACCTGGGTTCAGAAGAATAATTAAAAAAACAAATAATCCAGAAAATGGAACTGAAACAATGAGACCATCTCAGTTAAATTGATGGATTTAAGATAGTGGTGAGGTGAACGACAGAAGATTAGAAAAAAAAAATTGAAGAAATTATTAACATCTTCACTGCATCAAGCAAATTTGATGTCGTTTTGTTTTTGTCCTCGATCTGCTACAGGAGGCTCTGGACTCACTACGAGTTTTAGTGCCAAAAAGAAGAAGATCTGCTTGATAATCTGAGTTAATTATGGATTACTGGTGAATCAGGAGATCTGAAGGTCATCTTTTTTTTTAATCTCAGTTTAGGTGGACTGGGTTGCAGGGGGAAGGAAAGTGGTAGAACTATTGGATCGATTTGATTCTGAGTTAAAGATTGAAATATGGTGTATTTGTCGTGGATGTTATATTTAACTGTTGTAATGTTTAAGCTGCATATAGTTTTATTCGAAATATATAAAATTTTAATACAATTACAATTTTTCGAAAATTTTTGGATTGTGTTGTTTGTATTTTGCGTGTGTGTGCGAACGTGTTTTGCTGAATCCCAATGTTCTGTTAAGTCCAAATAGGTCTGTCATAAGTATAATAGCGTCGATTAGTCGTTAGTTTGTATCGCTTTCTCTTTTTAATTTTGTTTGTGCGCCCCATGTGAGTGTTTTGTTCAAGTATAGTCCGAGAAACCGTACATAGTTTTTCGAAGGTACAGAGCTGTTGATTCTGTTGGACCTGTAGCTTTCCGCTGGAAGAAGCTAACGTGGCTCGGGTAGCTTTAATTTTAATTTTCCATTTACGATACCACTTTTCCAGATAAAATAAATGGTTTTGGAAGTGTTATAGTAGAATTATATGAATGTTTCATTGATTAATGGGTTATATTAATTATTCAAATTACTAAACAATATTTTTATTTTTTAACAATAACTTTTTAAAAATAATCATGAAAATAATTAATGCACAGAACTGGAAAGGAAAGAAAATCACAAACTCGAAGGAAAAAAATTGAATCGCAACTGAGCTAGTGGAGGACTAATGCACGCCCAACTCTTTTGAAAAACGAAATTGTAGGTGACTAGTGGATGTGAGACGTAAATTAGCAATATCCAGTCCTAGACAGATTTAGGAGAGACATCTACTAGAAATTTTATTTCCCCAATGTGTGCACATGATGAAGTATACTGTGTTGAAGACAGAGAGGTAACATCTGCACCCTATGTGATAACTCCAGGGTTAAATATTCTTGGTGTATTCTAGAACATGTGTTAGAATGATATTATTATTAGATTTTGGTGTGTTGTTATACAAGCATTAAAAGCTGTACTGTTTACCTACAAAATCCTATTATTTTATCAACATAAACAAACAAATATGTTAGTTTACATCAATATTTCAGCTTCTGACCGGCAGTGTGTGGGTCTAAGAGTATAGAATGTATACGTTTCCCTACATAGAGGTGACAAGGTACTCGCTTTTCGATCCTAAGATTAAAAGCCGAGGCTTGAGGCCGGCAAGTTATCAGGGAGCATCGCAACAAGTTAATGAATCATATCAACTAGAAAACTTGTTGATGGTTTTATTGGCTATTGACAAGGCTCGTGTTGTCTAAAATTAATCAGGCTTTAAACATCAGATACAGCCCCTAAAAGAAGTTAAATGAGAGTATTGCCAGAACAAACAGATTAATTTTATCTCATAATAGCTCATTATTATTACTGTTTACTGGTACATTATTATTACTATTTACTGGTACATTTCGGAAAAAAATAACCAGGCTATCGAGAATATTTGGTTAAGGGGGATTTTATTTTAAGTGCTCTTCCTCTATTCCGACGACGAGAAGGTATATTTAGCGATTACAGTTTGGGACTTTGCTCACTGACACCTCGTAAAACGGTTTCCTTCAAATTTGACCTTCACAAAAGGTCAGCTGGCCTAAGGTCGTTAAAACAGAGAAAGGTCTCCCTTTGACACCTCGTCAAACCGTAACCGATTCTCATCTCCTCTTCTCCTGCTGTTAGTTATCTGATTGTGAAGTACAATCATTTTTTTCTTCAGCAATAAAGAATTCATAAAAAAATAAAAATTATTTCATAGCTAAAACCGGGCAATTCCCTTTCCCCTGATGTATTTAATTAAACTATAGAATAATTCATTAGAAATTAATTAAATTAATTATTAATTAAAATTAATTAAACTATAGAATAATTCATTAGAAAACAATTCGTATCGAAAAATGCTCAACCGTGATTTGGTACTGTTAAGATGCCAATATTAATTCAGTAATTCAATAAATTTAATTGAAATTAAATACAACGCTGATGAAAGCCACAAAATGATTATGTCCAGAATTAAATATAGATAAAATATTCACTGTCATTTTTCTTTTACTTATATAGCCTAATTTATATTTTGTTTTTTCTTTAATGTATTAATCGATAATTCGATTTATTTCCTTTACCTATATGCTGTCCTAAAATTATTGGACTACTATTTTTTGGAATTAGTGTTTATTTATTTTATTTTATGCGTATTCATTTTTTTTATTTCATATTAAATTGTTTTATAAATGAAGTTTGTTAATTAATAATTTATTGGTATATTTAAAACAACTTATGATCGCTCCTTATCTAAAGGAAAAAGAAAGGTATGATGTTATCCGCATGATGGTATAGAAGGATCAATCTAATTAGGGATTGATAAATTATTTGCCACTTCTATAAATTTGTTTTATTGAAAACTAGTTTCGAATGTTATACATTCTTCCTCAGTTCTAAAAACACACAAAAAATAAAAAATAAGCAATTCAAAATATAGTTTGGTATTATTATATATATTAAATTAGATTAATATAAATAAGTATTTATACTGATTTATATTAATCTAATTTAATATGTATCAAAATACCAAACTATATTTTGAATTTCTTAGTTTTTGAATTTTTTGTGTGTTTTTAGAACTGAGGATGAATGTATAACATTCGAAACTAGTTTTCAATAAAACAAATTTATAGAAGTGGCAAATAATTTATCAATCCCTAATTAGAAAGGTATGTATTTGCACATTGTTTAATTCCATGAAATAAAATATTTATTTATTATTTACATGCAAATATATATTAATTTGTTTGTAATAATTTACTTTATGGGTGATATATTTAAAGACTATCTAACTGTGATATCTGCTCTCGTTTTGTTATTTTTATATGTATGCGTATGTGTTGTCAAATTGAATTTTTTTTTAAATGCACTGCTTGTTTCTTAGTTAAAAAAATTAAATTGAAATAGTTTTGAAACCAACATAAGAGATAGAAAGAAGATGGTGAGACACAATGGGCTCTAAGAACTGAAGGATCTGATCAAGAGACGGTGCCTCTGTGATGCCTGTGACTACTGCAGGAGGCGGCAAAATGGAATTTGTAAAAGTTGAATTGCCCAACGCAGAAGATGTGATATTGGATCTTCTTTTCCCTTGAGAATGTAGATGCTATCCAAATATTGAAACACCGAGACACCATTAAGTACTTAGGATGATCATTCTCGGAATAGCTATGATTGAATGAAGATTCAGTATAAGTTTTCTAAATGAATACTTAAATAAGCACGTTATATCTTGCTTGATCGAACCCGAGCATAAGCTGATCATTCTTAATCAATATTTGTTCCCGAGTCTTACCTATCTTCTCCAAACCGCGGCCCTGACAAAGCATAAGCGGTCCTAACATATCATAAGGAATCATTCACAGGAATGTGAAGGCCATTATGGGACTCCCCGCGATGTTGTTCGCTCCGAGGAGGTTAGGAAGAATGGAAGATTAGGACTGATCCGCTGCCAATGGGAGGATCCTCTACAACACTGGTCTATAGCCTAACGATTATCAAATATGCCGGATGCCCGGTTCCAATATATATAATTGCAGGTGTTCACAATTGTGATGAGATACCGAAAGTGAACGAATACATTTATGAGAAGCAAATACTTTCTGGTTCTGAATAGTCCAATGCCCTGAAACTGAATTTCAATTATGCACCTCTGGGTGGAGTCCCTAGTGTCAGCGGACAGGTTAAACAATTTGGATCCCTCAGTCACAAATGCAAAGATAGTCTCAGACACCAGCAGTCTCTTGGAGAATTGCCCCAACAACTCTCTCCTCATAACACGCCGTCACCAGAGTGAAGTACGTGTTGATGAAGCTCCTAAGAGAGAGAGAGAAAGAGACTTTGCCCGTTTCGACGAGGTTTACTGCATAGATACGGATGGTAATGACCTTTACCAAACAAGTTGGGTGGAAATGTAAAAGAAGAAATCTTATGATAACTGTATCCCTTTCCTCAAAGAAAGGTTCAGCGAGAATTTCTGGAAAAGAGACTTAAGGGTGAAAGACCTTTGGTTCGGAGCTCCCGGAACTGTATAGAGTACAACTAGGAGCTTCGCAAAGAATATTGGTGTCGATATTAAGGACGAAGCAAGATTAGCTGAAAATGCAGTTCTTGATTCTCTGGGAGTCAACAATGGATTTTGCTGACGTACTCACCAATGAGAGGAGGTGAATAAAAAGGAGCTGGATGAGAGGTCTCCTAATTTGAACTACGGTACTTGAATCAATTCTGGGAAGAGGTGCTAATGGGTGGTGTCCAATATCGATGACTTGCTATTACAATCAAATTGATAATCAAATTTGCTGATTATCACCATTTTTGTGAATGGTGCAAAAACATTTAAAATAAAAACATTTTTTTTGAAGATTGACGAAGTTTTGCATCATAGTGAAATAATGTAATTAAGATATTTATTAAGAGTTGTTAGGAATAATTTGATTCTTTTATGGTCCAATAAAATTTTTATTTTATTTTTATCTATTGTAATCTATATTTGCATTAAAACAAACCAATACAAGTAAATGCGATCAATGCTACGTTGAACATGTAAAGAAAGAATCCATTGATAGTATTCCAATAACAGTTCTATATTAGATGATCCTGAGGTCATCTTCTTTTCAGGCACCTAGAAGGATTATCGGGAATCGAAAAGGAAGTAACGTTAGAAACAATGTGATTTGAGTGGATAAGGAGTTAATTAAGAAAGGAGAGGAAAACAAATCGGCCACATATGGAACATTAATGCCACTATGTATGACTTTATTTGCTATAAAGCTAGTAGCAATCAAGATTTTAAAAGAGAAATTAGATGGTTTGGTAGAACCCCTAGCTCAACTCCGTAAGTCCAAATAGGGCTTATTATAATCATAAAAATGAGGCATTTGTGGTTAATTGTAAAAGCTTAGAGTGTTTGATTAGGAAGTGTTAAAGTACGAACAGTTTCTTGTCGTCTCAGTCTCATTTAAGGATTCCAAGTTAGACATTTATCCAGATGGAATTCTAGGCAAGGATCCGTTCAACAGGAATAAGTAGGATATTATTGAAGCATTATTAATTATTAAAGGACAAGGAGTCATAGGTTTACGACTAAGGGTAGAGGTGATTTGATAGGATTTGTTTGAATTTATTTTAATCCTCCAGTTTTGACACTTATTAGTCAAGGTTTGTGACATGTCATTGAAGATTGGGATGCAATTAGATTAATATTAGGATTAATCAAATGAATTATTTTAAAGATGCTGCAAGGCTTTAGTTTTCTTGTTTTAAATGAATGTGAAATTATATTTTATTACACTTTCGTATAGTTCCGTTTTTTTTTTCTCTTTGAATTGCATATATTGTTTCATTTTTAGTGATATACGATTTTTTGAAATTTAAAATTAATTATTACATAAGTACCTTTTCTGAAAGTTGCTTATTTCTTATTAACGTTTTAGTACATTGATTTTTTTTTCACTATCTTTTATTCGTCTATTTGATTATGTTTATATGTAAATATCTTTTTTGATAACAGATGTAAATATTTTTTAATGAGTAAGCTTAGTAGAAGAAATTAAATATTTTCTTTTTAATTATTTTTTTTGTAGCGATTTTATTGTTTTATTAGAATTTCTATATTTTTTTTTCCATATGTTGATAGTTATGTCTATACTTGGTGATTCTTTATTTATTTATCCTTATAGAATTTTGTCCATTAACGATTTTCGTTTCCTTGAACATTTGTGTTATTCTTAAGAGACTTCATGCAAAGTGTAAAGTTTTTATAAAGTTTACTGTATAAAGTTTTTATATATGTATTTCTATTTCTAAGACAATTAGCATTTTTTATATGTTATAAATTAACTATTAAAGGGTAGAAAGACAATTGGTTATTCTATCTCAAGCTTGTGAAAAGTAGGCGCTATCGATCGTCGAAGGTCGGAGAGTTAAGAGAGCGGATGGTTGAGGCTCCAATTGAGAAACTTGAACCACTGACAAATTTCCATGGGCGCAGGTGTCTTGTTCTAACCATCTCTCCTCTGGTCTTCTTCCATTTCCACATGAGAAAGCGTTGTTCGAAGTTTAGATAACCATTAGTTCAGACCATATTATTAGGCGAGTTATAGTTAAGAGATAGTTAAGAGATTCTGTAACAAGTAACTACAGAGTTACATACAGGAAAGGTTTTCTGGCGGCAAGGCAGTGATAATGATATCAGCGCCAGGGAGGTTATTGATGCAAAATAGGTTTGCCAATGTATATAAAATTAATCATTTCATTTTCCATTTTTTCAGCTAAATATTATTAATTAACTAATTTTCTTATCTCGAATTTCAATAGACAAATTATTTTGCATGTTTAGTGGCAAACCTATTAATTACCTCCCTGATAAGAAGAAAGTTAATAGAGTTTTCTGTGTGTATATTGTTGTCCGATAATTTTTTGCTCTTCTATAGTACTCCTCATACTCCTCGGTACCATTTGTGTTGGAAATAAAAATACTGATTTCAATTATTGTCAGTTATTTGATGTACACCGTACCCCGACCACCAATTACACTATAGTTACAACACTCTCACGTACCTCTTACCCTTTGTGGATTTGTACATTTTTAATTCATAATGATTCAAATGACCTGTTAAATTTAATGTTTGATGTTTAATACAAACTAACATACCATTCACGTCTAATTTTGTCAGTTTTCAGTTGTTTTCAGTGTTGTTGGCATTTTTTATTATTTTGAATTCTAATCTTTCAATAGTAATTCCATAGGCTCCAGTAGTGGCCACTTGATTAATTAAATTGCGAAAATAAGGCAGCTAAACTTTGATTCAGCTTCAAACTTGGAGTGCTAATAGCTGATACCATTTAGGTAATCTTTTTTAAATTAATATTTATGAAAGTACTTAAACCACCACTTAAGAACTTTCATAAATATAAGTTTTACATTATGAAGTTAACGTTGCCTTCCTTGTTATCCCTTTATTTTTCATTTACGGAGATACTAAGCATTGTAAAATACGAAAGCACTATGTATATATATATATATATATATATATATATATATATATATATATATATATATATCTGTCTGTATGCCACTTGTATATTTTTTGCCGATTTAGCATTATTCCACATTTGTATTTGACGGTTTTTGCTTCATCCGTTGGTATAGATGACTGCATATATCATTGGCCGATTGTGAGAGGAATTAACTAGTTTTAAAATAATATTAAGTCCACCTTGATTCGGAGGAAAACATCTATCTACTCTCCTGTAAAGTTAGGGAAGTGTGACATAGTGTTCTTTACATCCGAGCTATTTAATCTCGAATAAAATATATTCTGCATATAATTTTTTTTTCCGCTAGATTTGATTTATGGTTCATAATAATGTATTATTACCACTAGACATTTTTTTTCGACGGCTTGTTAAGTAACCAATAAAAGGCGATCCATGCACAAGAGCAGGAGTCCTCAATCTTTTTCTAGCTGGGGGCACAAATATAGGTTATCTGCCAGGCGGAATATTTTTTTTTGTGAGGAATTTATTTAGTGTAAATATGGTGTTGGATATTGTTAATCATATTTGTTAATAATCAGATTTAAGAGGATATTTCGTAATAAAAGTAACATGAAATCCTTGGAAATGACGCTGACGGTTATATTTCTTCGGTATAGCAACACTACTTACTACACTACAGACAATCAAATTTATCTTTGAAATTGGAAAAACAATATGATCCCTACCAGACGTTTTTAAAATTATGCATTCGTTTTCTTATATAAAATTCTCACATTTTCAGAAAAAAATTGAAAAAACGAATTTAAAACATAATGGCCAAGTAACGAGGTATAAAATAAATTGAATCAGTGTTACTATATGCAGTGATACAATTCTTATAGCTGCTGTTAAAGGGAATACATATAGAATGCTATGATATAAATAAATTAACATTTTAAAACAAATTCGCTTATTCAAAAAAAAGTTCTGATTTAATTATTAGATATTTAAGAAATAATAATATACAATATTTTATTGAATCTTGATCTGCAGCAGGCCACCAGCGATCACCAACTGTTTTACCTGTTCGTCGGGCACAATTTTGCTGGGGGGCAAATGTGACGTCAGGCTGGCAAAACGTTGCCCGCGGGCACAGGGTCGGGGGACCTCTTGCACTAGAGAGACAAGGAGTGGAGCCTTCAAATGTGGAATCAGTTGTATTGCATAGCGTAACGGTGTAGCAGTTTAAACGAATTCAGGCGTTCTTTCATCTTAAACGGTAACTTCTTTAATCTCCATTTTTCCCACTGCAGTCTCTGGGTCAGAAATCAAATATAACTGGAAAAAAGTCGGAATCGTAAGTTGGCCGAATATTTTAGGTTTATGCTTATTTTTTTCTAGAACACGCCTATGGAATGTTTTCATTCCAACCCTCGCGTGGGAAAATAGAAACATCTGCTAAGTTAGAATTACTCGGTACAGGAGAAGCTAATTCTCTTCATCCTGGTATCAAATTTTAACAATGAATAAGTTATCATTTATGACATTTAGAATCACCTGCTCACAACTATTTCCATTATAATAAAAAGCTTATTGCAATGTATAAAAAAGCAAAAGTGACTTTAATTTTGAAAATTCGAATACATTGTTTTAAAAATCATGTTAAATCAGTTTTTTTCTTTCTGGTACTATCTTGTAGCCCTAATTGTATACGTTTATTTTCATTTCAGTCCATTTGTTCATTTTTGCACCTTTTTTTATAAAAGCGAACATTTATTTACAGACATCAGACCCGAGAAGCGTTTGGTTGTTAAAAGAGCTCTATGAAAAAGTCTACTAAAAATCTACTAAACATTCTTTTTGTATATTAGTTACAATGAAATTAGAATATATTATACTAAGAAAGGGGGTGGAAATTTAAGATATTGAAGTATAATGTGTGTACTCGTAATGTGAGATAATACATCAATTCAAATGTATATTTAGCAGTGTAATCCCGAATTTAATATATTCTACGTAAAAAATATTTTTTCCCCACAAGATTTGATTTCTGTTCCTAGGTCCATTGGCATGAATTAGGGATAGTTTTTAAGATTGAGATAAGAAACAGAGCTATTTCTGAATTCTCTGTTGAATTTTGATAATGCTGATAGATCACATACTTCACGAACGGTGTACCCTAATCGCATTATCCTGGTCAGAATATCATTTTCTCTAAATTTTAAACAATTCGTTCGTTCTCCAACCAATTAAATATAAATTAAAGTAAGCATCCATTGCTCAATATTTATGAAAGTATTAAGAATTAATAAAGAACAAACTGTTGAAAATAGATTCTTCCTGCCTGATATGAGACTAAATCATTTGGATCACAGGTGTAGAGTCAACGCTAGTTCATATTCACCAAGGCCTTTACATATTCCATCATGTGAATATGGCCTCATGTGAAAGATCTTCATACAGGAATATTTCAAGACAAGTTTGAATCCTTTATAATCCCACTGCTGTGGAAGATTGGGTCCCGCAGCGTGATAAATAGCTTTTCTTGTTATTCAACATATCAGCTCTTCCTTCCGAGTCTTTCCAGCGATAGTATGACAATGACCTTGAAGCCATAATATGGAAACTGACAATATAAATGGGGGAATGAGAGTGATATAAACCTCCCCTCCTTCCTCCCCCTCTACTCGAAAGTTTTGCAAAAATATGATTTTCATATAAGTTTTGAATTTTGAGAAATAATTGTTGATCGAATTTTGATTCGTATCATTAAAACTTACGCCCTAGGTGTTTATTATTGACACTTAATGATTACTTGCCTTGTCATTATCCCTCAACCGAAAAACAAAATTGAAATTCCCCGAAAAAATATCTGCGTAGGCCCCTGCTAATAGATACTAAAATCATATAATAGGAACATAGTATGAAATTTAATTCTCTTTAATTTTTTTTTACATATAATGTTTTAAGCGAGGATCAACCGTTTTAGATATATAAACGAAGAACGTTAAATCTCGACTTTCTCCCTCTCTTTGTCTTTTAGTATATATATCTCTAACTAGTCCAAACAAAGTCCTGATGTTAATTTTGGCTATCCCGAGTTTTCAACTACAACTCCGCCATTGACTGACCGAAATTTGCAGTTTGAAGATTTTTTCTGACAAATGAAAAAATACAACCTGCATCTTTTTTACTGTCTCTTAGAAAATTTTTGCCCAATTATACTATATTGTTAAATTTTAAATTTCTTATCATTCTTACTTTTATCTCTCTTGTTTACTTTAATGAGTATGCTCGTTAATGAGGTGTTTGGAATAGACGCGGTTAGTTTCTATCAAATGAAAATATTAGAGATTGTTAAAGAGGGATTATTGTAAGGATGCTTAATGTGTTTACTTATAATTACAATATGCTATAATAAAAAATAATTTGCCGTTCGGTAGCAATTTTAAGGCTTATTATTTGTTTCCTATCCTCTTCTAATTTAAATATTTTAGGGAGCCATGTATCTCTATTTCCATAATATATAACAGTCATTAAAATCCGGCCGTTCACTATTCCAGCACGTCCAGCAATCCGGCGCTCGGAGGACGCCGGCGGGTCAAATGTTTTCATGTCTTTATGAGCGTGAGATATTACTTAACTATACTAGAGCGTTGACATATGCCGCCAGTGATTGTAATGTGCCATATTTAAACTCTTACGGATGAATTTTCCGTGCAGTACAAATATAGTACAAGTGTAGAGCGATATCATGAAAAATAAAAAACCTGTCACATCGACATTATAATAGTGATTTTTATTATTCTTTATTTTATAAATTACCATAATTTATTTTAATAAAATATTGTTTATATCTTTAGTTTATATCTTTTCACATTAATTTATTTTATTTTTAATATACATTCACTAATCCGGCTATATCGGTAATCCTACCAGTCTCCATATAGTGCCGGATTAGAGAGACCGTAATGTATATTCATCTTTATCAATACTTATTGCGATTTCTTATTCACCATTAAACTTTCATTTGTTACTTATTATAATTTCTAGAACAATATTTCAAATTACATTTTTATTATTTTTTTAGTAGCTTATATCTGCCAACAACTATGACGTGTATTGCTAGTGACGTCATTTTCATCTTGCCTACAAAGGAAGGCCGAAAGTGCTTTCTTGAGTGTTTGCAGTCTCCTTCATTGGAGCTTCAATATCCCTCTACTTGTTCTAGAATGGTATTCCCACATCATTGTCGGGGTTTGTTTGCTATTTTTTTCTTATTATTCTCCAATTCAATAAAAAAAAAAAAAAAAAAAAATCGGAATATACAAAAATAATAATATTGTTTGCAGGTGTATAAATACGAAATAAAATACGAAAATCAATATTAATAGATTATTAATTGGAACACTTCAGATCAGGCAACTGATTCGCAAACCGTTATTTAATTTATGAAGTAACTTCCTCCTCTCCATAGCTGACTATCCTTTCAAATACTAATCATTCTCATTCATTAAGATATTCATTATGCCTTGACACTATATTTTTTATAATCACTTGGCCCTGTCTTAGAAAACAGCAGAACCACAAACGCTGAGCTTTATAAAAGAATATTCGATGGTAAGAAGATTATCGACATGCTGAATGC
>OX411308.1:156699112-157099112 GCA_948150685.1 Rhaphigaster nebulosa | reverse complement strand
GTGATGTGGGGTAAATGCGCAGCTGTCTCATTAAAACCAAACTCCCAACTAACTGGTAAGAGCTTTCCTTAGTATAAATAATTTTTTTCAATACTAATCATTCCATTCAAGTTGTTTTCGATCCTCTGGAAACCGAACCATTTTGTACTGGTCCCAAAACCGCTCTTGCTTCGAATAACGAGTCTTCCAGATACCTTGCACGGACTTACGCCTTAAGGCATAAGCAAATGCGTACTAAGTACTATTCAATTAAATTATCAATATGGTCAAAATGGGCGTGGTTGAAACTTCGACTTGAATGTAATATTTAAACATAATCGTCTTAGGAACATTTTTAAAAAAAAGAGGAAACTCTAGGTTCAAAAATAAAATTTGACTGTATAGTCGTTCTTAGTAAAATTTAGCACGCACTTGCCCCACATCACCCTACGTTGATTAAAGAAAAATCACAAGGTATGAATACAAATATGATATTAGTTAATGAATATAGGCAGAGAAGCTTGCTTTCAAGGCGTACAGCTTGCCTTGGTACAACATGAAGAGAACTGATAAGAGCATTATTCGGCTAATAATAACGATGTCTAACGGGCCTATACAAATCACTGCGTACAAGACCCTCATATTCCTAATAAATAGGGAAACCTTCGCAGCGGTAAGTATCCAACCAATTTAATTGATTTTAAATCATTGATTGTTAAGAAACTATTGGTGTTTGTAATCAGTTGGCAGCCGCATGATGGTATAGAAGGATCAATCTAATTAGGAATTGATAAATGATTTGCCACTTCTATAAATAGTTTTTATTGAAAACTAGTTTCGAATGTTATACATTCATCCTCAGTTCTAAAACACACAAAAAATTCAAAAATAAGCAATTCAAAATATAGTTTGGTATTGTTATACATATTAAATTAGATGTAATATAAATCAGTATTATAAAACATTTATGGATTATGAATTTAATTAAGGCAAGAAATCAAATACATGTTTGTACTCACAAAGGTTTAAATGGATTATATCAAACAGAAAGGTTTGTACTGGTTTCTTCTCGCATTTAACTAACAATGAACGAAAGATAGGTAGGATTTATAGGTTTATAGGTAAACGGTTTAAGTGTCAAGATTTTTCAACTAATGCCGGCGAGTAATTCGTTTTTCTGTTATAGATAGAATTTTAAATGCATGGTTTAATCCTAGTTTTTCAATTTATTTTGGTGGATATAGGGCCGTAATATGTAATCAAAACATAATGTTTCGGGATGGGCCTTCGTGGGTTTACGGTAAATTCCAAAATCATGTTTGTTTTTTACTGAGATTTCTAAATCTAAAAAGCTTATGGTTTTTTTTTTTTTTCCAGTTCTACTGTGAATTTAATTGAGGGGTGAATTTCGTTTATTTCCTTTAAAAAATTATTTATTTGTCTTGTCGTACCAGAACATAGGCTTATAATGTCATCTACATACGATATGATATGTTGAGCTAGTTGAGCATTGTTTGGGTCAAGAATTTTTTGTTCTAATTTTTTCATAAATAAATCTACCTGAAGAGGTGAGAGAAGGGTGCCCATCGGTAAGCCTTCTTCCTGTTTGAAGAATTTTTCATCAAATTGAAAATAATTATGTTTTATGCAAATAGATATCAAATTGTAAAGATCTAGTTTTACTAGCGGTGATAGATTCGGTCGGAAGATTAACTGTTCTAAAATTTCCAATTTTTCTAGTGGTGGGATACTTGTGAAAAGATTTGTGACGTCGAATGATATTAATTTCGCGTTATCCGAAACTACTATGTTCTTAATTTTGTTGACTAACGCTATAGAGTTTTTTACCGCGTGTTTTGGGAAAAATGAGATTCTGATTTCGAATAAATTGGTCAAGTAATGGGTAAGTTTATAGATCGGGCTATTGATGTAAGTAACGACTGGTCTTATGGGGATTTCCGGTTTGTGTATTTTTGGTAGGCCATATAGTTGGGGAGGTAGCGGATTCATCTCAATGAGAGTGTATTTTTTATTATCCGGTATCAATATGCCGTTTTTTATTAACTCGCGGACTTCGGTGGCAAATTTATTCACGGGATTTTTGATATAAGGAAAACCGTTTTTGTTTATGAGATCATAAACTTTCTTTCTATAGTTATCTCTTTCTAGAATTACTCCATCGTATTTCCTTAATCTGCTTTTATGATTACGAGATTATTTTCGCGTACTTTTTCTGACAATACATGTGCTGTTATATGTTCTGCTGATATATTTTTATTGGACCTATTGATTTTTTCTATTTCGGTTTTAGTACATTGGCGCATACGGATTTGGAAATGGAGTCGTTATTATATTTTACTAGACCGGTTTCGATATGAACCGCAAGCTTTTCAAACATTTTTAAGTTTACAGGTGAATTTATGGAGTGTTTTAAGCCTTTCTTAAGAAGGTTGTTTTCAGATTGATCCTTCTATACCATCATGGTGATGTCAACTAAACAATAACAGTTCTAATAACATGTCTTCACAAAAAAGATACAGGAGGGTGCTGTCAGGTCGTCCCGCGGACCAATGGTTGGGAACTGCTGATCTAGTTGGTATATGCTAGTAATTGTTGCCCTTTATCCAGTCCAGATAATAGCATTATTATGATTAATATTAATCCTAATTTAATCTCAAAATGTCATCTTCCTTTTTCATTATATAATTTCAGCCAATTTAAATCAGTTGATTATTTATATGACGTTCATATCAGAGATAGATATACTTCATTTATACTTTCCATCTTTTCAATCTTTTTACTGATGAATAATGCTTAAAAAGAGGAAATCCAAACTTTATCACATCTCATTTAATCAGTATTGTTAAAATATTAAAAGATTTTTCTAAAATAAATAAACTCAAGAAGTAAAAATATCTTATCTGTAGAGAGGTATATTAATTTATTGATCCAACTAATGTATTTGTTGGCACATTTTATCTGGCTATACGCATTATTTATTACTATCAGAGTATCTACATCTCGACGGCATACCTGCAAAACCTCGTAAAAGACACTGAAATGAATTGGAACTTAGGAGGTTTTGCTAATATACTGTCGATTTGATAATTTAAAATGTTATAAAAATTAAAAAAAAACTGAATAAAAATTTTGCAATGAGCAGGTTTTTATAACTTGTTTGATATAATCCAATTAGAAATTTTGTTGACAGTAATATTTTTTTTTCTAAGTTTCTTTGTAGCACATTATCAGCCTTATTGACGCTATTCCAAATGAAGGATCACTTTGGTTAACGGTTGCAGACAGAAAAACTAAATTTCGTAGATGTGGGTACTCCCTCATAGATGGATATGTACCAATGTGATAGTAAGAAGAAAACGCACCGCTTGGTAAAATCTAGCACACAAGAATTAGAAAAATACAAGTATGCAATATAATGTTCTTATCTTTTCACCCTAAATATCTTTTAAATACTAATGTAATCTATTTCATCTACAATTTAAAATGATTTGTCATCTGTTAGAAAAATATTATTAAGTTATTTAATAAAGCAAGATTTATTGGAAATGACAAGCTTTTATTTGTATGTTTACATACAAATAATTCTTGAAATGGGAGCTCAATTGTAACACCATAATTTTAACGACTGTTTTTAGAGGTGCAACAAAAATTACGAAAAACTTTGGCAACATCTTGTTTAGAATTTTATTAAATTTAGTTATAAAAAAATCATGGGATAAAACATGCCCATGTATGCTCTTGTAACATCACTTCTCTATATATATAATACGGTACTACAGATCCCTTTTCCGGCTCTCAGGAGCGATGGCTTTTGATGAATGAGTTATCAAAAGAAAAGGAATTTCATGGATAAATGACGAATCCTCATTTCCACTTTTAATTCTTAGTAGGGCTTAAATAAAAGTGATGGAACAACTGGAAGATTTCAAAATTCTGACGGTGGTGAATCGGTGGATCGAGACGGGACGGGTCGGGTTTTATAGAATTCGACGCGAGCATCGATACCAGTACGTTCCAAAGGAAACTGAAGAGATGTTTTTTTCCAATAGGATAAGCTAATTACTTAATAAGTATAAAATGTTACTTCATTACATGGTGTAATGTGTAATGAATGACTTTCGATTCAACTCTTTTCAGATGACATCGTGGGTGACACCTTATTCGATACATCGAATCGAAAGTTGAACAGTGTGGACATAGCTTTAAGGTCCGTTTAGACGGGCCATATTTTCTGGCAATGTTTGGCTGCAATAGTTTTGCCGGCAATGTTGCTGCAATACACGACAGTGTTGCCCAAATATCTACGTATGGCCCGGCCACATTGCCTGGTTGCAGGTTGTCGCCGAGTATTGCTGAGGGGTTACCGGTGTTGTCCAGAGGGGTTGGAGAATATTGCACATTGCCAGGCCATGCCCAACCCTGTCTCTGTAAATCCAAACCTCTCACTCACTTTTTGCGTCCTTCCCTTGCTTCGAGAGGCAATTATTTATTATTAAAGATTATTTTTCAATTAATTTTTAATATTATTTTATATGAATGGTTATTTCAAAAATTATTTAACTAAAGAATTATAAATTCGCTCACATTATTTCAAATAAAGCATAGGTTTTTTAATATTAATAAACAGTTATAGTAATAGTGATTAAAGTCAAACATTTGAAATACATAATCAAACTAATTACCAAACTAACCTAACAACTTCTGTCATTTTCCTTATTTTAAATAATTACCCGATTTAATTCATAAAGCAATTCTGTTATTTTTGTAAAACAAAAAATTTATGATCTCTCGTTTTGCTTCAAATCCAGATTTTATGTCTACTGAATTTAAATATTATCCCTTTTAATAAATATTAATGAAACTCTTTAATATATATTAAACTCTTTTAAAACATATCTCTGTAATATATTACCTCTTTTAAACATATTAATGAATTTATTTTAATACATACCTCTTCAATACACATTAATCCATATTAGCTCTTTCAGTACATGCTAATGAACCTCTTTTAATACATATTAATCCATACTATCTCTTTTATTGCATATTAATTTGGAAAACTTAACATAATATATAAATGCAGATAACTTTATTTTATCAACAAATGGAGCCAAATATAGAAATATGAATTATTTAATCTTACTCTTTTTTATATGATATAGAAATTTAAACAATATAATATCTTATCTATTCAAATTATTTTATGGAGTAAATTGGTGCATATATTAATGTTCAATTGAGGCTGTAGCTGCAATAAGTGCTTATAAGCCCCTGTATCCTTTCTGCGGCAAATGATTTAATGACTTCAATATGATATCAAGAATATCCAGTAGAGTTGCAGGGTGGAACTAGGAGAGACAGGACAATTAGAAGTGTTAAAGAGACAACCAACTAACAGCATTAGCCCTCTGACCCAGTATATAGGAGTTCAGATGATGAGCTGATAAATGAGAGAGAGAAGATCCTATTTTTATCAATATATAATTTTTAGAGTATATGAGTGGATGTGTTAATGCTTTAATAAGCTAGTAGGATAATTTGATAATTATGAATCCATACTTCTTCACTTGATTATACTACTTCATTGGTCTGGTATACGTTGCCTGGAAAGTTTTGACAAGTTTCTGAAAATTTGCTCATTTATGCTCATAGAGTGCTGATTACAAATTTAAATTTTTAATCCTCAAATTATCCTATTAGCTTTAATAAACTAAAGCTTCATGAAGCTCCTTTAATACATATTATTCCATATTACCTCTTTCAATACATGTTACTGAAGCTCTTTTAATAAATATTAAATTGGAAAACTTAACAAAACATATTAATGCAGATAAAATTATTTTATCAACAAATGCAGTCCAATATAGGAATATGAATTATTTTATCTTATTCAAATAACATATCTTTATATTTTCTTATCTTACTTGAATTATTTTATAAAGTAAATAAGTGCATATGTTAATGCTAAGTTGAGGCTATAGCTGCAAATAGCGCTTATTGAGTATTGCAATGTAGTTAAGATGAGGGTGATAGGAGGTATCAGACGGCTTCAAAAAGTATCCAGTAGAGGATGGAACTAGGAGAGACAGGGCAATTAGAAATGTTGAAGGAACAAATATTTAATAAGAGCATTAGCCCTCTGACTCAGTATATAGTTCAGAGAATATGTTGATAAATGAGAGGGGAAAGATCCTATTTTTACCAATATATATTTTTTAACATTTATGTGTGTATGTGTTAACAGTTTTACCAAATAAATCTGGTCACTTGCAATATTTCGTCAACTAGTTTTTAACTATTTATTAAAAAATTATATAGTGACATCAGAAGCCTTTACTTTTATTTAAACATACTGCTGTTGTACTTCAAATACCTGGTTTTATTAATTTTTTGACATCTCAAAGTGCAAATAGTCAATTCAAGCTTGTATTTATTTTTTGAAAATTAACATATAACATATAATGAGGCATAGGTATTGGTTTTTTAATAATGTATTTTCCTTTATTTTAAATAGTAACAGCTAGCTATGTTTTAATAGAGGAATAAATGTTCAATCCAAGTAGCATGTTCTACGCAAGAAGAGCCTTGTAACTGGTGTTCTCCAAAAAAAGGACATATAAATAATAATGATGTTTCTTTAACCAAATAGTAATAAAATGGCCCTCTTTGCTATAAATTTTCAGTACTGGTTTAGGAATGACTGGTTGACATAATCAAATGCAAGGAGTTTCTGGGCAGCATAGATATTTTCATTTTCAGTTTCACCAAGTATTTTTATCAAATAACAAGTCCTCTTTGGTAAACCTAAAAAACGTTTAGGATCCTTATGAATAGCAATAATATTGAGCACTACACAATACGTTTTTTAATTGTCTTTCATTGTCTGAATCATCTTCTGATTCTGGCTCAAATAAACAACAATCTATCTCAGAATCGGATGATGACATTGAAGCTTGGAAAATGCATGATGCTGATACATTATCAACTGTACTGCCATACTCTAATTGTCTCTTAATACCAGAAGTAACACATATCATAAGTGATGATGAATTTTTAATGAAATAATAAATGAAGTTTATGGCATTGTCTTTCTTTTTTGCATCCAAATTTACATTTACACCTTTACTTCTGAATTTCACTTTCATTTTAACTTGAATAGAATTGCCAATGAATAATTTTTTATCGCAATGTACTTTTGATGGAGGAATGTTCATGGAGCCACTTTGCATACATTAGTTAGGAACAATAGTTCGTTTCTTTTGAATCTGAAACTTCTTTTCTTTGGCACTTTCACTCCCATCCTATTTCTTCAGTCTCTCACAAGCTTCGATAGTTTGATTCATTACCGTCTGTTTTATTACGTTTACTGGATCGATGAAAAAATGGACAAATGAAAAAACAATGATCATAAACAAAAAACCTAGTATAAATTCATATTCAAAATGGCTGCGCTCGTCTTAGCCAATAGAAACGAAGATCGTCACTGTCTCTATGTGTGGCCCGTCTAAACACTTCGACTTCCGCTAATTACGTTCGCCCAAGAACTAAACAAAACACCAATGGATCCTTTTCAGTTGAGGTCGGGGCCTTACCGTAATTTCAATTATTACTGCTTCAATAAGATCACAGCTGTCGACTTCCGCTCGCTCAAGAGATGAACAAACCCCAAAAGTTACAATGTTACAATAGAATACAAAGCAGTTCGTTAGCACAAATGGCGCTAGAGTGTGCTAGTCCGACGACCTTGGGATGATCTCGGAAGGAACAAGTGATAACGCGCCCCGAGTGTGATCTCGGAAGGAAAAAGTGATAACGCGCCCTTAGTGTAAAATTGTACCTCTTAAACAATACATTCAATGCTCAGTGATCCGTCTCGATTAATGCGCGATTAGCCAAAAGATAATTATGGAAGCGTGTACATCGCATGGAATACGATCGCAAACATTTCTCTTTCAATCTGTGCATACCGTTTTTTTTAATCTGTTAATGCCTTTGAAGCATAACTGACAGATTTTCCTTCTTAGAATAAGCAAGCACCTACACCTTCTGAACTGGCATCTACCGAAATCGTTATCTCTTTCTTCGGATCAAAAATCCCTAATTAGATTGATCCTTTTATACTATCATGCGGACGTCACCAAATAATTTGTCAGTCTAAGAAATCTCTACATCTTTTTTATCTTTTAATGACTTTATCTCAGTGATAGCCGCAATTTTTGAAGAATCTGGGGAAATTCCGTTCTTATTAACAACATTTCCTAAAAATTGTATCTCTTCTTTTTCCAATTTCGATTTTTCTAAATTGAATCTTATGTTATTAGAATTAGCAATATCCAATACCTTTTGTACTATTCTATCTTGCCCTTCATAGTTAGCATAAATTACGAGATCATCCACATAAATCGCTACTCCTTCAACATCCTTGAACTCCATATGCTCTTGAACAGCTTCTGTTGAAACACATAAGTCAAAAGGTAATCTTTTAAACTTGTACTTGCCAAAAGGTGTAGAAAAAATGCATAGTCGGGAACTCGCCTCATCCAACTGCACTGTCCAAAACCCACTATTCCAATCTAATGTGGTGAAAAATTTAGAACCTGCCAATTTATGACTTATATCATCTACAGTTGGTAAAAGTTTCTGTAGCATTATTATAAACTGATTTAAATATCTTGGATCCAAGCATATCCTTATTTGATTATTTTTTTTTTGCTATAACAATGGAACTAGACCATTCCACAGACATATCAATTTTTTTATTAATGTTTAAGTTAAACATTTTATCGAATTCCTTACTACCCCCGATATAAAAAAATCACGACCTTACTCCACCATCTGGAACTCTCCACAATTCAACAAACATCTTCGCTTTAACCAAATCATCTTTTGCGAGAACAATAGCTTCCGAAAACCCATTGATAAAAGATATCGGTAATTACTATAAAAAATCCCTTCAACGTTACACTCACAAAAGAACCAAACAAGTACTCCTAACCTAACTTTGTCTGTGTCAGATTTATTATATTTTACTCTTGTTATGTATCATTCTTATTTAATTATTTATTTATTTTTTCTATGTGGGTTTTTATTTTCTATTTTTCCACTACTATTATACGAACAATATAAAGATTTAAAACTTAATTATTGTTTTAAAAATAATTAATCATGCAAAGGAAGTGCAACCCAGAACATGATTACAGAGAATTTTTATTATGTTTAAAATTGAGAAAAAACTTTATTATTATTATTATAACGTACTGTGGGTATATGTAATATTGTGAGCATCATAATATCATTCATTCATGGTTTTCTCTAACCTGTGGTCAAACTAAAAACAAATATCTATTTATAAACAAAACGTTTAATGTTATATATATATTGTAAAGTCACGTTTTTCGGGAAATAAATAAATGAAACTTATTTTCTCTTTTTTATATTTTTATTTGTTTTATTTAACTTTGACTCTTATCTCAGGGTGGGTTACTAGACAACCAGACACAGACACACAGAACTATTACTATTACAAAACATACTAAAACGTGAAGCGTCAATTATCTTAAATTTAACACTTTCTTCTTTGAACGATGACGGTGGTTTACGGGATATAATGAATGTGTGTTACCAAAATGATGATCTTGAATGTGGATGAAGTATTACGGGAGCTCTTAAGATGTCTACCCCGGTCTCTGGTCCAAAAAACAATGCTACTCTCCCTTTGTCCGTTACACCACCCCAGGTTTCAAAATGGCGAACTGCCATTTTGATTATCTAATACAAATGGACCATTTATGATTTTCTGAAGTTCTCATTTGATGAAAATCTCTTCTACTTCTTTTTGATTTTCTTAGATCAGGTTTATTGTCGAAGTATTGACAAATTGATCATCTTTACCCATTCGATCATTATGGCAGTGGTTCTGTTGAAGTCCAAAATAGAGCTGCCATGTTTTTAAATGAGAGCGTATATTTTGGTTCCATTTATGATGATAAACACACTTTGCATTATAATTTTTGATGATTGCAGTCAGGATAAATAAATGTTGTATTATTTTTCTGAGAATCCCTATTTCCAAATATTAAATCTAATTTAAGATATCTAAAAACAATTATTTACTACGTACTTAAATCTGAAAAAAGGTGTATATTACATTTCTCCCTCCTTCTAGGTAAAAAAAAAATAATAATGATATTTTGCACACAAATATTATTATTATTATTATTTTTTTTTTTTCATCTTAAATTATACAAGTGAATACTGAAACATTCATACACCATTCATTCAAATAAACATTAATTCCCAATTGCCTCTGAGTTACTAATAATTACAATTTTTTATTTTTTTATTTCCTTAAATACTAAATTCAAGTTTAATTTTATTCTTCATTTTCTTCTTAATTATTGATTTACATAATTTTTCTGACTTATCTCCAAACAGAATACAATTAAACTATGTACAAACATTTTTTTCAAAAACTATACATAAATTATATAAAAGAACAAATTGAGAGGATACAAACTAATTTTTGTTGCGACCCCAATAAGATGTGGTTCTATTTATCAAAAAACAGGATATTGCGACTAAATGAGAAACATTGTTATGCTACCAAAATCAAAGAAAATAGGAATGAGCAAGAGAAGATTGTCCATCAGAAAATGAGTAAAACAACAATTTAATTGTACCAAAAATAATCACTGTCATTGTTAATAATTAAATTTTATTTAAGTATTCTACTTGAATTTGTATTACAGCTCTTGCAAGCAAGGCCTTATAATTTTTAAAGAAAACAAAAAATGTTAGCTCTGCGCTGAGCACCAATTATTTTAAATTTACATATAAACAAATAGCATCAATAGCTGGTTAACATATCACTAAAACATGTAATGATTATTAAGAAAAAAGAAAATATGGATTCTCATATATGGTACATGTTAAATGAGAATTTTGAATTATTATTGCAACAAACACACCATAATAAAAAAACAAGGGTTGAAAGTAATAATTATTTTAAATTTAGGTCAAAAAACTAAAAGTTATTTTAGAGATAAATATTCCTAAGTTAACTACAATTCATGAATAATCGATGATCTGACTATCGGTTACAAAAAATCAACACCTATTAAATGAGAGATATTTTTCTTGTTAATTTAATAAACTCTTAAAATTTAATTCTTAAATATTTTTCTATAAATCAACTAAACATTTCTTATTAAAATCAAAATGACCTTTACTCAATAACAATATTGAAAAGGGTGTTGTTTTTTTTTATTTATTTATTTATTTTTTAAATAATATTTCATGTTTATAAATCCATCATCAGGAATAACAGTAATAAAAAGATAAACATCATTGATTCTAACAACCAATTTTAAAGATGAGACGATAGATTTGTAAAGAAAAATAACTGCCTATTCCGATCCCCTGAAATAAAAATGTATTGATTTTTAACTCTCTTTTTTAATTTTAAGCATTTAAGAAATATCCCAAGCCTATACAAAAATAATAAATTGCATTTTCTTTTTTTTTTTTTTTTTTTTTAATTTCCTATCAATTTATTTCTATATCCAAATTTTTCCATTTTATTTTTAATAAATTTCTGTACCGGCTCATGATCTAAATGCAATCCACCCGGGTCGTACACTTTTAATGTACTCCTAAAGCATAAGGGCTTCATTCCAAACATACACTGTATAGGTGCATGTCTGGTATATGTCAAAATGTGGGAAATATTCAAAATCAATAGGAAATCATTCCATCTATTGGTGGCAAACCGGATGGCGTTAATGCTTAAACACTTTAATGGGGTATTAACTTGTGCAGTGTATTCAAGATTGGATTTTTGATCCCCAAACACTCTGACATTCCGATTTTCATCCTCTTTTTTACTTAACCGCCCAATCTCATGTTTATATTGCGGTTCTATTTTCACAATCATGTTGCTTGCCTTATTTTCTTCCACGAGACTTTCATAAATTTTTTCTGATAATTCAGAGTCATTTCTATGAGCTACATTAATTTTTTCTGATGTTTCAGCATTTTGAGAGCTCAATTTTAAGGTTAAATTAGTTTCGACCAATTCATCTTTAATTATTGCTAGTCCCGGTTCACAACTCCCTGGCATCACTGAATTATTTATTTTATTCTCATTTTTTAAATTTAGTTCATCACTTATAAAATTAAAAGTTTTAAATTCTTTATTTAAATTATCAACTTTTTTATCGAGTTCAGGACTTCTTTCATCAAATTTTTTATCGAATTCTTTTAGATCATTTTTAAGTCCCTGAAATCTTTCCTGGGCTTTTTTATCGGATTCACGACTTCTTTCCTCGGCTTTTTTATCGGATTCACGACTTCTTTCCTCGGCTTTTTTATTGGATTCATGATATCTTGCATCCACTTTTTTATCCAGTTCCTGCATTTTAGATATTAAAAGTTTTAACATGCTATTAATGTCTAGATTTTCACTATTTTTATAAATTCCCGAGTCTGAATCATTCTCATCTCCTAGGCATTGGACAACCGTCTCTTCCTGAATCTTATCCATAATTTTTCACTTTTAAATAAAAATTTAACACTTTAAAAATTTCTGTGAGCTGCGTCCTGATTGTCGTGACCTAATTTTTAACGAATAAGGCCCCACGTTGGGCGCCAAATATGTAAAGTCACGTTTTTCGGGAAATAAATAAATGAAACTTATTTTCCCTTTTTTATATTTTTATTTGTTTTATTTAACTTTGACTCTTATCTCAGGGTGGGTTACTAGACAACCAGACACAGACACACAGAACTATTACTATTACAAAACATACTAAAACGTGAAGCGTCAATTATCTTAAATTTAACACTTTCTTCTTTGAACGATGACGGTGGTTTACGGGATATAATGAATGTGTGTTACCAAAATGATGATCTTGAATGTGGATGAAGTATTACGGGAGCTCTTAAGATGTCTACCCCGGTCTCTGGTCCAAAAAACAATGCTACTCTCCCTTTGTCCGTTACACCACCCCAGGTTTCAAAATGGCGAACTGCCATTTTGATTATCTAATACAAATGGACCATTTATGATTTTCTGAAGTTCTCATTTGATGAAAATCTCTTCTACTTCTTTTTGATTTTCTTAGATCAGGTTTATTGTCGAAGTATTGACAAATTGATCATCTTTACCCATTCGATCATTATGGCAGTGGTTCTGTTGAAGTCCAAAATAGAGCTGCCATGTTTTTAAATGAGAGCGTATATTTTGGTTCCATTTATGATGATAAACACACTTTGCATTATAATTTTTGATGATTGCAGTCAGGATAAATAAATGTTGTATTATTTTTCTGAGAATCCCTATTTCCAAATATTAAATCTAATTTAAGATATCTAAAAACAATTATTTACTACGTACTTAAATCTGAAAAAAGGTGTATATTATATTTCTCCCTCCTTCTAGGTAAAAAAAAAATAATAATGATATTTTGCACACAAATATTATTATTATTATTATTTTTTTTTTTTTCATCTTAAATTATACAAGTGAATACTGAAACATTCATACACCATTCATTCAAATAAACATTAATTCCCAATTGCCTCTGAGTTACTAATAATTACAATTTTTTATTTTTTTATTTCCTTAAATACTAAATTCAAGTTTAATTTTATTCTTCATTTTCTTCTTAATTATTGATTTACATAATTTTTCTGACTTATCTCCAAACAGAATGCAATTAAACTATGTACAAACATTTTTTTCAAAAACTATACATAAATTATATAAAAGAACAAATTGAGAGGATACAAACTAATTTTTGTTGCGACCCCAATAAGATGTGGTTCTATTTATCAAAAAACAGGATATTGCGACTAAATGAGAAACATTGTTATGCTACCAAAATCAAAGAAAATAGGAATGAGCAAGAGAAGATTGTCCATCAGAAAATGAGTAAAACAACAATTTAATTGTACCAAAAATAATCACTGTCATTGTTAATAATTAAATTTTATTTAAGTATTCTACTTGAATTTGTATTACAGCTCTTGCAAGCAAGGCCTTATAATTTTTAAAGAAAACAAAAAATGTTAGCTCTGCGCTGAGCACCAATTATTTTAAATTTACATATAAACAAATAGCATCAATAGCTGGTTAACATATCACTAAAATATGTAATGATTATTAAGAAAAAAGAAAATATGGATTCTCATATATGGTACATGTTAAATGAGAATTTTGAATTATTATTGCAACAACACACCATAATAAAAAAACAAGGGTTGAAAGTAATAATTATTTTAAATTTAGGTCAAAAAACTAAAAATTATTTTAGAGATAAATATTCCTAAGTTAACTACAATTCATGAATAATCGATGATCTGACTATTGGTTACAAAAAATCAACACCTATTAAATGAGAGATATTTTTCTTGTTAATTTAATAAACTCTTAAAATTTAATTCTTAAATATTTTTCTATAAATCAACTAAACATTTCTTATTAAAATCAAAATGACTTTTACTCAATAACAATATTGAAAAGGGTGTTATATATATATATATATATATATATATATATATATATATATATATATATATATATATATATATATATATATATATATATATATTAAGAGCTGTGTATTTTATTTTCAAAACAGTGTTGGGATTTTTTTTCGTGTTTATTTATGTTATGATATGTATATATATATTTCATAACATAAATAAACACGAAAAAAATCCCAACACTGTTTTGAAAATAAAATACACAGCTCTTAACTATAAAAAAAATAAAAAATCAAAATCAGCCTCTGATAGAGGAAAGAGATGAAAAAATATTAATTGATTTATGTCTGATTTCTTCAACAAGCCGTAAAAGAACATATCGTAATGCTAGTGATTCGCAACCATATCTATATTTCCCGGATGAATTCTATCAATATCTCCTAAGAAATGATGTATTAAAAATATATATATATATATATATATATATATATATATATATATATATATAGTGATAGCATGTATTGTGAATGATAGCGGATGTGAATCTCAAATCATACAGAAAAAATAAACAGAATTTTAAACATATGCAATACATTTTTTCTCCACAATTACTTGAAATAGTCGAAGTGTACAAATAATGAAGTACATATTTCAAAAATTGAGGGAAAGAAATGAATCTATGACAGATTGGCCAATAGAAGTATACTGAATCTTCAAGTCAACAGTAGAATTATGAAAAGAAGCTGGGGGAACGATCTCTTTTATTTGATTTAATTATATAAAATGCCAGTTTTTTGGAATGACTTTGTAGTTAATAATAAATTATGGGTGTAAACAATAAAAAGTATTGATTAGCAGATGAGTTACGAACAATTAATTATTAATCAAATCAAAACTTTATTTCTGAAGTAAAAGCATGGGTCAAATTTATTTTTTTAATTAAATTTTTTTTTTTTTATCTTATTCTTATTTAAAGTTTTTATTTTACTCTTTATTTAATTTAATTTAATTTTTATTTTATTTATTATTTAAAGTTTTTATTTTACTCTTTATTTAATTTAATTTAATTTTTATTTTATTTATTATTTAAATTTTTATTTAATTTTATTTTTATTTATTTATTTTTATCTAATTTATTTTTTATTTTATTTATTTTGCATTTAATTTAATTTAATTCATATTTATTTTATTTTTTAGCTAATTTTTATTTTTTTTTTAATTTAATTTATTATTTAATTTAATTTTTAATTTAATATTTAGTTAATTATAGTTAATTTTAATTTAATATTGATTTTATTTTAATTTTTAATTTTAATTTTATTTTACTCAATTTTTATTTCATTTTAATTTAATTTGATTTATTTTTTATTTGTATTTAATTTTAATTTTTATTTTGAAATTGAAATTTAGGCATCAGACAGCAGGAAACCTAATAAACTTAAAAGACATTTAGAAAAGCTTCATAGTGAGTGCATTAGCAACCCCGAGAATTCTTCGAATTAAAATTAAAATCATATGAAATGCACATACCACATTTCAGAAAAAGTTTATCTATGATTGAAAAGAAGGTTTACTTGCCTCCATAAAGTTTCATATGAAATAGCCAGATCTAAAAAGCCTCACAAGATCGGCGAAGAGCTTATTCTGCCAGCTGCAATTGAGATTGTAGAAACTATGTAGAGAGATAATTTTGTCATACGATTGCGGTCCATACCTTTACCAAATGATACTGTTGCCCGTCGAATTGGTGACATAGCTGAAGATGTACAGCATCACCTTTTCGGAAAGTTGCTTGATAATTTATTTTCTATTCAGCTTGATTGCATTCTATTAATTGATTGCATATGTTCTTTTTGTTATGGTATGTCATCAGTAGAAGAACTACTATTCTGCAAACCATTAGAACTTGCATTATTTAGTATCTTAAAAGATTTTCTAAACGAGGCAAATTTAGAGTGAAAAATTGCGTCGGAATATGCACCAATGATGTTCGTACAATGTCTGGAAGATTCCTAAGTGTACTAGCATTTGTGCAACAAAAATTTAATTTAATCTCTATGGACACATTGCCTGATCCATAGAGAAGCTCTGGCATCCAAATCAAGAAGTCCTGGTCTGAATATTGTGCTAACGACAATGATAACGGTAGTAAATTATATAAAAATGAGACCCATAAAATCAAGAATATTTTCTGCACTTTGTAAAGACATGGTTGCAGCACATTCAGCGTGCTATTTTATTGCGAGGCAAGATGGTTATTATGTTGGAGATTTTTGCAACGTGTTTATGAATCAAGAGATGAAATCGCCACTTTTCTAGAAAACAGACCGGAAGCTAAGATATTTCAAGATGGTTTATTTCTGATAAAATTAAGCTACTTGGTCGACATATTCAAGAAATTAAATACCTAGAATCTTCAACTCCAAGAAACAGACACACATTTGTTCGATACGAGTGATAAAGTTAATGTTTTTTTTTTAGAAAAATTGAATTATGGAACATAAATGTAAAGCAAAAAACCTAGAAATGTTTGTAAATGTGGATGAGGTAATGTGGTAAAGTGTGAATGTGGTAAAGTGTTAAAACTTACAAGACTGAAGAACAGCACGTGTAAGTTATTTTTGTAACCATTGAAAATCATTTATTTAACCATGTGGCAAATAATTTTAAAATTATTTTCTTGCTGCCTTTAACTCGATAGCAAGTTAGGAATGGGTTAGGGACCCCTTTCAAAATACTCCAGGAGGTCTCTCAACTACCGAAGAAGAAATCTACATAGACTTCACGGCAAGTGGGGAAATAAAAAAAAATTTAGTAATAAATCACTCTTTGAATTTTGTGCAGGTTTGGATGATGAGTTCTCTGCACTAAAAAATAAAGCATTTTGTATACTATTACCATTTTCAACAACCTACCTTTGTGAAACCAGATTTTCCGCTGTGGCTACTTTAAAGACAAAATATAGTTCCCAATTAAATATGCAAATAAAGAGCTTAGAGTGGCCATTTCTAATATTAAACCTTTATTTGAAAAACTTTGTTCTTCAAGACAGACCCAAGGAAGTCACTAATAAGTATTAATCTTGTATTTATTATTATTAAATACATTTTGAAATATCTATTTATAAGTGTATAATTTTTTTTACTATGTCAGAATGTTTTCTGTAAAATAAATTATTTTTTATTTTTTGTCAATATATTTTTTCTTGATATATTCGCGCCCCCCCCTTTAGGTTTATCACGCCCTCCAGGTTTGTTCTACAGTCCTGTGCGGGCCTTGGTCTGCTGTAAGAAATTCGCCCATTCCTCTCAGTTCAGCGCCATGGCCCACCAGCTCCTTGCACCCAATTGTCGTGCCTCTCTGCCTTTCCGTTCCATCCAGCGGGTTTTCAGTCTTCTAATCCTCTTCTATTCCATAGGTAAGTGGTTATCGACCCTGATTGGTATCCGATCTTGCCTCATTCGTTTTAGGTATCCTGCCTAGCAAAGTCTGTACTAACAAAATCCACCACAGGTGTGTCGTGGAATTCGGAGTAAAGCTCTCTGATGTGTTGCCTTCTCCAGACCCCATCCTCTCATACTGGTCCATATATCTTTCTTAGTATTTTCCTCACGAATACGGCCACTCTTTGCTCATCAATTCTGTTAATTACCCAGGATTCCGATCCATAGGTGAGGACGGGCCTGACCAGTGTCTTTTGTAGTTCTGGTAATTATCCAGGATTGAAAATGCTTGACAAGACCATAGTAGCTCCTGTTTGCCGCCTGGATTCTTCTTTCGATCTCCTTAGAGGAACAGTTATTGATATCTATAAGGACAGCCAAATACACAAAATCCTGTATCACTTCAAAAACATAGTCTCCTACCTGGAGGTGCGGACATCTCTGATCATTTCCGACAGCCATATACTTAGTTTTGTGGGTGTTAATGACTAAGCCCATGTTACTGGTGGAATACTCCAGGGCCGTAAATGCCTCCTTCAGGCTAGCTTCTGTTCCTACAATCAGATCAATATTGTCGGTGTAGGTCAGAACTTGGATCTGCCTGTTAAATAAGTGTCTCTCAAACTGGGCAGTTCAGTCCCCAACTGCGCTAGAGTCACGGATTGCTTTTTCTAGAGATAAGTTGAACAATAGACATGCCAATGCATCGTCCTGCTTCAGGCCATTCTCTGTTTTTACTGGTTCTGACTATCCTATAATTCTGCTTCTTGATACAGACATTGTCGCTTTAACCATTTTTATCGGCTTTATGGGAATGTTAAATTCCTTCAAAGCCTTGTAGAGCATCCTCCTGTTAACTGCATCTTATGCTGCACAGAAGTCTACAAAAAGGTGGTGGGTGCTGATTCTGTATTCTGAGGCCTTTTCTAATATCTGAATATAGAAGCAGTGTTTATGTGAACTCTTTAAAATTATATTAAAAAGATAATTATTATAGGACAGTAAGGAAAAGTCGGGTGATGCGCGCACCGCACCAGATTTCTTTTTATCTTTTAATGGTTGATATGAAGTTAAAGTTATATTAGCATTGCATTAAACCATTTTATGGTATTAATATTATTTGACTAAACAGCTAACCTATCGTGTTATTTACTGTTGTTCTTTCACATTTCAGTTTCCAAATTTTAAAATTATAATTACTTTATCAACATAAAGATTTGATCAGATGTTGACTTATTCTTCCAAATAAGCCACATTGTATTCTCCAATAATATTCTCAGCATAGGGAAGTAATCTTGCAAATATTGCATTGAAGAGGAGTTTATAGGCAGTGTTCGGTGGAGATATTCCTCAATAGTTCTTACAATTTAGGGAATCCCCTTTTTTATATATCAGACATATTAAGCCTGTCTCTCAGTTACTTAGGGTAACTAATTAGTCGTTATTATTTTTTTTTTCAAGATTTCATTTAAATCACAAATATTAAGGTTGCCTGAATCTAAAAAAGTTGTCTTTAAAAATCGGTGTGGTTTCGAGGATGTCGTGTATTCCTTGACTTTGAATTGTTTTCTAAGAAATTTTTGGAGTATGTAGTTATTTTAGGAGTTTGCTCGCAATAGTGAGGAATGTAAATCAAAGCAGATCATGAAGGAATCAATAAATATTTAGAAACAATTAAAAACTTTTAATTACATATATTTAAAAAATTAAGTTACTTACATCTTAATACAATGGTTAATAATATAATACAGAAATAATTAGCTTAATATCATTTTGGTTATTTTAAAAAACTTAATAGTAAGGATCTTGTCAAATATCCTATTCTTGTACGACAACGGTGGTGGAGCCAAATATACCGTTAAGCTCCCTAGATGTGAAGGACCCAACAATCTTTCTGGCTCCAGATTTTCTAGGGTGGAAACTTTCGTTGTACGAGAACACTTCATTTG
This sequence comes from Rhaphigaster nebulosa, assembly GCA_948150685.1. Classification (NCBI taxonomy): domain Eukaryota; kingdom Metazoa; phylum Arthropoda; class Insecta; order Hemiptera; family Pentatomidae; genus Rhaphigaster; species Rhaphigaster nebulosa. Next base: position 157,079,236 of record OX411308.1, on the reverse strand, counting down.
GTTCCAGGTCTCTGTAAGATAATAAAATATAATCTGTATAGCTAAAAAATCACTTGCCATAAATTTGTTTTAATATTATGAGAAAGCTGTTTCCTAATTTAAAAGTTGGCCAATAATGAGAAGTATAACATTTCTTTTATATTCTATCAAACTCTCAAAATCTTCAGTTTTCAAAAAAGCTTTCTTCATTGAGACTCATCATATAAAAGTGGGAAACAGTTGCATATGTGTTATCTATACAAATTTACAGAGTAATGAAATATATTTATCTATTCCAAATTAAAATTATTTAACATTTCTAAACAAACATCTGTCTTCAAAGGGAGAGTGAATTTGTAGCACTACACCTGTTTATAGTTTTTACTTGCTTGTACGCAGTAAACGAAGTATTATAATCGTGAAAATTTTCAATTTTCAGATTTCAACGGAAATATCCATTTTGACCATCCCCGAATCCTTGAATAGTTTTGTTGTGATGTCTGTATGTATGTATCTCGCAGAACTCAAAAATGGTTAGCTGTAGAAAGTTAAATTTTGTATTTAGGATTATTGTAAAATCTAGTTGTGAACCTCCCTTTTTGGTCACTACATGATTACCGGAAGTGGTACTTTACTTGAAGACCATTACTGATTTTCATAAAAAATTATATTAAAATATAATGCAAAACTTCTCAAATTTGGTCTCAAATAAAGACTTACATATTAATATAAATAACAAAATAAATTTGGGTTAAAATTGGCAAACCAGAAGAGGTACTTTATTTGAGGGTCATATTAGACTTTCATAAAAAATTACATTAAAATTTGATGTAAAACAACTCAAATTTGGAAAATAGAACTTTTATATCAATATGAAAGTATTTACTAGATTTTTGTTAAAACTGGTGAGCTAAAAAGGGTACTTTACTTGAAGGTCATAATAAACTTACATCCAAAATTATATTAAAATTAAATTAAGAGATCATATGGTTTGGTCTACTCTAATTAAACATTTTCATTACTTGTTTTAAGTGTTAAAATTGAGTGAAAAATACTTTTTTCCTCTCCATTTGTGAGATGAACAAGTCTGCAGCAGGAGTATAACATATAAGTCAAGTGGGTTCTTCCGCCTAAAATGTTGAAACTGTTGATTTCCGATGCTTTATCTAGTGACATTGACAGTTCTAATGTTTTCATGGAACACGATGAAATCTCCTGGGAACTTGTTACCTACTGAAAGAAAACGTAATATAATAATGGAATGAGACCTCCAGAAACCAGGGCTTGTGTGTGTGTCGATAGATGATGTCGCGACGCCGAGTGTCGTTTTTGAGATACTGGAATCTTCAGAAACTAGTAACCAAATTCAGGACCACTTTTTGAGCCACCGATTTATAGTTTAATAGGCGTACGATGAAGTCATGTGTTTTCCACATCAGATATTTTGAATTAAACAAGATAATAGTACCTGCACTTCACAATCTTCGGCCTCTGCAATCCTGGTCCCTCCACGCTGATTGTACAACCAGTCAGCTTGCGAGGAAGGATGTTTGAGAAAGTGAACTCTGCTGTACAAGCTTGGCCGACTCTTAAGTCACCGTTTATCTAAAAAGTTAACAAGCTTCATTAATTTCAATGAATAATTATTTTTTTGATCAGATTGCTAATTCTCTGATTTTCATAAACTTAATTTATTGAATTTATAAAAAGGTCTATGCAAAAATTGATACATGATTATTATAGTAACTTTAATATTTACATGAATGACAAGGTTAGGTTTGATCAGCAGAAAGTCGTCCTCTTCACTCCATGTCTGGTGAGTCTCCTTAACATTAGCGATGGAGAATATTTTGACAAGTGTATGGTCAGCAAATTTACTCTGATAGTCTTCAAGAGTGACTCTAATCCTCATTGTTTCCTCTAAAAGTCAGATATAAATATTGATGATTATTTTTATAGCCAAAATACCTCTTGTTAATGTTTGACATCTTATTTCCAAAGCATATATATATTTCACTACCTCAAATCATTACAAGTTTATTAGTATTAAAAATTAAATGTTGCTTTTATGGGCAATCTGTACAACTATCACATTAATTTTATTAATGTATATAGTTTTCTTTAATCGCTTCTTTATTCAAATTTGTTACTTCTGCTGAATAAGTACTTTTGAAAAAAAGTGGGAAATTTGTTTTCTGGTAAGTTTGTTTCTACATTTTATATTTTCTTTATATACCTAAGTCTATCTTGTTTGTTTTTGTTTATATGCAAAAAACCCTTAGGTCATCAATGCTTATAATTTGTTTGATCTACTCAGATTTGGAAGATATTTGGAACAAAAAAGAAATAAAAATAAAAAATAGATGATTTAAAAATAAATTAATTAATAAATAAACAAAAAATGGAGAAAGTTCTTTAATGCTATAAATTAGGCGAGAGGCGATGTGCTTTCAAAAACTTAAACACCAATGTTACCGATTAATGTTCATTGTCATTAAGAGCGCTAGATAAATTTGGGGTCACTCCTATTCCATTTATTGTTGGAATATAGTGAGTGCATTCCTCAAAAATATGCGTAATAACGGAGTTACAATATCGGCATGATGGAGATGACAGTTTTCTGATAAGGTGTGAATGCGTGAGCCCAGTGTGGCCTATTAAAGAGGTCTGGACGACTTCCTCTCTGCGGCTATTACGGTAGAATATAGACCATAGTTTTACCACTTTTTTGATAACTTTTAATTTACTAGGGGGGCTTGCGTCCCACATGGCTTGCCATCCCTCTGATATTTCCATCTTCAGAGGTCTACTGAGTTCCGATGTGTCGAGAACGGTAGTGCATCAGCCAGGGAGCATGAGTGTCTCTCGGGCTGCTTGATTTGCGAGCTTGTTTCCTATAATGCCAATGTGACTGGGAATCCATATTAAATAAACGCACTTACCTTGTTTTTGGAGTATTGAAAAGATTGGATTCTAATGACTACTGGATGTTCCGGGTACATACCTTTTAAACCCTTTACGATAGTCTTCTGAGCTATTGATTTGCAGAAGTGTAGGGCTGATGCTATGGCGTGGAGCTCAGCAGTGTAAATAAAAGATAATTTATGTAATTTAAATTTATGGGTTAAGTTGCGGGTTACAAAAGATAAATTTCTTCACACCCATAACTTTTACCATACCATTGCAGTCTCCGAAACATGGCTAAAGCCGTACATTCCTTCCTCTTCTGTTTCCCTACCTAATTATTCCTTTATCCACCCTGACCGGATGTGCCAGACTGGTGGAGGTGTCGGTCTTTATGTTCATGACAGCCTAAAATTCCGAATCCTAGATACCTCATCACCATCCGATCATCCTCATATTGCATTCCTTGTCATTGAAATTTCCTCCAATGCACATCCTCTCCTACACACTGTGGTGTATCGCCCTCCTCTGGTTCCTTTCGACTCATCCTTTGAATCAACTCTCTACAATTATGTTCCTCTCTACAACAATATAATAATTTCCGGTGATTTTAATACCAATCTCCTATCTGATTCCAACGACAGACTCTACCTTGAAAATCTCTTTTTCTCCCTCCATCTCTTCATCGTCCCATTTTCTCCTACCCATCACACTTGCCGGTCCGACACCTGGTTGGATCTGCATGTCATCGATTCAGAACGTAATCTCCTTTCTTTTTCTCAACTACCTGTCCCGTTTCTGTCCTCTCAAGACTTAATCCAAATATCCTACAATATCGAAACTCCTACGATCCTCCCTAAAACCATAACTTTCCGTAACCTAGACGCCCTCACACATGAAAATATTTTACCTGATCTTGGAACGTTGCAGTGGAATGAAATATATTCCTGTTCTTCCATTGATTCCATGGTTGATACCCTCACCTCTAATCTCATTCACATCCTTGTTACCCACGCCCCACTCAAAACCTCTACTTTCCGTCGGCCGCCTGCTCCTTGTATGCGTCAACAAATTAAAGATATGCAAAGAAGGCCTGAGGCAGCCCGTAGACACTTTAGATGCACTAGGCTAGCAGACGACTATCAAGCGTTTAGGGTACTCCGCAATTTGACACAGGCAACTGTTAGGAGAGCGAAATCCAACCACTATCATGAAGCCCTCTCCTCTGCTCCCAATGCTAAATCAAAATGGCAACTCCTTCGCAAACTCTCCCTTTGTAAATCCTCTCCCTCACCAGTCTTCACAGTTTCACCCGATGAATTAAATTCATAGTTTTTATCAGCCTCCTCTAACACTTCTCCAACTCCTCCTTCCTGCTTTTCCTTAGTTCCATCATTCAACTCCAATAATTTTTATTTTTTCTACATCTCCCATACCGATCTTATTTCATCCATAATGAAATCTCACACCAATTCCACTGGGCCTGATGGAATACCTGTTAAATTGTTAAAATTATGTCTCCCCGAAATCCTTCCAGTTCTTCTCTTCATTTATAATTTCTCCCTCCAAAACTCAGTATTTCCTACCTCGTGGAAAAAAGCCTTAGTCCATCCTATTAACAAAATCTTCAATCCTATATCTCCTAAAGACTATCGCCCAATTTCCATCCTCTCTAACCTTTCCAAATCTCTAGTAAGAATAGTCCAATCCCAAATATCAAACTTCCTTGAAAAGTCCAAACTACTTGATCCTCTCCAATCCGGCTTCCGTCCCAGTTTCTCCACACAATCCGCGCTATTCAAAATCACCACTGACATACATACCGCTATCGACCGAAAAAAATTAACTGTATTAATACTCCTTGACTTTTCTAAAGCTTGATTCCCTGGACCATTCTATCCTTTTTGCCAAATTAAAATCACTATCCTTTTCCAACAGCTCTATCCAATGGTTCAAATCTTTCCTTTCCAATCGGACTAAAGCAGTTACCATTCCTAATCAAACCCTATCTTCCTTCCTTACCTTGTCCTCAGGAGTAGCCCAAGGTTCGAGTATTTCCCCACTGCTTTTCAATACCTATATCAATGATCTTCCTAATTCAATCCACCAGGGTTCCCACCACTTATACGCCGACAACTTCCAAATCTATTTATCCTTTCCTCCTTCTGAGCTATTAGTAGCGTTTGCCAGTATCCAGGAAGACCTAGATAGAATCAGTGCCTGGGCAAACCTGAATAGATTAAGATTAAACGTTATGAAAACTCAGGCCATTGTCATAGATTCCAATTCCCTCCTCAGATCCAATGACACCTTTCCTACTTTAATCCTAAATGATCACCCCGTCACGTTCAGCTCCTCAATCAAAAACTTGGGTATTACTATCGACCAAACCCTTTCCTGGAAACCCCACATTGCCCAAATTTCCCGACGGTCAATAAGTACCCTTAAATTATTCCATCGTTCTCGACATCTTCTCCCACTACCTACCCGCAAACTCCTTGTATCCTCTATTATCTATCCCCACTTTGAAAATGGGTGGGTGGTATACGGGGGCCTCTCAAATGTGCTCGAGGGCAGATTGAAGTGGATCATGAACTGCTTTTTAAGATTTGTCTTCGGCACCTCGAGACGGGCCCATGTGTCCCACCTTATGTCGAGTTAGAGTGGCTCTTCCCCTGCAACCGTAGACAATATTTCCTCGGATCTTTTCTATACCAAACTATCACCACCCATCATCCTTCCTACATCTACAGCCTCCTACAAATCCTTGGTCCATGCACTGGAAACAAGATCTCGCCTTTCTGACCTCCATACTCCCTCCCACAGAACCAAAACATTTGAACGCTCCTTCCTCACCCGCTCCTCTACCCTTTGGAATTCCTTTCCTTCTAATATCCACCATGCTTCTTCTCTATCCTCATTCAAATCCCTCCTTTTGCAACACCTTCTTTCTCTCCAAAATGATGCTCTCTAATTGCGAAATTTCAGTTTAGGATTAACATCTGGATCAGAAGTGAATAATAGTTTTTAATGTACAAACTTTGCTAATCAATTCATTATTTTTGTATTTTTCATAATTTATTTTTTCATTTATGTATTTTTCATTCTCTGTGTTTTTTTTACTTTTTTCTTGATTTTTTTTTTTTTTTTTTGCTCAAATTAATTATATTTTTTCGATAAAAAAAAACTGATTTATTTGCTTATTTATTTTACAGAAGATATTGTAAAAATTAATTGGTCTGTATTCTATAGTCTTATGGCCAGAAAATGTTACTGTTTTATTGGTTCCTTCATGTTATTCTTAAGGGACCTAGCCCCAGAATAAAGTTCTTTTATCTATCTATCTATCTATAAATTAAAAAATGTTCCGGAATGTTATGGAGGAGGGTAGACAACCGTTCTCTATACTCAGAAAGAGTGGTCTTATTTTTAGAAAAATGGGAAAGATTCACCATTATTTTAGGAGGTTGTAGGGTCCAAGTTGGATTCTAAATTTCGGGTTTAAATAGCGGAATCGTTTAAGTTCTGAAATAGCCATGAAAATTCTTTCTGCCAGAGGAAGGGTTTTGTTTTTTGACGAAAAGCTACTGAGAATTTTGACTGGAAAATGTATTTGTAAGTGGGATGGTCTGTCTGTGGAAATAATTTGGAGATGTAATTTATAGCCAGTTTTTGTCTTCTATATAATAGGGGAGGTAAACCCGCTTCCGAACATATACTAAGAATGGGACTGGTTCTGAATGCACCGGTTGCAATCCAGATTCTGGAATGATGTACTGAATCAAGCTTAGCTTAGGTTCAGTGACGGGCAGAACCACAGATAAAAGACCCTTAATCTAGTTTGGCACAGATCAAAGTCCGACATTGTTTTAACATGGTGAATCTGTCTGAACCACTAGATGTATCACTAAGAAAACGTAATATATTTAATTTTTTGATAGCGGCTGTGCTTAATGATGAGATGTGTGGTTCCCAATTCAATTTTTGATCAAATATAATGCCTAAAAATTTGTGATAATTGTTGCAGGGTATCAATGAATTTTCTAGACGTAGTTTGGGGGGAATAGAGTGTTTCTCTTACAGCTAAAATAGAGGCATACGTTTTTTTCTAAGGAAATTTTCAGACCTACAGATATAGACCAGTTATTAATTCTGTTGATGGCTTCTTGTAGTTTATCTTTTATGGTATTTATGTTTTCGGACCGAAAAACAATCGCCAGGTCAAACAGTAACGGTTTGACACCTCTTGGTAAATTGAGCCCCAGATAATTTATAGCGAGTGAGAATAGAGTTGTGCACAATCATGAGGGACACCATTTATCCTTTCATCATCTCGAGATAGTTCACAGCCGACTCGAACTCTGAAATGGTGATTTGTAAATCTGTACAGTTGCCCATTAATTCCAAACAATGACAGCTTGCGAGTATGGCTATATGGTATCGAATGCCTCCATCATATCAAAGAATACCGCGACCGTTTGTTGTCCATTGACAAACACATATTGGACTTCAGTGCAACCAAATGGTCTACTGTAGATTGTCCTTTGCGAAATCTAGACTGAGAAGGTTGAATAAAGCCATTCCTTTCTACCATCTACATTAATCTCTTATTGACCATCAGCTCTAATGTTTTGCTAATACAGATTGTTAGAAATAGGGCGATAACTGTTAGGTTACTGTTTATCTTTTCCGTTTTTCAATATTGGAATAATTACTGAATCTCACCTGGTATTTGGGAATTCCCCAATAGACCATAAGTGATTGTAATAATGGAGGAGTCAATTTAAAGTGTAGCTTGGAAGATTTTTTTACCATGCTGTAATGAATATTATCAGGGTCTGGCGAGGATCCTTTGACGGCATTTAATACATTTTTGAGTTCCCACATTGTGAATGGAAGGTTACAGTTTAAAACCCTATCATCATTGATGTTTTGAGATTCCATTATTGTAGGGTCAATGCTGGTGCTATATCTTCCAAGATTATAAATTTTTCAGAAAAAATTCATTATAAACAGTTATGGGTTGTCAGACAGTTTCCCATTAACTAATATAGTATAACGGGTCTATCTTTGTCTCCATTGGTTTTAAAAAACTGAGAATTTTTTATTTTTCATCCTTCCCTTTATAACCATAACATTAAATAAAAACCAATGGAATATTTGGGTTATTTAATGCATTTTAAAATTTTTACTATTGCAGATTTTTAGGCTTCTGGTATATAAAAATCACTCAAAGTAATAATCAGTCATCACCTGCCATAGATGAATTGATAAATAAATGTAATAAGCTTTTAATTTTAAACTTTAAATAAACTATTAAGGACTAAAATAAATAATTAATTTTAATCAAATAAGAACTATTATTGAAGGAAAAACATTGGGGAATCACTTACTTTGGCCAGGCTGAATCTGAAACGTGCCTGATGCCTTCTTGAGGGTACTAATGGTGATGCCAGTATAGTACACAGAACTTGCCGACAGCATTGCATCAATTGTTCTCACTTCATTTGATGTGTTCTATAAACAATTAAAAAAAATATATTAATGAATTTAAAAAAAAAGATAATTGAATAACTAATTTTATAACAATGGCAATCTTAGAAAAGCACTAGTTAGCATTTATTGGGTTCTATAATTTTATTATCTGATTGTTACTAATGAAATGACTATGTCATGATAATGTGTATACTCATAGAATAAGAAAAATGATTGACATCCTGTTAACCAGGGTTAATTTTTTGTTGAATTTGAACTGTAAAATTGATTCGCATAATTGGACCACTGTTGGGGAGTGCGATATCATAAAAAACAGATATATATCTCCAACCTATTTCAAATATTATATGAGCACCTTAAAAAAAAATGTTACAGGAAAAATTAAAAAAAATATAAATTTAAATTCGATAAAAAACTTTTACTTTAAAAATACTAACATCTTTTCTCCATACAGGTCTTTAAGATATTAGATTGGTATATTCCTTGAGAGAATCCTATTATCTCATGTAATGTACCCAAACTAACTTAATAAAGAACTATGTGGAGAAAGAAAATAATGTTTCATACAAAATACTGATTAACTTTAAAATTGTGGCTTATCACATTCTTTTCCCAAACGCTTAAAATAGATATACATTGGGATATTTGGTAATAATTAAATGAATAAACAAATATAATCTTAAAGAAAAAAAAAGAATCTGGATTACAATATTCTTAGCAGACATTAATATTTCAACAATTAATTATACTATTAGTTTCTTTTAACAATTAATATTTCAACAAAATAAATACCTCTAAATTCACAACAACATTGAATGGGTCACCGTACTTGACATCTTCGATTTCAACCAAATCAAATGTAACATCTTCAGTCACATTGGCAGGAATGTCGTAGATGTAATCAACATTATCCATTCCTTTCACCGCATTGAGTACAGAAAGCCGTTCCTCTTTAGATCCTGTAAATTAAAGATTAATATACTACTTCTAAAAAAAAAAGAGATAAAAATGTGTATACTTACATGTTATTTTTTAAAAAAATAATCTTGATATTTATTTTTTCTTTCTTCTTACTATGTTTGTACATATATTTGTTATCACAAATATTATAGACTGATAGCTTTTACATTATTTATATGGCATTATTACTTTATAGCATCTTTTCAACTACTTTTGTTCTTGTGATTTTTATACTGCATCTTTAGTCACATTTATTGTTATCACACTTTATAAACAGATTGTTCATTATTTATAAGACATTACAGCTAATTACTTATTAATTGTTATTAATTGTTACTTATTAATTGTACACCTACGATTGTCGATACATTTCCTTTTTTTCACTTTTTTTTTATAAACCCTTTAAAGTACTCTTCTTCTGAATGAATAAAACTGTTCATTTTAATAAAACTAATTAATTTAATCCTAAATTTAAAGTAAGTGGTATTAAGTTTTATTGGTCAATTAAAAATAATTCTAAAAAATAATCTCATTCACCTTCAACATTTTTATAAAATGTAGTCACGTCCCAGATATCTGTATCTGTGTTGTCATCATCTTGACCTACTGCCTTTGTTACAATTTTACGGCCAACACTGAAATTGAAGACACCATTTTTTAATAATTAATCTTTTAATATGAATATTTACTAATGTACCAAAATACTTACTGATATTGGTTCATGCGTATTCTTGAAAAACCCCAGACAGAATTTTTGTCCTCTTGAAAATGACAAACATCAGCATTCACTTCAGCAAACACAAAAGGTGTATCGTATAGGAAACCCACCTTACCATTCCTAACAGCAGTTATAGAGGCAGGACCACACCGATAAACAGCTACAAGAAAAGTGATATTCAATAATCTTATAAAGAATAAATCATTATAATTCAAACTTTCAATTAATCCTCCAACACTAATGGTACTTATGTAACACCAGTACATACAAAAACATTGATTAATGCAAATTTTTAATTTTTTTTTTATTTCTGAACCTATTCACACAACTTTTGAACTTTGTATATTTTGATAGTATGTATAAAGATGGTATCAGCAAATATAAAGATGGTATCAGTAAATATAACGATGGTTACAATGAAATTGATTTATCATACAACCAAATTCAGTTTAATTAATTATAGAAATTTATGCTGAAACTTTAATTTAATTAAATGATTTTAAAAACAATTAACGCATACAAATTCAGAACATCGCTTTGATTTTTGCATGTGCTGAAGGACTAAATAAACAAGTTGACTTTGCAAGAAATAAAACTAAATAAGAAGTTCCTTAATGTTTATTCCAATAAGATAAAAATGATCAGAATCATACAATAATTCCCTATACAAAAATAAATAAAAGTACAAGAATCCATTTATTTATTTGTCCCTGTGTTTTAAAATCTAATGTAAATATTTACCATCACTCTCTTCCTGAGGAGTTGCGTCGATGATCTGCCATCCACCATAACCAGTGGGCAAGTCTGGACGGGCCATCCACACATCGTTCCAGACATGAAAGTTCCAGCAGGAGTCGAACGTTTCTCCATCCGCACCTCCAGCAATTTCATCACCCCCTTCTGTGTAAAACTTATCAACTGTCATAGTTGCATTAGTATCGTGCGCTGAGACGAAATTGGTCACAGATCTACAAGGTATTCCAAGTGCACGGCATACTGGCAATGAAACCAAAATAATTCTTAATTATTTAGTATTCATAAAAATCTATTTAAAACAAACTTATCACAAATATAAAGAATGAAGTGAATTAATTCAGAAACCATGAAGTTGAAAAACAATGTAAAAATAATATATAACTTTTCAGCTACCAGAGGACTCTTTAACAAGTAAGTCATGTGAGATCTCTAAAAAAATATATATACATTTCTTGACCGATTAACATTCTTCCTCTACTCTACGTTACGTCTTTGAAAAAGTAACAAGTTAATAATTCATAATAGTTACAAAACTTATAAGCTTAGAATAGCATTTGACCTACCAGTGACTACTAGAGCGGAGAAGACCCAGCATTGGCCATATTTTACAGGCACTCCACCACTATTGAGATACTGCTCCATGATAGGGAGGCTCCCGGTCCATGCATGAGGTGACAGCCCATCCCTGTAGTCCCCATCCCACCTACCCTCCATCAGACCGTCTTCATCATCTGCATTTATCTATTAACAGCAAAATAAAACTTAGCTAATAATATAAATGACTCTAAATCTAATTTAGTAACCAGCTAAAATATTATTCATTCATATTTATAAAACATCTTTGTTATAGATAGCCAAAAGCCAGAATTTTTTTTTAAATATAATTTTAATTATGTCTTAATTAACTGGACAGTCAGATATCCAAGAAATCAAACTTAATGGACATTGAATCACAGAAAATTGGTTCACAAAATATACGATTCACTAATTGATCAAATACCTACACCTTTTGTTATTAAACAATTTTGTCTAAAAAATAAACATAACACAGGAACCTTCGCAGTGTGACCGTTATCATCAAAACTCTGCTTCGACATGATAGCAGAACCTAGAACTGCTGTACTGCCAACTGTCAGTGTGGATTATTCCACTATAGCTATAATCATATTAATTAACAGTAACATAATTAACAGTGGAGGACCATGTTCGCATTTATTCTTTAATAATTCTTGGAGTTTGATTGGATTGAATAGAGATTATAATAAGGAACAAATGATATAGAAGCATGGTGCGAACTATAAAGCAAAGAGTTCACTAAGAGGGAAATAGGGAGATGTAAGAAAGGTAATGGGGAGCAGAATAAAGGAATGCTGATTTGAAGAAGGCTTCTGGCAGAAGATGACAGGATACATAATATATTTGAGAGAAGAACCTCTGAGTAGAATGCAGTAGAGATAAATGTGTATAAATATGGCTTGAACATACTTCTGGTAATGGGAGCACATAAAGGGTTAGCGCTGGTTCAAATTGAAGTATAGATTACACCTAAGGGTTATGAAGAAGTAAAAGAGAGAAGAAACAGGCTAATGTGCTGGGGACGATTCGGCTAGAGAAATTGACATGATGAAGGCCAAGGTACAGACCAAGTTAAATTGGTGCACGCAGAAGAGGGTGTAGAGGGGTCGCAGAGCCACCTAGGGTACTTGACTGACTTGAGTTAGCGTTAAAATATAAATTAGGCGAAATTGGGGGACATCGAATACAGAACAATCACACTGCTTCAGGAGCGGTTGAAACACAGCAGCCAGGAGGCATACAGTTTAAGCATTACATTTATGGATGGAAGGCAAGAGTGGGACCGGCCCACTTTAACATAGGAGCCAAAGAAGAAGTGGAAGCAGTCTGTAACAGGAAGACTGCCATGAGATGACCACTCTGGAGAGGGGAATGATGTCTCATGAGTTGAAGAAGGTTGGAATAATTGTAGCCAACGAAAATTGGCAACAGTGGTATAGGCATAGTCTATCATAGTGCCACTGCTACCGAGTCCTGTGTTGCTAGAAGGCAAGGCAGGGAAGAAAATAAAAATAAAATATAATTATTTTAAATTAATTAATCTCTAAAAATAAAAAAATAGAACAGCAGTATTTATGGAGCCATCTTTTGTTTTGAAATCATGCATCTTTATAAGGACAAATCTCGATATAGGCAGCCTGGAGGTATAGCTCTTTGTTATAAAAAATTAAGAGAAACAAAGATTCACAGCCCCTGAAATTCGAGAAGTTTTTTTTTTTTTTACGTTTTTTTTTGCTTAAGACTTCCATTGAAGTCCTATACAGCCCATTCAAGAAGCTGTCAATGACATATCCGGAATTGCAGTCTCATCTTCCAATAGAGAGAGAAATGTGCTAGGTCTATCAATTGGGTGTGGAAACAAATGTTTATTATTTTTTTTATTCAATTATTTCAAGTGGCATGAAACTTAAAACTTTTGACAGCCAGTCACAAGATCACTAATACTCACTATAGCAGATATGGCACGAGTCAGATGTACTGGATTGCCTCTGTCAGAATGAGGCAGTTGTGACAGCTCAAGGAGGTACATCACTGTAGGGAGAACAATATCGTCATACTGACCAAACACCCACCTGCGTCCCTTTGGATCCTTGAATGATCCCATCCAAACTTTACCTATGTCAGTAATATTACTGTTAAAATCAATGTAATATTTTATAAAAATACAAACAGAAAACAAGTTAGGAAACAAAATACAAACCTGTATCATTCAGTACATATTCATTTAGTTCAGCTTCATCACACATGTATACTACATCAGCTAGAAACAAAAAATTCTACCATGATGCATTTTGTTATAGATTACGTTACTCATAAAAGGAAACATGATTTTTCCATATTTTGGTGAAATTTATTTAAATTGAATACCTTTATTCCATGGATTAAACAGAATATAGAAGTCTTCAGAAAGCTTCTTATCCTGCTTGTATTGTGGGGCGTCGATGAGGGAAGTAGTAACAGTGCAGTGCCAGATACCGACTGGACAAGTCGCTGGAGGCAGGACCTGAAATCATAATATTAATTCAGAATATCTCATTTCGATCATAAAAAAATAATCCGAAATTGAAAATCAAGACAGCTATCGAGGTAGTTATTAAATTAATTATTAATATGTTGTAAACAATTTTAAATCTACTTGGATTCAGTTATTATTTTTTAATCAATCAATCAATTCGGCGCTATAACTCGGTGACGAGTCCTGGCCTCCTCAACCAACTTCCTGCAATCGTCTCTGTCTCTGGCAGCCACCATCCAGTTCCTGATGCCGAGCATAGTTCGAGCGTCATTTGTCACTCCATCAGACCATCGAAGCTTCGGCCTTCCTCTCCGTCTTTGCCTGAAGAGCTGCTCTGTCAGCAGCTTCCTTGGCATCTCCTCGCCTCCCATTCGGGCCACATGTCCAGCCCAATGTAGCCTTCCTGTGCGTAGAACTTGGGCAACATCGGGCTCTCGGTAGATATCTAGGAGCTCCTGGTTGCTTCTTTTCTCCATTCATTTCCTATTCTCTTTCCTCCTACTATCCTACGGAGGACTTTTCTTTCAAAGATATGAAGTTCCTTTTCACTGTTCTTCGAAAGGGTCCAGGTCTCAGGCCCATACAGGAGTATTGGGCGTATGATAGTCTTATATAGCTGTGTCTTCGTTTGTCTGGAGATATGGTTACTCACAAGATGTCTACGCAGTCCAAAGTAACACCGGTTAGCTAACATTATCCTTTTCTTGATTTCCCTTCCAACTGCGTTGTTCTGTGTTACAATTGAGGCCAGATATGCATACTCGGCTACTTTGCCAAACTTATAAGAGCCGATGGTCACTGTTTTCCCTTCCATGGGCGCTTCTCCACACACCAAGTACTTGGTTTTCACTCTATTCACCTATAATCCTAGTCGCTTCTGGTCCAACCAAGGCTTGAAATGCTTCCATTACTGCTGTTAATGATTTGCCGACAATATCTATGTCGTCAGTATAGGCCATAAGCTGGTAGAGGTGATTGTATATCGTTCCAGTTGTCTGAAGGTCAGCCTCCCGTATGGCTTTTAGTATTTTTAAAAAGAAAGTTTAAAATTGGAAACTTTAAGTTGGATTATTTAAATATTATGCTTAAATTATTTTAAATTTCTCCCTTTTAGAAGTGGGTGCAGGTAATGACTTAAAAACATGGATTAATATTAGGAGTCTGGTTGGGAAACACCAATATTTAATAAATATTTGCGTTACCTGAACAGCAAGGAAGTTCCCACTGATCTGGTTGATTATCATACCCCATTGACCTGGCGGGTTAGTGAATTCTGTTTCAGGCCCGAGGGTTATTACCGCTCTAGTTCCCTTTGTTACTGAAGGCGTTGGTCCTGAAAATATCAAATCATTAATTACATTAATAAAACTGAAGATCTATTATAAGAAAAATAGATAATCGGAACTAATAAAAAAAAATATGAATAAATTATGAAGAAGTCACATAAACAATAATTTATTAATTTTTTTTAAGAAATGAAAAATCTCTTATTATTTAGAATAATAGTTAAAAAATGAAGGATTGTTCTGAAGGAAGTTATTCCAAATCTTATTAGTGCAGTATAAGCGGGCTGTAATAAATGCAAGAGGTGGAAATAATTGTAAATTAAAATTTTTCATAATTATAAAAAAAATTATATAAAGTAGGATGTGTGCTTATGTTTGTCTTTTATTCAAATTTACTGTTATAAGATAAATATTTCTGTATAAATCTGATTTTATAATTCTATTTTTTTTTTTTGTGCTGTTGCTAAAATGAGTTATTCTTGAAGTAAACAAACTTAAAAGTAGTAAATAAATGGAATCATTTATGTTAACAGGCTGTTGACATCTCCTAAATAGATGAATGTTGGTAATTATATAAATAATGGTTTATTAAATATTGAATTTATTGCAAAAAAAATATATATATATATATATATATATATATATATATATATATATATATATATATATCTTTGTATAGATAATAAAAAAAATTATTTATGTACTTCATGATTATTTATCCCATTTCTGTTTACAACTAGGAGATTCAAGCAGAGACTTTCAGGCTGAAGCGCCTCCAAAACAACAACTTAATTTCTTTTATACTGGTCCATTTTTGTTTCTTTATTGAAAACATATTATTGTAATTAACCTTTGTTTTGTAAAGGCTACAATTTTTTAACTGTCTCTTCATCGTCCTTTGCTTAAAATGATCTCAATTATTAATAGTACAAAGAATAAAGACAACATTAACTCAAACTATGTAAACAAATCTTTTGAAAACAGTAGCGGGATTTTTGAAAACTTAACGAAGTAAAGTTTAGTTACCAAAGTCGAAGGCGAGTATTATTCTATCAGCTTGCGGAAGATACTCCCGATCCAACTGAAGACCGAGGTAGAAGGACTGCCCTCTCCTGATTATCGGGGTCTTCTCCTGGACCAGTTCGAACCTCTCTGTCTTGTGCTGCTCCCCGTTCTCTTGGGCGTATGTCTCCACTCCGAGCAAGGTCAGCGGTGCGTAACCTTCGCCTACTGTTGAAGGCAAAGCAATTGGATTTAAAGACAGTATTCATATAATATAAAACACTAATATATATCCAGAAATAAAAAAACAAACAATTTTTTGAAACTCTATCATAAAAACAAATCAATGTTACTGACTGTAGTTGTCTAGAACGGGAGCCCTCCTGCGACGGTAGTCCAAAGTCAGGTTGGCCAACATTTCAGAAACATGGCCCCGTTGCAATGCTTCTCTGCTCCTATTTGCGTGCATCCTTCTGAAACAATCATTAGAAAATTATATTCCATATGGATTTAGGCGAAACTTTAATAATATTAAAAGAATTGCTGCAGGCCTCAGGGGCAGACTAAGCGACCACGAAGGTCGCCGAATTGCATAGCCGATATCTAAACGTGAAGATTTTGGAAATAACCTTTAATTTCAGTTTTATATAACTTTTCATTTCTGAGCTGGGCTGTTCACAGACACATAAACAGACCATTGTGCAAGACTTCTATAATAAAACAATAAAACTTGTATAATTTAAAAATATATAAATTGTAAAGCATAAAAATGCACATCAGGCAACTGCCGTCGGGTCTCAGATTTGCGTTTCTGACTATCAAAAATGATTTATTTTACACTCATAAAAACTTGTTCATTGTTCAATTTAAAAATATATGAATTGTAAAGCATAAAGATGTATGCCTGCAAACTGCAAGCCGCCGTATTAGCGCGGGAGGCTATTAAAAATTCGCGTTTGAAATATTAGCAAAAAACAGCCCACTTATAATTTCAAAAATATGTATGGTTACGAAAAAATCCTAATAGTCTTTTTCAAAGTAGACTAAATTTTCCAGAATTTGAACTCAACCATAGATCTGTTGGCCCAATAGTTCCTGAGGTACAGCACTTCGAAAATTTAATTTTGAATAGCGTCTGCCGTGCAGAAATAATTTCTACTTTTATATTATTTAATAAAAACTAAAATGGAATTTCCATGTAAACTAAACGAAAAGTTTAAATAATGCACTTTCGTTATTCTCCAGAATCTTCAACTACTTTGTATGTTAGATATTAATGTTTCTAAAAGCTAAAGCTTTCCAACTGTGTATTAAAAACTAGGTATATTATACAATAATATTAACTACTCTTATTTCCGAAACTTTTTATTCAACCTAGAAAAATGTTTTTCCTTTTTCTACTTCAGTAAATTACCAAATTCTTTCATAATTTATATTTATCCATTTATCATTACTAATAATAAGGAGAGAAGGTTAATTATTTCAAATAAACACAATTAAAAGTGCTTTAGAGGAAATTTTTTTTGAAAATTCGGCAATTAAGACCTTTCAGCTTAAGACCTCTTTCAATGACGATAAGATCTAGCTGATATTCAAGAGCATTTAATTATTCATACGATGATTTTGATCAAAATCGTTAGAGCCGTTTTTGAGAAAATTATAAAAAATGAGTAAACTCAACGATATAAAATGGCACTTTCGGTTAAGCGATTTCAGTAAAAAAGTGGTATGCCCAGGCATAGCCAACCTTAATTAATTAATTTCAGTTTTGTATAACATTTTGTTTTTTAGCTAGGCTGTTCACAAACACTTTTATAACATATCTTATTAATAATAATTAGAGAAGTTCAAAACCGAAAACAAAACTTCCCCTGCTCCCTTTTTCGTCCAAAGTTCATTAGTTTTTTATAAAATATTTAAATCCGCATTTTGGTAAAGATGAAGGGACAAAAAAATTGAAAATAAAATAATTAATGATGAAATGTATATTTAAAAATATTTCTTTAAATGAGATCTGACTGGAATAAATTACCGCAGTCGTTAGTTCGGATTAATGATGCCTTTCGCTCTTTTCCATTAACGTTTTCTCTCATCCTTGGTTGTTTTACTGAATGTGAGTTTTCCTGTGATGAAGGATTACGTCAGTCAATTTCTGAGGTCCAAAAACCTTTACTCTAGAAGTTTAAGCAAAATCCTTCCGCGGCATTTCACAGACAGAAATTGCTCGTAAAATATAGGATTAAATATATTATTGTGCATGTTCATTTATGAGTTAAAATTTGAATTTTTGAAATTCTAATTCTCATAAAAGCATCGAGCAACCGAGAGAAAAATAAATCTCAAGGCATCGGTTATGAAGATGTTTAACTACTTCTACAGACAACTATCATTGCAAAAATAAAACCCAAGGAGTTGATACATAATACATAAGAACACAGGTGTTGGGTGCCGGTAAAAACAGATCTCCAGGTGACTGACACATTCCTCAGTAATCAGCTGTAGTACGGCTCCAGCCAGGTTTCCTAACCAGGTCTAGGCCTCTTATCTTGCTACACACCGTCCATTAAGAGGTGTTACAGTTTTAAAACAATAGGATGCCGATAATTCTTCCATTCGACAGTCCAGTATAAAGAGTGTGGATCGTTGTAACGATTATAGGATTTAAATGTCATTTTTTTTTTTACTTCCTTGTACGAAGTAAAGGAAGTATTGTAATCGCGAAAATTTTCGGTTTCAACGGAAATATCCATTTTGAATAGTTTCGTCGTGGCGTCTGTACGTACGTACGTTCGTACGATAGTATATCGCATAACTCAAAAACGGAAGTGGTACTTTACTTGAAGGTCATAATTGATTTCTATCAAAAATTATATTAAAATACTATGCAAAACTTCTCAAATTTAGCATTTATAATTGATACATTGATTTAAATAACATACTAGATTTACTAATATACTAGATAGTCTAAATCGGAAAACGGGAAGCGGTACTTTACTTGAAGATCATTTAGACTTTCATCAGAAATGATATCAAAATATAATGTAAAACATATCAAATTTGGTAAATAGGACTTTAATAACGATATGAATGTATTTACTATATTTTAGTTAAAACGGGTGAGCCGAAAAGGGCACTTTACTTGAAAGTCATAATAAGCTTACATCAAAAATTATATTTAAACTAAATACATTAATCATATTTTCTAATCCAATTAAACATTTTTATTACTTGTTTTAAGTGTTAAAATTGAGTGTAAAATACTGGTTTTCCTCCCCATTTGTGTGCGCGTGTGTGTGTAGATGGATATCGTGACGACGAGTGTCGTTTTTGAGCCACCGATTTATAGTTTAATAGGCGTACAAGGAAGTCCACAAGGAAGTATTGTCCACATCAGATATTTTAACTTTATTTATACATCCACATCTGTTCATTGTAAATAAATGAAAATGAGTAGATTGCCTGTTAAAATGAGCTATAAAGCAATGGCATATCAGGCATGACCCAGCGGTATATCTTCCGTGGCATTATTTAAGGTAATTGAAAATTGTAGAATGTCTCTCATCCACGACCTTTTCACCCTCATGATGTTCTCAGGCTTGCTGATAGTGGACATTCATGTTCATGTAATTTGTCATGAAATCGAATGTAAGAGTCCATGTGTACTTTCTAACAATCGGCACGTGTAAGTCAGTATGAAAAGTTGTATTAGAAATATACCAAGGTGCTTGCATAATAAATCTGAATGTTTTCGATTGGAGTCTTTGTATGTGTCTTTTTTGCAGTCTCGAAAATTTCAAAACCGTAAGAACATACTGGTTAAAGAAATTAAATAGCTAGTTTCTGTCTCAGTTTTAATTTTGATTGCCGCCTGAGTAACGTGTATAACAGTTTACTTCTTTGATCTAATCCATTTTTACTTCCTTATACGAAGTAAAGGAAGTATTGTAATCGCGAAAATTTTCGGTTTTCAGATTTCAACGGAAATATCCATTTTGCCATCTCTGAATCCATTTTGACTAGTTTCGTCGTGGCGTCTGTACGTACGTAAGTACGTACGTTCGTATCTCGCATAACTCAAAACCGGTTAGCCATAGAAAGTTGAAATTTGGTATTTAGGATTTTTGTAAAATCTAGTTGTGAACCTTTATTTTTGGTTACTGCTAGATTACCGGAAGTGGTACTTTACTTGAAGGTCATAATTGATTTCCATAAAAAATTATATTAAAATACTATCCAAAACTTCTCAAATTTAGTATTTATAACTTATATATTGATTTAAATAACATACTAGATTTTGGTCAAAATTGGAAAACCGGAAGTGGTACTTCACTTGATCGTCATATTAGACTTTCATCAAAAATTATATTTGATTCAAATACAGAAATCAAATGTTTCGGTAATAAAGGTTATAAACGCAATTTGGTTTCCAATCCAATTAAACATTTTTATTACTTGTTTTATGTGTTAAAATTGAGTTTAAAATACTGGTTTTTCTCCCCATTAGTGTGTGTCAATAGATGGATGTCGCGACGCCGAGTGTCGTTTTTTAGATACTGCAATCTTCAGAATCTAGTAACCAAATTCACTTTTTGAGCCACCGATTTATAGTTTAAAAGGCGTACAAAAAAGTCATGTGTTGTCCACATAAGATATCTTATTTTTTATTTTGTGTGAGCCCCAAATCGGTCTCCTACCATTAGTTCTAGATAGTTTGCGTAGTCTATTAGCTATAAACTGTACCTATTGCTATAAAAAGTTAAATTGTCCTGGTCAATCAGGGAACGTGTAAGAACAAAAAATGAGTCTATTTACTTACAAAGTTGGTGTTTCATCTTAAAAGGCTACTTGGTCTTTTGTGCCATAATTCCTTCTGGACCATATATTGTTTAATTAATTACAAATAAATATATATTATTTGAAATATATTTTATAAAACCTCAAATGCTGTTCTGTAACTGAAGATGTAAACAGAATCGATGCTTATCTTTAATATTTATATCCTTCGATATAATAATAAACAAAGGATACCCAGTAGCGGATATAGGTACGCTCAGGCAGACTAGACACTTGCCTGGGGCGGCAATGTTTAAGGGGTGGCAAGATTTAAGTGAAATTATATTTTTAGATTCAATGAATCAGTAATTATAAAATGCTAAAAATAATTACGTAATGGTTTTTTTTTAATAATTATTATATATTTATTTTATAAAGCATATAATTTATTATTAATAACATCATTAAAAGTTTTTCGGAATGATAATAACATGAATAAAAAAACATCATAAATGGCCGAGATATGGGTATGTGAAACCTCTTATCGGCCGCCATTTAGAAACAAAATGGTGGATGATAATGTCGAGTTCAGAGGATCATACGTTGTGGCGTGGGACTTGGATGACAAATCTGAAAATTTGTCTGAAATCTGAGACGCGTACAGAGAGATTTGTTTTTAATGAGATTTTTGGATTCAACGTATATTGAAACCTAAAATCACAAATTTTCTGAGGGGTTAATTTTTTTTTTGTCGTTAACAAAGGGTTATTCTTGAAAATGATAAACAAAAAAATGAGTTAGAAAATTAAAACGCTGCAATTCATTACACAATGGTTTATTATTTTCAAATTGATAGATGATGTTCAATGTTTTATTTAATTGTTTTATGGCTTTGGTATAATGATTCCAAAACACTTCATATTGTTCCTCTATCTTCAACAATGGTGGATGATAATGTCAAGTTACGAGGATGATGATATAAAATAATAAACCAATATTAAATTTATTTAGTTTTTAACTATAACGCAATATATGATTGTTATTGGAGATAGGATTGGGCGGTATTATCTGTCATGCCTGTGGGCGGCGGTACAACAAATCCGCCACTGAGGATATCTGACAGACAGGTTTCAGTTTAAGGTTTCTATGAACTGCAATGAAACAAATCTCTCCATTAATTTAGTCTTTCAAATTATGTTGCCCTCTTTTATATAATTTTTTGGTGATAAGATGGCATGTTTGGTAATTTAATTTAGAACATAAATATAGATATTTTAATAATTAACTGGGTACAATTTGCTCTACTTAAACTATCACATATCCTATATAAATATTAATGCGGAAACAAGAAATCGAAATCATGTTTCTTCCGAACTGGCCAACAAAGAACCAGTTTTAAGTAGGACGGTTTTAGAATAGATTATGTCGAACAAGCTATGGACATGGGATGCAAGAACGATCCAGTGTATTTTTAGCTACACCACTTCTCTGAGTAGACCAAAGGAGTATGCAATCTGTTAGCAGCGAAAATATTTTACACAATCAAAATAGCTTGAAAATTCAAATCTTATCAGCAATGTTTATTATGCAAATGGGAACTGACGAAAACACTTTCGATAAACCTAGTTGGAATTTGCATTACAACAGTTTGTAATATACACAGATCACTATACAACTGCTATATATACTTGGTACATATACATATATTTATGATTATAGAAGAGAACAAATTCACAAATATTAAAAATGAAAATTGACCATTAATCAATGTACAATCATAAATTACATAAGGAAAAACTCTGCCAACAGACACGACACCCATTCCCTGAATCTGTTCTAATTTATTAGAACAGATAATTCTTTCTTTTCAACCACGTCATATTTAGCAACATGAGTACTCCAAGTCATGTTGAATTATTTGTAATTCTTTGATTTTTTTTTTATTGAATTTCTTATTGATTTTTAGTGATTTGTTATTAATTTCAAACTTAATGCAATCTTTGACTGTTTCATATTATAGTTTAGTTTAAAACTCAATAAATATTTTGATCCATTCGTTTATAATATATTATTGAATTTTAAGATGTGGAGTGTGCGTAATTAATATAAAAAACTTTCTATCAGGATCACAGCTAGAAGGAAATTATATTTTCTGTACTAGTATTATCATCGAAAGTCTTGTAAATTCAGCTTACAGAATTTCAATGTTGATTTCTTATTGAGATTTGAGATTCAGTCAATTTTTTTTAATATCATGTTATCCAATCATAGATTAAGTTAAAACAGTTTAGTAATAAAGAAGGTTATTTGTGAAAAAGATGTTATGCATCGAAATTTGAAATAATTTAAATTTGGACAAATCAGGTAGTTTTCATTTACAGTTAGTATTCACTAACCGTGAATAAAAATATTTAGCCATATGTATTTGGCTATAGTGGCCTGAATTTTAACGGATTACTCTAAATAAAGCGTCGTCTCTATACCAATAAGAGGGGTCGAATAATCTATACCATTCGACCAATATGAGGGGTCGAATAAAAGTCAACAGCTTTATAACAGTACCTATTTTAGGTAATATAATATAGGTAAAATAATACCATCTAGAGCATTGTTTTTCAATATTTTAGTATTTGCGACGCAATTTTTAAATACAATTTTCATCGCTCCCTCCCCTCTTCCCCATACAATAATTTTCACTGAAATCGTGCTGTAATTATAGCATTAGTTTCTATTTAATTTAGTTTACATAATCGCATGATGCATAGTTCGATTCTAAGTTTCAAATAAATTATATATCATTTCAATATTCAAAATAGTAATGCATAGATTTGTCTCGAATATTCTAGAATGTGAACCTAAGGGAGTCACTAATAAGTATTAATCATATTTTTAATTTAATTTTGATAAGTTAATTATTAAATACATCGTGCAATACCTATTTATAACTGCACTATGCTAGTGTAAAATGTATTTTATTTTTTATTATGTCAGAATGTTTTCTGCAAAATAAATATTTTTTTTATTTTTTGTCGATATATTTTTTCTCGAAATAATCGCGCTCTTCCCCCTTTAGTTTTATCACGCCCCCCAGGTGGAGAACCACTGATCTAGAGAAATGGCGGAAGAATATCACCGCTTCAAAGGATGGAGAAAAAAATAAATGCAAGTACTGAGAATTATGGTAGTATACAACTGGAATCGTGGTCATAACTTCGAGAATGAACTTCTCATCTTATACGTTTCTTATAGCCGTATTGGTGTACTTCAATGTTATTTTCAGAATCTTGCCTGTAGTAGAAAACTTACTGGGGTGTATAATTATGTATATGTGGGTGTAATGATAGACAAGCAACTTAAGGGAGAACCTTATATATATATATATATATATATATATATATATATATATATATATATATATATATATATATATATATATGAATATACATTCCTTCAATTCTGGCATTAATTCGTAAGTTGATTATTATTGCAAATAATACAAGGTTATTGTTAGGCGCTTGCGCACTAAAAAGTTCTTCCTTAAGTTGTTTACCTATATATGGCTAAAAGCTTACAATAGCAATGGCTATAAAATTGTAGGTATAAACACTATTGCTATATTTTGCATTTGCTGGAGAGCTTACAAGTTAACCATCGGCCTTTATTACAACAACTACTGACGCTATGAATGAAGAAGGTGGTAAGAATGAAGTTGAATGTCTGAAGTCATAAGATTTCTAAACGTAAATAAGCTTGTAAAGTAAAGATAGAGGGATTATGGTGAAATCATGAAGGTTTTTTTAAAGCAAACAATTAATTTAGTTAAATAATAAAATATTTTGAGCATTTAAACTACAAAGAACTGATAATTTAGAATTATAAAAACATCAAGCGTTGACAATAATAATGTTTTGGGATGAAAGATGTCGATAGAAAGATGTAGAACCGGTCCCTAGGTCAGGCTTCGAAGACCAAGGGCAGCAAATGATTCACCCCGTTAAAAATGTCGCTCTGGCTGTTCAAATCCCAACATCATTTCTTTTACTTTTCTTAAAATTATAAATAAAGAGCACACACTCTCTCACACATATATATTTATATATATATATATATATATATATATATATATATATATATATATATATATATATATATATATAATCATATATTATTGCCACCTCGTATATGTAACGAATGTGAATATAGCTACTTTTCTGGTGACCAATAAAGAACTTGACGTTATACTTCCCCATAGAAAATAATTTTTTTTAATCTCTGGATCTAGATTTGTGTTTTAAGATTTTATTCTGGTAAATTAACAAAACTAACGAATTCGAAAAATGTGATTTTTCACATTCGTTACTTAAGCGTAGTGGAGACGATATATATATTTATTAGACAGATCTCTTTGACTATGGGGTTTCAACCAGGGCTGCCGTCAGCTGAATCCGAGTCCAGAGAAATATATAACGACCCCCCTCTCACTCAATATTTTATGTATTTATTTATATTTTTATTTTCGTCAACAATATTAAAATATGGATTGATTTATTATGAAAATGAAACTTGCTTACTTAGAAATGATAATTTAATAATATTTAATCCAGTAAAGTGTTCATAATAACACTGCCAGACTTGATTTTTTTTTTTTTTTAATTTACAACAATTATTCACAACATTCTTTTTGCCATATTTCCAGCAAAAGTCTACAAAATCGAATAAAAGTCAAGGTTCTAACCAACCTAGACTCAACAGACACTTTCTTTTTTCTTTAAACTATAAACAATATATACCTTCGTTAATTAGACTACACTGTCAGAGTATGATAAAATCATGTGATAATATTTATTGTAGATTGAAATGATTTTTTTATTTGCATTTATTTGTTTAACAGACTTATTGATTGTATAGATTTTTTAGTCAACTCTTTTAATGGGCCTCCTGGGAGCCCGGAAAAGGGGATTTTAATATGTGTTTCATACCGACCGATGCATTGGTACCAATAGTCGATGTTCCGCATATTTCGTGACGGTCCTGCAAAATAAAGCAGTACAATCCCACTCTCGATAGTACAAGTAGCCGCCTGTGGTTGGCAAAAAAAAGACTAGTTCCCTCCAGCAGAGCCTGCTCCAGGTTCACTACCTCAATGTATCTGAATATTAAGAGGAGCAATAAATTTTATCAATCCTCCAGTTGCAGATAGCTGAAGGTAAATATATATTCCACCCTTTATATAGATCTAGTGAATTAAGAATATAAAACAACTAACGATTCATTCTCCTTCAAATTATTTAAGAAATAAAAAAAAAAAAAAATGCGAAATTTCAAAACTTTAGAAAAAATTTTGTTTTTAAAACTGCTGTCAGCAGGTTCAGTATTGAATGTTTATAGTTAACAATCTCTTTATTACATAAATGTTTACAATAAATTCAAACTATTTTATTTAATTTTTAAAACATTAACTTGATTTCCACAATGGTTATCGTTTTTTAAGACACCTACTAAAATATTTTTTTTAATAATAATTATGTGAAATAAATATTCTACCTTAAGGAGATAAAATCATAGAATTTCACTATTTTCCATAAAATTTGAAAATTTTCATTGTTCGTATTTGCCATTTCGTGACAGTACTATTTTATATATTTTATCTTGCCTGAAACAATTTTAGCTACAAAAAATAAAATATTTTTCTCCGGTTTTTAGTTTGTTTATTTATTTATTATTTTGGATTTATATTTCCTCCCAAAAAAATGTTTGTATCACGTAGTTAATGGAGAAAGCGATGTCAATATTCTTACTCCAAGATGTGCTCGCTGGTTCAGAATTCAGTACTATTTCCAGTACTAAAAATATGCTGTTGTTGTAACATTAGACAAAGAAATCTGTTCCTAAGAATTTCAATTCGTTCCAATGCTAAATGGAAAACAGTAAATCATAATGAGAAACTGAGAGATCCATTTTTAGATATCATTGGAAATATGTGCTTAGTTTTCTTTTAACAACGTGAATATGCATATTAAATATTTTAAAATATTGTGTTTTGACGTGTGTTTAAGCTGCATATTTATAACAAAAAACAAAAACCTCTTAGCATTCCTCTTTCAACGATACTGTTATATGAGATACAAAACAAAAATAGAAATAAAATGCATCTTACTAGGCACAATGTGCTGAAGGGTACGAAAAGTTTGGTGACTCCTTTCTTGTACTATTTTTAGGAACAATGACATTTTTCATTATTTGTCTTTTCTTTATTAATTTTTTTATATAGCTAATTATCTTTTGTGAGCTCAAAGATGGAATGTGAAGGTTGTCAAGTGCACACTATGACGTAATTTCTGCCAAACAATTTATAATGCTATGAGCATGGACATAAGAATGACGGTTTTAAAAAATATGATACTGCGTTTCATGATAATTATTCAAGATTTTTTACTCAACTTAATGCCCGCAAACCAAATTTTAGACCTTTTCGAGATTGACGAAAGCATTTCAGGAATTATGTCGAATCTACAGCCGGATTTATTGGACTTCGGATATTTTATACTTTCCGAAATCCAATTTTTTATAGTTTCGATATCATGAACTGCTTTTGGAAGAAATATTATTTTTATATATTTATATATGATTATGTTTATATATGTGTGTTAACTGGCTAGAATAAAAGTCTAGTGCTATATCACAGTTTGGAACAAAAAAGGAAGTAATTTTAGTTTTTACTCATGTTTTCAGTTTATAGTATAAACAAAGCTGTATGAAAAAAAGTGAGTAAATAAAAAAAAATATGGATAGGCATAATTAAAGCCTCTATTATATTTTTAAAACCTTAAAACTCTGCTCTTTACGCTAAAGACTGCCCAATATAGCTTATCTATATACATTGTGATTCTTCATTCCTTAAAATGCCAGACCTAAATGCAGTAAATTTAATGGAAGTTTAAAAGAAATAAAGATAATAAATTAAAAGTTGTTATATTTGGTTCTAGTTTCCTCCGTCATAACCTTCTTCACATCCATAGTTTTATAGTAGATCAGGAACCTATATCTCTTCGGGAATCTGGATATCACTCTTGATCAATCCCTCTCTCCTGCTTGAATTTTGTTATTCCCCAAATTCCCTTGCGTTGCTGTGCCCTTCATAAGTTTCGGCTGTCATTTTTTTCCTCAAAACACTCGCTTCATCTACCATTTCCTCCGCTTCTACTGCTGCTGTATGATGTATGAAGTGATGAATGGAGAACTCGATGCTAATTAAAGCGTTTGATGAATTATTTTGGAAGAATTGTCTTCGGGTCTCTCATACAACCAGTTGGTTCATCGAATTGAAGTGGCTCTACCAGAATAATTACGCACAATCTCCTCTTTTTCACTTTGATCTAATCCAATGCAAATCGTCTATGTACTCCGGAACCTACAGATCCCCACCTTCGAATCTATTTTAAGACCTGTTTTCTCCTTAAAAGACATGCAAATCCCTTCGTTTTATATTTATATCACCTCCTCTCCATTCAAGTACATGTGTATCATTTTACGAGTATGAGCATTTCAAATTTATTTTGTTTGAAAGAAAAGCTTTATTTTGTACATGTTGCCTAAGGCGACTCGCGTCCCAAGTTAAAGTTCTTTTTTATTTCATAATTTTATTCTATAGTCTAATACATTTAGATTTTATAAGCGTGCAAAGTTCTTAGATTATTTTTATTCCAAATTCAAAAATTTTCAAATATAGTTTTGTAGAATTAGGCTTGTCTCAACTGTCATTTGTGGACTATTACTAGCTTATTTCTTTCGGCTCAATTATTCTATTTCAAACAATAATATTTATACATAATGATTACTTTTGCTACATTATCATTTTTTTATTTTTCAAAAAGGCATGATTTTTATTATATTTCCTTTAACGAGCTCGAACATGCCAGGGACGAGCCAAAATAACCAGACCCTTTGTTGGAGTCTGGCTTAAGAAGTGGTTGAAAACCTATCTTAATCTATAAAGATAAAGCCACTAGATTACTTTTTTTATATATAAAAGTTTATGATAATTCGGCAAGATCTGAGAAGGAACATATAATTGGGATGCCCATCGCTATCGGGACAAATGACCTCACAGATGGCCTTCAGCTCGTGGAGGCGTTTTTTTATCGGTTTTCATTTCAGCCGTATTTCGGCAAAAGAATAGATACATTTCGTTAGATTGTAAAATTTAAAGTTAATTTAAAAAAAAAATGCCACAAGTGTCAATAATATTATATTTCATAGTATTTATCACGTTTTAAATCAGAACCTGAAAAATCATTTGATCTGAGAAATCAGAAAAAGAAGTTGCGAGAAGAAGTATTTCGAAAGTCGCAAAAAATTATGATTTTTTTATATCAATCTAAAGTAAATGAAAAAAGGTCGGTTTTAATTAGTAAAAGTTCTAGTAATATTTACTATCCAACACCCAAAAATTTTTTTTTATCTCTTGTTCCACGGAACTTTTTGGTTTTGAATCAATAAACTCGAGAAATGAAAATTTGACCTCGTTTTCATATTGGAATATTGCGGTTTTTCAAAAATACGTCGTGTCCTGAAAAAAATTGTAGTAAGTTGGAGTTAAGTTAGGCCAATTTTTTTAAAGTTAGTCGACAAACACTTCATCTGACTTTTCTCTAACTGACTGCCATTTTTCAGAGCAACCGATGCATTTTAAAAAGAAACAGATTATTCCAAAATGAAAACGAGGAATTTTTCATTACTCGATTATATCGACTCAAAGCCAAAAGCTTTAATCGAACAAGGGATAAAAAAACTTTTGTTCAATATTTTTTTGGACCCAGGAAACCATGGAACGTGAAAAATAAGTCACATTTTAAAAATAGTTATGGGCTACAACTCGACCTTTGTCTAAGGTAGTTAAGAGGAAAAAAATAGCTTGAACAGAAAACGAAAATTGGACAATCGTAGCAAGGAATTTGATCTAGAAATAGACCATAATTTATCTCTCCATCCTGCACAGCCAATCGATTTAGGATCTCTTTCTTGTTTTGTTTTTTTTCCCTGGGGAAAGAAAAAATAGAACATGATCCTAGAATGTATATTTTGGGATAAATCTGAATAAATGGCAAACATTTGCGATTGTTATGTGGCCATTTGTATCTGTCGGGTATCTAGGAAAGGAAACCAGAAAGATGTATCGGAACATAATAGAAACCACCTCAAAGAGTGCAATAGAAAATAGAACTGATGAGAGTTGATTGGAGGACTTTGAGATGCTCAACTTTAGCAGAATTTATTCTGCTCTGCCTTTTCTCCATTTTTATAGATTTTATTGTGGGCTCCAGATAAAAAGACTTTACCCAACAACTGTAATCATTTGAAAATAGCGAATGGATGTCTTCATTAAACAGCTTCCTTTTATTCCAATTGATTTTATTGTTAAGTATTTTTATTTATAACATTTAGGGACAAAGATGATAATGAGAAATGTAACCGTCCATGTTAAATTCCATGCTATAAAGAAATTTATGACAGGAATTGATCTAAATCATTGCGTTTTAAAAATAAAGATTCAAAATTATATCCATTGGTTTCTGAAAATTTTCTACTTCCTCTGCAATTGCTCTTCTGATTGGATCGTTCTTAAGTGTCACCATAAGCAATCCTACAGCTGAAGCGCTAGAGCTGGAATAATAATAATAAATAAAAAAAACTGCTGCGGTATGCACATCACACAACTTTCCCATACCACTCTATAATAATTATTATTATAGGGAAGTTAACAACTGAGTCGAAAAGAGCGTATTGTTGTGAACAGGAGTAGCTAAATGGGGAAGGCGCGGTTTGGTCGCACCGGTCTGCTTTCGGACACACTCAGCATCCCATCAAAGTTCAGACTCTAAGCTGTAGATTAAAAAAAAAATATTTATAGAATTTAATTACCCCACCATAATGATAAAAAAGGATGGAATACCTGAATAGGGATAAAAGGTAAAAAAGAAGAGAATATCACGATGCCAGAGCTAAGACGAAAAAGGTATTAAAACAAAAGAAAAGAGATGTTTTGCAGGCAAGTAGTATGATGGAATAGTACTCAGAACAAATAATGAAGCAAGAAAGTTTTTTGGGAAAATTAATAGAATAAAATCAGGCGTCGTAGATTACTGCTCTGCAATAAAGCAAGCTGATAGAAAAATGGATTTTCTTAGATCAGGGTCCACAAAATAAATGGTAGAGCATTTTCGAGAATCGGAAGCGTCCAGGTTGGGAGTTTCAACATGTAGAAAATGACCTGAATCGGATGATAGCCTGATTATAAACGACCTAAGGAATAATAAGGCGCCAGCTTCAGATGGCAAACTGTTGGAATTTCTGAAAGTCAACGGGTCAGCAGTGGTCGAGGAATTGACTCATCTCATTGCTAATATTTGGGATACTGAAAACATGCCAGATATCTGGAAGGAATCAGTGGTCACACCCATTTTCAAGAAGAAAAGAGATGCTAAAAACTGCAGCAATTGCCGAGGAATCATTCTTCTGAATACTGCTTATTAAGTATTCTCTATTGCTATATATGACCGCTTTAGTAATACGTAGAACCACAGTTGGGTGAATACCAACGGTGGTTTGGAAAAAATAGGCACCAATAGACATATTTGTGTAATTATATATTTATTTTTTAATTGTTTCGTTATAAAATAAAACTATTTTAAAATGAAATTAACAGCCGACAAAGGGTGGAATAGCAACAATAATAGCGTGTGGCTAGGTTAGTTTGCTAAGCTTTTGTAAACCCCTTTACATGTTTGCCGTTTGGATTGGTATTTGCCTTGCCTTGGCAAATCTGTAAAGTCACCTTAACATCCCAGATATGTACCTACCTCATATTCGTTATTTCAGTTTCGTACAACTTATAGTATTTGAGTTTAAACCGAAATTTAAACCGCGTATTTCCGTTGAAAAATTGAAGTCGATATTTTTCACGATCACAATACATCCCATTACTATTAATTACATAC
Organism: Rhaphigaster nebulosa; assembly: GCA_948150685.1. Taxonomy (NCBI): domain Eukaryota; kingdom Metazoa; phylum Arthropoda; class Insecta; order Hemiptera; family Pentatomidae; genus Rhaphigaster; species Rhaphigaster nebulosa. The sequence continues at coordinate 157,047,274 of OX411308.1, read as the reverse complement.
TCGTATACAGGTAAGAGAAAGTAAAAATTGGATACCGAATGCATATATGTTATTATTATCTTAATTATATCTCTTCTTTGAATCGAACTTAATGGAAGAGTCTAATAGTAAGACATAGTCTAAGTAATAGTCTAACTGATACTTAAGTAATAGTCTAACGGGAAAACATTGGAAGGAAACTAATACAAATCCAACACTTCGCTAACTTTTCATCTTAATGTAGCTTGACCAAACGAGATATTTAAGAGCTTCTTGGAAGCTGGTGCGTTACCCTGATCTATATTTAGTTTTCCACTCCATTTGACATATTCATTTTCTTCTCTCTTATATGTTTATTTTACCTTTCGAATTTCTCATGTTATTTAAAATTTTCTAATCAACTACGGATAAAAATAGTGCATAATAAAGAAGGAAATAAGCAAACCATGGTCTGCTTGTTATTTGCTATATCTATAAATTTATTCTATGGATAATTATTCATATATATATAATTTATTTTTAATTAAAAAAACGACAATGCCTTATCGTTGTCATAAGCAAACACATAGGTATTTACCAATTCCACGATAATCAGAAACTCATATGAAACTATTATAAAATACAAAAAAAAATCAATTTCTGGAGAACTTACAGGAAATATATCTTTTCATATTGACAAATTTAAGAATATGTTTTATCTTTTTTAAATGAAATCAGTAAGTATTTTATGGTACCAGGAGTTATTTCGCAAAATTCCTGTTTTTTTATTAAATAAGAAAACAAAAATAACATCTAAAAACGCTGCAAATTATAACATTATGCTTTATTATTTCCAAATAATTATATGAACAAAAAAATTATAAATTATTTCATTAATTTTTTTTTATTTTGTCTTGGCTGTGGTATGGGCTTATGGAGCCAGTAATCGGCCGCCATTTATGGATGAAACGGCTGATGGTAGTGAAGAGTTCCGAGGATTAGCCTGGGATGACCTGTTACTCTGTTGCCAAATTTGAAAATTACTGGCTCAGCACTCTTGGAAAAAAGCCACAGACGGATTTTTTTTTACACACAATTCTTGGATTATACATCTTTTGAAAGGTAAAATGTCAAATTTCGAGGCGGTTAAATTTTTTTTTCCTCGATCGATTACAAATATAGATTTTTTAAAACAATAAACCGTAAGCAAAGACTTTAACACTTTAAATAACTCAACTGCGTTAGAAAATCGGATAATTTATATTTTCCAAGAGAGAAATGTAAAACCTTTATATACTTATTAATTATAAATATAATTTTTGTTATTGTTTGAGAGAGTGATATTTTATTTAGTAATTGCCCCAACACTTTAGGCTCATTGGCGAAAATGCATTTAATTATATTTAGCTATAATAATTTTTTTCTTCAAAAATGCCTGCGTCATTCAATTCATTTCCAAAATCATTTGAATCAAACAAAACAGAGAGAGAGAGAGAGATAATTTAATCTAAGGAAATGAAATCTCTGTCCAATGTTAACTGGACACCTGACCCTTTGACAGGCTGTTGGAAAAATCTAGAGATTAAGTGTGTTCCTGATTCTGATGGCAATTGGCCAAGAAACAGTACTTCCATATTATAAACACTGGACCGATGAAGCTTTGAAAATTGTACTTTCAGACATAGTAAGGAGATAGTTAGCTAGCAGATAGCAGTTTAGCAGATATAGCTAGCGTCTTTGTCGGTAGATATAATGGAGGGTTTACACGCTGAAACCTACCGCAAGTCCCAAACATCTACAAACACTAGGCAGGCAAACAAAACAACAAATGTGATATCCAAACGCTTTTATTTTCCAGAGAAGTAAGCATGGCGGACATCGGCTTTTATATTCTGTTTAAACTACTATTATTTTTATAAAAAAAACAATTAAAAATACAGAAAACAGCATAGAGCAGAAATGCGACTATCTGTGACAGTTTTCAAGTAATACAAACGTGTGGATTCAACTAAACGGCTTACCACAAACTTCGTTCGATTTTTGCAATAAAAACCGACACTAGAACGGATTGGCCACAATCAGATGCAAGCATGCGCATGCCAATACAAATACTCCATTTAAAAGATTGTGCTTGTGGGCCCTTACCATTGTAGGTGCGTTTACCTTAGCATTCTATAAAGCGACGACCCACGAGTATATTTTCAAATCATCGAACGCCATTTGTAACATTAAAATGTTCTATTGAGCAAGGACAGGTCTACTTTCTTTTCAGGCCGGCGCGCAGTCAGGATTTTACTTAGGATGGGACTAATAATTTCACAACCCTAATAATTTTGCTCTCGGTTTGATTTTGAGAAGGATTCAACTCATTTATAATTTTAAAGGAGTTGAATCCTGTTCAATATGAGCGTTTCTTTTATATTCCATGTGTATTGATTTTCTAAAGTACATTAAAAAATATATATATCATTTCGGGAGGGACTAAAGCCTCCATACCTGATTACGTGCCTTTTTTTAAGCTCCACTAATAATGGAATCGTTCAAAAAAGATTACAGATAGTTTATTATAGTGATTATTTGCGATAATCTTAAGGTTATTACTTTATAATAACAGCAATATTAAAGGCATTAGGGAAAAATCAGAATGTGACGCCTATATCAAGAATTTGAAAAAAGAAAATAAAAGAATTAAAACCACTAACGCAATAATCTTTCAATAACAAAAAGTAAAAGAGAAAATAACCAATGGCTACTTGATTAACTGACCACTGCTATATTATCAGAATCTAATCTGCTATTTAAATATATTGCAATGGCCTTAGCGAAAGCACCTGCCCCTCACGCAGGTCATAGTCTTTGGGAGCAATATCGAAACTGATAACTTCGACCAATAAATATCGATTTAAATAGTATGTAACCGTAACATATTTAAAAATATTTATCAAGCTACCAGTTCGAGGATTGTGGAACGAGGGAGAAGCGGGGTTTTAAACTTCTGTTGACAGTTCATTCTCCAATCATGTTGGTTATTGCACATGATGCTATTCCTTCCAGAAAATTTGTATTGAAAAGTTTGTAAATGAATTATCTAATGGATTAATCGATTGTTAAGATATCATGTTCTCTATGTAGTTACTTGTTCATCAAGAATGGCTAGGGCCGTCTTTAACGAAGTGGGGTCCGCGGTACGAGTACTTTGTGATATAGGAGCCTTCCGGATTAAATAATTAACTTTTGAGCAACTTTGGGTTATCAACAATCATTTATAAATAATTTAATTTGACAAGTAACAAACATTTTTTAAAAAAAATTAACATTTGAAGAGTCCACGGAAGAAAAGGGAAAAGTCACCAGTAATGCATTTCTAGAAAATCGAGTTTTAAAGTTACAGTTCCGCCTTTCTTCAGTCTATGGGGGACGCTTAAAAAAAACTGGACATTAACATTTCCGGATTTTTCTTTTTATCATCTGATTCTACTGAATGATATGAAAATAATCATTAAACAATTAGATGACTTCAAGATATGAATACAATCCGTGCACACACGGAAAACACTTGTTAAGGACATATCTTTTTAAATGTTACTTAAAAAACTTCGAATTTTATATTGAAGTTTACGCCGGACAATCCAATTTTCTAAATAAATATTTTGAAAGTTGTATAAGTTTTTGGGGATTAAAAATTGTTTTCTTTGCCGTGTCATGTATGCATGAACATCACTGGTTTGGTTGGTGGATATGGTCTGAATACATAAAGAGAAATCTAGCCATAGTGTATAAGTTACAAATCTTTTAAATTTTAAAAAGTCAACAGTATATTGTGGTATAACGTATCTACAACGTTTATATGTAGCTTATTTACGCTAAAATATATTCTAAATTTGTTTTAGTATACATTTAATGCGTTAAAGGCAGAAAGTTAACAAGAAATAGATTCAAGAATTTGGAAACAGTTTAAACCGAATTATAAAAACAGAATCGAATTAAAAATAAAGATGATTTGTTTCTTTTTTCCTTTTTTTTTTACTATAACAGTTCTGAGATGATCTTTGAATGTCTGCAATACAATAACTCTATAATAACTCTACAATAAGTCTATTTTAATTTTTTTTTCCAGTATTACTAAGTTTTATCAGTATTATTTTTTTTTATTAAGTATCATCGAAACATGGGGGAAAAAAATTTATTGATTCACTTTCAAACAAAATTTGATTTATGTGTATTTGTAATGAAAGAGAAAAACAATAAGAAACAATAATTAAAATGTAAAGTAAAAAACAAAAACAATTTAAAAACGTGTTTTATTGTTTATTTTGAATTGTCGGTCGTTTCAGAAAAGCGTGGAACATATAAGTGTTGAAGACCAATATATGCATCTACATAAAAAAATAAAAACAAATTTTACTCACGTAACTATTCGACGCGTACCACATAAGACACAACGAACACACAGCTACAAACTGAGCGCCGCAGCAAGCAGTCCGATTTAAGAAGGCGGAATCCCCTCCACCACGGGTTCCAGGAACATCCTGGCAGACATTGAGTAGAATAAGATCTACGGAGAATACTCGACCAATGTCACAAGGGCAAAAGATCCTTCTTCGTACAATTTGTCCTCTGTAATAGGGAATTACGCACTATGTGTAACCGTCATGTATACGTGGGTTTACTAGCTTTTCGGAAGGAGATAGTAAAATTATCGAGCCTCACATTTACCGCAATAATTTATTTAAAAAATAAAATAATCCACAGGTTATCATTATATAGAAAGTAGGAGACAACGAAATTGAACGAAAGCCTGTGTATTTTATTTTTTGTACAAATTATAAATTGTACAAATTACTGCGTTTTATTTCTAACTAAATAATATAATAATGCTTATAAACAAAATTAGGTTTGTTCGATAGGATAAGATAGAAAAGCAGGAATTAGGTGTCTAAACATTACGAATGTTGAAAAGGAGAAAACTCTACAGGATTAGGAAGCGGATCAGAATGGTTTTATCAGGGAGTGTTCCCCTCTAACCTCCAATAATTTGAAAACTTAAAAAGTAGGGGAAATTTGAGAATTAAAAACTAACTTCAAACTGCGAAAATTGTGGTACAATATTTTACTCAAAGAGTTACTAAAATTTAAAACCCATGCCAATACCTTTTATGTTAAAGAATTGGGATTTTATCGATACAATGTAATAGGAAAGAAAATTATTGTTGGGAAATCCGGTCAAAATTGTTGAGAAATTTTATATTTGGCCATTCTCTCCATCTATTATCTTATAGACTTTTAGCCGTATTTCATATATTTTATTCTTCTACAAGTTTTTTAAATAATAAAACCTTCAAACTTCTTCAAAATTTATTTATCTTATAACGTTTCCGACTACGTTGTGCATTCTTAAAACATTCATCTAAAAGCATGTAATTCATTTGATATACATCTCAATACAATCACCATTTATATTACTATCTTCTTGTCTTTACATAGGATTAATTAACATTGTTTATATATAAATCTTATCTACTAATTATTGTTTAGTAATTAAATATTGCTTATTCTTATATTTACACGTAAAACTCGAGGGTCGTGATACCAACAAGGTGGGCGTCTAGATTTTTAAGACCTGACTGTACCTCGAGCTGCGCAATCCTACAACAAATACTCTCAATCAAACCAACGGATCCTTATCAGTTGAGGTCGGGGCCTTACCGTAATTTAAATTATAACTGCTTCAATTAGATTATAGCTGTCGAATTCCGCTCGTTACGCTCGCTCCCAAGTGTAAGCAACCCTCCCAATGAAATTCTATTCACAAATACTAACAGAATTAAAAAAAGGATAACCCGCAATAACTATAACCATACTGAATTATAGAAAAAAAAATCTGTAACACAAATCGCGGAAGTCGATTTAGTTAGTAAATATTTATTTGAGTATTTGCTGTGGACATCGAGATTCGAGATGTGAAGTATAGTCAGGTCTTAAAAATCTAGACCTGTTGGGGTTACGATTCTGGAGTTTTACGGAATAAAGGAAATTATTAATTAAAATTAAGATGCACGTTGTAGATGTATTGTTTTGCCATTTTAGAACTAATCGTTGGCACATTAATTTTTTCTTTATCTCCTTTTCAAACAGAGTCAAAATTTTCACGCTAGTTAGGATCCTGGGCTGTTATGGGCCGTTCAATAACCAATAAACAGTTGAAGATTTTTGCTGTTTTTTATTCCATATCTGATTGTACATATTCGTTGAATATTTCGCTTGTGGGTCCATGCTTTTGTGTTTGCACGATAGGCTATCATTGGCGTTTTTTTTTCAAAATACGTTAGTTTCGCGGGCCAGCCAGTCATGAGCGAACTTAATTTTTCTGATCAATCCATGTTGGTAACTAACAAATGGTTACAGTTTTTTTACAATTTTTTTTTATGAATCCCTCTCACTCAATCTCCTATACTCTTAAAAAATTTAAGAGTTAACCAGATTTTTTATTTGGAAATTCGAATTATAAGACGCTTACAGTACTTGGAAGACGAAAATAAATACGAATTATCGAGGGGACCGGGTTGTATTGTTATAACAGATTACAGGGAAATTTTCAAGGGACGAAAGAATCCATACGAATTATCGAGATATGAATTAATAGATTCTACTGTAATATAGTGAAAAATGACGGTATAATCGATATATCGTTGTAAAAATATCGTTATCATTGATATATCGGATGTTAAGATATCGATCGAAAATATTGGTTTTTCAAATCCGATATATCGCGTTTCGATATCCCAACTCTAATTGGAAGTACCTAGTTTTTGAAATTCGCAATAATGCTTTTTGGTGTTTGAAAATTCTTGAATCAGGCGTTTCAGTTATACCGTTCCACATAACTATTTCACACTCAACAAACATAGAATTGACAAAATTGAACATCATTGTTAGAAAAACGCACTGAAAATTGTTGGTTTATTATTTTCTTCTTCTTGTTCTTTGATCTTCTCATTCAAATGGCTAAGTCAGAAAATGACAGAATAAAGTCGGCGGTACTCCTGTGATCTTCCAGGTCGCTATAGAGCTTGGTCACCAAGTCAGTAGGTTGAAGCCACCTCTGCCTCCATTGCTCCTCTATAAGGATGCATGACTGTAGAATGTTTTCAATAGTATGTTGGACTTTACCACATTCACACAAATAAGTTGGGCTAAATTTAATTTTTTTTTAAATTTATTTTCAAATAGCAACATATAAAAAATAGGAGGAGTGTCCACACACACACAGCTTTTCTTATCGCTTCGGGATAAAGTTTAATACAAAATCCGTTAGCTATATCATCGCTAAAAAGCAGTCGTTTTAGGATTTTTGTAAAATATACTTAGTTTAGTAGGCATTTAAATTATCTTTCGAACGAGGATTTGGAATGTTCCAGGAAATTTTTTTTTTTTAATTTATTTATTTTTTTTTTTTTATCAAAAAACTAAATAAAGGTGAACATGAGCAGAACAGTGGCGTAAATAACACCCGTGCCATCGATGCGACGTATTGGGGCCCAGAGCCTGTGGGGAGGAAGGAGGAGGTACAGTGTATACACGGGTATACGGAACATTTCAAACAAATGAAAAAAAGATTATTTTAAAATAATTGTTTGTTCATTTAAGGTGGGGGCAATTATGTTCTGTATAATATGTTAAGGAGTGACTTTGAAAATGTTGCGAGGTAAAATAGAATAAAATTGGTTATTTTTATGGAGAGGTGGAGAGAGAGGGATGAGAAGAGACGCATTGGAAAAACGCTTAGAGGCGCAGTCATCCTTAGATACGACACTGGTCCAGAATACTTTATAAAACACGTATACCTTATTGTAACATGTATAAAACGTAAAACCTCAAATTATGAGAGAGCGTTAATTTGTTTTTTTATAGTCCATTACAAAGTTTCATTTTTGAAAATAACTAACCAAAAACATTTATATAGATTTTTATTATGATTCCAAAAAGAATTATATTTTTCCTCCATTTTCATAAACAGCAGAGTTATGGGCGTATAAAATTTAATGTCGAGTATGGATGTGGAGTATGGATGATCGAGTTCCGAGGATCATCCTGGAGCGATCTTTAATATTGGAGCCAAGTCTAAAAAAAACAACAACTTCAAAAGGCTCAGTCTTAGAGAAAAGCCGCATAAAGACGAACGGTTTTTTCTTATTCCATTTTTGGTTTCTACATACCATGAAACGTAAAATCTCAAATTTTGAGGGGGTATAGAGGAAATCATATTTTTTTTTCTTGCTCGATTCTAAAGTTCAATTATCGAAAATTATAGGAAAACCTTTTCTTTTCCTCAGAACTCACTCTGAGTGGTGGACAAGGACGAACTTTTCGAATATTTCCTGTCTCAGAACCAACTTAAGCATTAATCACTAACCAGCATTCACTTAACTTGATGTATTAGGCAATAAAATGAAAACGAGATGACCGAGCGCGGTGGTTCGGAGCGGTGTGGTTTGGATTCTTACCTGGCTCTGTAAATGATTTTTACTCGATGGTCAAGCGGAATAACTTTTGGTACTGAAAATCTCAGAACCCGATGGTGGACCGATTTTGTGCCTTTTTTTTGTGTGTAGAGTGTTGTCACCTAATGCCTGTTTACCAAATTGGGCATCCTGTGTGCAATAGCCCAATAACGTGTCTTTCTATAGAATGTATCGTCAAAACGGCTTTAACAATTTTGATGAAACGCCTAAAATCCTTATCATTATAGCCTTTCTAGTTTTCGTATATAGTGCTTCCCTGAGAAAAAGCAGGAAAAAAGTCATGAACAAAAGAAAGCTTTATTTGCGAATTATTCAAAATTGTATATATTTTTCGGTGGATAATATAAGTATACGTTTGAAAGTTTATTAATTTTCGGGATAATTTAAAAACTATAAATCTCTCGGATATTTCGAGATGCTCATTTGAAAGGTAATTAAATGTTTTGCAAAGTTAAATAAAAAACAAAAATCATTATTTGACCAATAATAGCAAAATATACAGCAAAAAAGTTTTGTTTTGGACTCCCAAAGCGGTAAGGAAATGATGTGAATGGGTGCATTAGATATTTGTTTTCAAAAACTAACATAATATCTATTTGGACAATCCCGAAGTTTTAAAGACACTTCAATCCTTTAGAATCTCTATAAATATAATGTTTTATAAATGTATTAATTTCATGTAAATCAATCATTATAATTAATTCGATTTTCAGAGGCCGTCATAACTATATCACCAAAGGAATGTGATCTTTAAAAGTTACTCAATGATCTCAGCTGATGAAATAAGTTGCAATGAACTGGCCTTATGATTCACTGAAGTAGCGTTCATCATCCCATCCGATCAATCTTGTTGAATGTGCGTATCGGATGTACCAAGGTTTATCCAAACCGGCCATGGTTCAAAGTGGATACTAGAGATTACCCATACCCAGAAGTTGGTCTTAAGAACAATTTATCACTCAAATATTTGTCCTCTGTCGATGAGATGTATTCATACCAACATAAAATGGGAGAGAAGTTACTCAAACCTCACAGGTTCGCACGTATAACTTGCCAACCTTATTTAAGCATATCGTCGCCACCAGATTTAATTAATGAATGTGAAAAATCGGGTTGCGGAACTCCTTAGTTTAATTAATTTGCCAGAAGCCTTATTTGTAAAATAAAATCTAATAAAAAAGACTTTATGACTCACAAGGGGAGACTACGGACGTGGCATCACCCATTTCAATGACATTTTTTCTGGTGATACTAAGTCGAAAAATATAAGGCGCATATCCGAGGGTTCTTGCCAATCGCCCTAGGAGAGGAGAAAAATAAAAATTTATATAATTTCAACAATTGTTTATATTGTTTTCCTCCTTTAATCTGCATGGATTTCAAGGTTCTCATATTGCAATAGATTTGTTTGTACTTTTTGTGTAAAATCCGGTTTTAATTTGTTTACGGTTGTGGGGTTCGTGCTATTTCGTATAGTTTATGGGGCCGAAACCACTTCCAATTTTTGAAATCTTCGAATAAAAATCGAAGGAATTTTTTTACTTATTACTTATTCTGAGTAAGGCCAAAATTTTGACAAAAAAAATTATTTTTCGATTGCTATGAAAATTGGTATTTAAGGTTTTTTTGAGGAGAGAAAAACGAATATCAACTTGATTTCTCCCTAAAAAATATTTTACCCCATTTTGTTACGTCGCATAGATCTGGGGTCTCCCATCATGTTGCGAAAAATCCTGCCGTGCTTGTTATTTGAAGTTGTTTGGTTCTAGTTTGCAAGTATATAAAATAGTTAAAGTATTAGGCCTTCGATTTGTTTTTCGAAAATCACAAAAATTACGAAAACAAAAACAAATTGATTGGTATATGAGATATATAAATATTTTTGTGGTTTCAGATTGTAATAAAATGAATACTGAGGAAAAAACGATATATTACCTTCATCTACATACTTGATATTCTACGCTATTCTGGGAATCCTCTTTACCGTTGAGTAAATGGTTTACTCGAATTACCAGATAAATGAGCTAGGTTAGATAGTTGAGGAAAATGGCTTGCCAGAAATAAAAGTGGTAGAAAAATATATTCCACCATCACAAAGGGAAATGACCTAAGACACTGTCACCATTGCATAGTTGACAGAAGAGGAAATGCGATCACAAGCTGTCATGGAGAAGGCATTGATTCAGCTTCTGAGGGAAAATTCCTCATTCCAAGAAGCAGAGGTACACTTCGGCATTCTTCGGTGTCCTGATTAAATTTTATTTTTTAACTTTATAGATTGACTTCTATTTTTATGCACGGCACGAAGTGGCATCTGAAGTGTTTGTGCTTCTGAGAAAGTAAAAAATAAATTTTTCAATGGTGAGGTAGTAAAAATCAATTTTACATTGATTACATAGTGAAATATTTGTTTGCTTGGATGTTGAAAGCATCTTTTTCAAGGCCTCTGACCGAAAGCTCATGACTCATAGTTAATTATATTTTTGAATAGCGAACTAATTGTATTAACAATTAATTAATATCTACCGATAAAGAAATCGAGAAAATAAAGGCGCTTCCAAATGCAAATAGGTTAGTTTTTATTTTAAATAAAAGGAGATGATATATAACTAGATTTTTCAGCCTTAAAGCACGTCATAACACATAAGGCTTTATCGAATTCATGTGTACACTTCAAACCAAACATTAAAAAAAATAAAAATAATCTTCTGTAATTAAATTTAAAAAAATATCTATTATACTATATTTAAATTAATATTATATAGCTGTTGCTATATCGTAATTTAAGTTTATCATAGAACTGGCATATAGGATACTTCAGAATTTTATCAATTACCAAGACTAGCCAATGATTCACATCGTTTATTTTACGTTTTTTTTATCGAGGGATTTCTGACGAAGACAAACATTACAAGGAATTGTAGCCTTCGTAAAGTTTCCGTTAAACATAAAATAGAACGATACAATGAATGAATGACTAATACATTATAAATAGCAGAAGCCAAAACAAACGACAGGAGGCGGTATTCCCTCTCTGAGTGGGCACTACCTCGCAGTAGGTCACGGTCCAGGGGCAACTAGATTCGGGGGAAACTGGCATCTAGAGGCCAATGTGTTTAGCGAACAGTCATCAAAGTATTCGCGCCGATATCTTAGAGAGTGTTTTCCTAAACCATAGATTATTTAATTGATTGGCACATTTTACAATGTTTGACTTTATATGACTGTAAAATCATTATTTTTTAAACTAAAGTTTTATGATTTCTTCAAAAATGTTTCTTAGACGATTTTGTTGAAATATTGCATACAAGCCCACGTTCGACCATGTCCATTTTGCTGAAATTACTAATTCAATTTAATAATACTTGGTACGCACTTATTATTCAATTAGACTCATTATTCAAGCAGTAGCGGTTGTGAGACAAGTAAATAATAATTCGTTCCCGAATGATTATTATACTGATGTAATAATAATAAAAAATATTTTATAATCTTCAGTGACAGTTATGAAAAGTATTGTGAAATATAAATGAATAAATGTGTTAAATAAAAAGATTTTTATTTCAATGCGCTAGTCTGCAGTTGTCCCGGCAAAACATAATATTAGGGTTTAAACCCCATGGAGTTTAAACCACACACACTTGTCCAACAACAGAGGTCTGCACGTCAATTTTTGCCAGGACAGCACTCAAAAACACTTAAAAAATAGAAAACTGTCAAGCCGATGGTTAACCGCAAAAATTAAAAAGAAAAATAAGGCCTAGTGGTGGATAAACACCGATACAGCTATTCAGTAGAAGTTGAAAGATCCAATCAACAACTTGGAATTGATATCCGTACAACTCATTATAATTCACCTTAGTGAATTCTGGTGGCTGATTTGTGATACATCATTGGCTTTATGCTTTATCAGAGTTTATGCTCCCAAAGGGCAATTCTTACAGGTTCAGGATATAAATTTAACGAGACAATTACGCACTTCACCTTACAATTTTATTATTATGTTCAAAGACTGTATTTATATATATTTATATGTATTTGTGCTTAGTTTTACATTTTTTTTCTCGATGTTACGGACTGATATCCTTACTCGATGTGAGAATGGCTGAGTGAGTTTCAGTAATAAGGCCATTGAATGTAAAAATTCAAAATCAAGCAAGTGTGAGGCACGGGTTCTGAAAATAAACTGAAAGCTCAGAAGTTTCTTTAATGTAAGAAAATATCTAAAACAAGGGATAGATTATATTATATATTATAGATACAGTCCAGGACGTGAAGGATTACTTCTTTATTTCTCTTTTTCTGCCCAACTAATACTTATGATAAAAATCTATAAAAGTGACTTTTTTTTCTCGAAGAATGTAGTCTTTAAAAGTTAATTAACGCTGAGCCTACGAGTAAACTTCCGAGGGCTAGGATTAATCGTAGATGGAAGCATTGTGCTAAGGTTAATCTCACCGATTTGGGTTGAAAAATTCAAATTAAAAGACAATAATCGCCTCAAAATATTATTATTTAATATTTAGTAATGAACTTATGAAAACTTTCAAACTGTAGCGAGATTAGATAAATGATGGTTACAAACATCTTAGCATTATCAGTATTACAAGCTGCCCGTGTAATTCCTACTAATTCGTAATCGTCCATCTCCAGACAGACAGATCGCTTCTCGGAGGTGACGTCTCCAAACAAGGGTTCATTCTGCCAGTACACAGAGAGCACTGACCCTCTCAATGCAGCTGTCTAAGAACTGCAAGAGCATGGATCTCTGTTCGGCGGATCAATGCGAACGGAGATTTAGAAAGTGAAAAAAAGAAGAACATTAGGTTTCAAAATAAATTATAACACTTCTGAGAGCTAATTCAGATAATAATAAATTATGGTTATAGTATGGCAGATTTGAACACCTAGAAGTGGTTTAAAACAACTAGAAAATAATTAAATTTGTATTTTATACAGCTCTAAAGAATTATTGTCGAATGCTCATGCAAAAAACTTTTTACAAAGGTTTTCATTTCAGGTATCGGAGGTATTTTATCGACGGAGTTGATTAAGGCTCGTTTACACGGTGACAGTTGCAGCCATAGCAGCTACTGCCGTCGTGTAAATTGTAGTTGCCGTTCTGACAGTTTTTACAGTCGTGGCAGTACTGTCGCACTATCAGGCTGACGTGATAGTTAACAGTGCCTATCGCGGAAGTGACAGTTATGCTCATGCTGACCGCCACAAGTATATACCTTGACAGTGAACTATCGCACCTTATCTATTTATCAACCTAACCTACTTACCAATAGTATGTTTCGATTATTTCTGACCATGGAATTGGTTGTATCCAACGATTTTGTCGTTTTTTAATATTTTTACTTTTATTTCATGAATAAATCTCGACTTTCTCACTCTGGCTGAAATAAATTAGTAACTTGAAGGATAACCTCTGCTTCCTCTCCTAGTCGAAATAATCTCCAAGAAACAACATTTATATACTATGCAAATGGCCGAAGGAAAAAAGTGAATCCCGATAATTTAATACTCGAAGAATTGGGTAATTTGTAACAAAAGTAACAAGCATTTCTTTGTTTTGCATGGATTGCTTTGCGAACAACTCATGTTATTTGAATGCTCAGAGTAGCTTTACTCCATCATAAAGTCATTCCTTATGCGTAAGGAACATTTCCTTGCAAGTAGGAAACGCGTCAAAACCAATAAATGTGACTCGGGGCGTCTCTCAAGGTACAGCGTTCTCTCCTGTTCTGTTCAATATCTATACAGCCCACATTGTTGGAAAAAGCTAGTCTTTCAAAAGTACAGTGAGTCGGTGACGATATTGCCATATATAGTTCACGCATAAGTCCTTCTAAGGCAATGAAGCAATCAGAAAATACTGCAAGTAACAGAATACTATGAAACTAGAAATCACGTTAAACCCAAGATAAGCAGATGGAATTATTTTTAATACCAGAAAAATAAAAAGTAACTGCCCATCCAGTTCACATAAGACAAATTACAAAATCATATTTCAAGAAAAAATGTCTATAAGTGTAATCAGGGAGTACAGCCGTACATGAAAACAAACAAGCATAATGAAAGGTTTTCAAGGCTGCGATCTGTAAAACTCAAGGGGCTTTTTGTTATTTATTAGGTTAAATTAAAAAAAAATTGGAATCATAAAACGTTGTTAATCCAGGCGGTCAATGATTAAATGTACAATTGGGACTTAACAATGAATTTGAATAATTTTATGGAGATTGGAAAAAAACAAGCATTTCCAACACGTTGATCTGTCGTAGATCTCCAATATACTTATTTGCAGAAGTTTCCGGGGCCACTGCCAATTCAATCTACAATGAGGATGTAGGGATGGATGGAGCTGAATAGGGGTTGGGCCTTAAGAAGGATTAGGATGATGTATAAGGTTTTGGTGAAATTTGGAGAATAGGGTGGGAATAAGGTCTAATAAAAATGGGATGTTAATGTAGGGTATTGTTGGTTACATAGTATTGAGGCATTGACTATTGTTCGAAGGACTTGGATGCTTTTGATGTAAGAAAATTTAGATTTCTACCACAGTTTGAACCAGACAGGTTTCAGAATTGTATTGTAAATCAGCAGTCTGTTGTCAACTGAAAGCAGAGATTTGCTATTTTGTAGTCTAAATACGTCGCTAAATCGTCGATTATGCTCTTGTCTCTTAAGTCTAGTATGAGGGTTCCACCATAGTCTTCTGCTTAGGAAAAAGCCAAGTACATTTAATGCTACTGGGCAAACTTAAGGCTATGTGTTAGAATAATCCGATGTAATAAAAATCAAATTATTATACAATTTTTAATCTTTTTTGATTATTTAATGATCAACATTCATGCATCCATTACTTCTGAATTCTCATTCATATGGCTGCAGCAATGGCCTGCTTCGATGCACTTCTCCTAAAAAGATGTACCTGATGAAGGAGGCAAGCGATGACAATTAAGGGAAGTCATGGAACCCTAGTGCACGGTCCGGACATTAATATTGATGCGGGTGGATCGGGTTCGGGGTGGCTGATCAGGAATCAAAAGGCCGCCATCAAGTGTCGATGGCCAAGATATCCTTCGATTGCGATCTGATCCTACGTGTCCTGTGCTCCTGGCGCCACTAAGGACATTCAGCAGCAGCCCCTTCTTAAAAGGTTCGGCGTATCCTTTTAATATTTGCATAGCCACCATCATCGCCAAGATGTCGCAATAGATATGCAAATCGGATTCACTTATTCTAGTGACATATCTGCGGTGTCCCTATTTTTTATCAAAGTTAATTAGTTGGTTTTGTGATTGTTTTCCAATTCTCGTGGAATACTGATCGCTTGTTAGTACGTAATTATGAATTAGTGATTCTAATTCTCTAAAGGACTTGTTTTATTGCCACCTTATAGCTATCAGATAGCCGTTCAGGAATGTGGAAATCAGATAAGACATTATATTCTCCTTGAAAAAAATAGGATATAAGCGGAAAGTTCCACACACGAAGCCTATAGTCTCTGAAATAACCGAAAACAATTAACCTGTCGAAATTTCGTCAACTCAGGCATCATCAGGATAGGAGAAAAATAAATAAATTAAATCATAAATATAAAGAACAAAATGCAACACATCTCACATACATAGTCTATAAAGACATATCAACAAGAGAGAACACCTTACTCACTGAGCTACCCCGTTCCTTCATTAACATACATATTGAGGGAAAACAGAAGTTACATGGGAAATGGGAAATGTTTAATTACATCGATAAATAAACATAGAAAAATCGATTTTCGATATCGCTACCTAACCCTCTCATATCTTGAAAAATTCAGTTCATTTTATAACTTATTTGTTTGTTTCATTAATATCACTTACTATTTCAATAGTCACATTTTTTTTAAACAACTAATTTATTTTAATTCCAAAACCATACCAAAACAATTAATTTACTTAATATATATATATATATATATATATATATATATATATATATATATATATATATATATATATATATATATATATCCATATATTAATTATTGAGATAAAAAAAAAAAAAAAAACAATATCTTCACTCAGTAAAAAAAATGGTAACAAATAATTCCATTAAAAACACGTTTGTATTCCCTTTTGCGTCAGTACATGTCGAACAGTTTTAGAATAATGTGCTGTGTCTATTTGGTCAATATTTTTGTAGCTGCTGATGTGAGATGTGCTATCTCTGGTCAGGATTTATATGATATTATGTTTTTCAGTCCAGGTGCTTCGGCTAGTTAGTTATTGCTGCTATTTGAGAGAGTCGATGTTTTTATTTTAGTTTTCCAATAACATACAATTTACAGGTTTTGTGTCTTTTTTTTTTCTTACCTGATTAATTAATAAATTAGATTAATTGAAATTAGTGCTAATTAATTAACTGTTTAAAAATGTGACGAATGAAATAGGTAGTGATTATAATGAAATAATTTACAAAAGTAATTCAAATTTTCAATGTAAGAGAGGATTAGGTAGCGATGTTGAAAACGGAAGCGTATCGAAAATCGACCAGTGCAGCATAGCTTTAAGATTGCAAGTTGTCTGGTTGGGGCGAATCAAGAAAATAAATAAAATACATTGATGCATTTATCTGTTTAGCACCTCCATTTAAATTAATTATTTTTGTAAAGAAACTAATTAATTTTGTAATGGTAGTTATATAAGGTGATAATGCAGCCCAACAATGACGTAATACCAAATGAATAATTTAAAGGACTGCATTTCAACAATACTTATACAGCATGTTTCTCCTCTTCACTATGTAAAACCCGTTTAGGTTTGTAGTAGGCAATTATCTCAATTGTTCTCCGGTCAACTTAACATATCAAATCTCTGTACAAATTATATCTGTACAAATTATTAAATCTCTGTTAGGTGTTATAATTAAAAATGTGCTGGAGAGAATAACAAGCCGAACCCGGCGCAGAGGTTCAAAAACTCTTCAAATTGAGTCTGTTCGATAAGAGAATAGTATCCTCAAGGCAAGATTAGAACTTTGTTTTCCATTACTTCCTCTATTCGTGGTTCGAATGTTCCTTCTACTCTTAAATTCTGCTATATCAGCCATCTCCTACCTATTTATTTTATATTGAATAAGATGAAGAACTTTCGCTGCCCAGGATCATATTCATCTCTATTGAAATAAACAACAATAACAATAACATAAAAAATCAAGAATTAATTTTATTTGCGTATACTATATAATATGCGATTATATTTTTGTCATGCACGCTGATGAAAAAGCTCATGCCTACCTTTAAATCCCTAGTCCCTAGTCATTCCAAGGAAGGTCGTTTGTGTGAATATGTGCTCATCGTCTGAATTTCCTTTTTCAAATTTCCTATGAATGAAATTGTTAGTGTCATATAACCCATAATAACATATTATAGACTACTTTTATTATTACCGTTGATAGAAATTTTTTATTTAATTCTGACTCACCATCATGGGAGAAGAGATACCTTTTGTGAAACCCAACGCACCAAGTTCGGAGCTGTCAACGATCGTTAGCGCAACCTATTATTGCGGACCTATACCTAATATCGTAGATTAACTGAAAATTTAATACATGTAACTAAAAGTTTTATTATTTATTTTATTTGTTAGTTAGTATGAAATTTACTATTTTCAATTATATTTGAATAATGTTGTGGTATATGGGATGCTTCTTGCTTGGAATTGAGCAGTTTTTCTTAGTTTATGACAATATATAGCACGCACTATGGAATATTATAACAACTAAAAATCAGTAAAAATGAATTAAGATCATAATAAGATTGAAAATTTTGAAAAGTTTATTCAGAGAAAATAGCGACAGGTTTCGTTTGCTCCTAAGAGTGCATCAAGGGGTAACAGTGTGAAAATTCAAAATTTTACTCTAAAAAAATGATTTTATACATTTTAGCGAGAAAAAAAAAATGTTCAATCAGCAACAACAAAAATATCGCAATTAATTGAAAATAATATCTATAGGTGTTTGGACAACTAAGATAGTAGTAGTAAAATGATTGGAATAAAAAACTTTTCTCAAATGCGTTTTCTCAAAATTATATTGTTTTGAGTTGTCACCATAGTCAAGGACGAATGCGATGTAGATTTAGATTGTAATATTTTTCGTTTTTTTTTTTTACAACATTTTTTGTATAGCTATTATTTTTTTTCTGTTAAATTTATTTCAATATTCCCAGAAAATATTTGAAAAAATACTTTTATTAATAGATGAGCGAACTTTAATTTGTTTAGTATAAAGGTAATAAAATTTCTTTAAATTAATAAAACAAAATGTAGATGTTGTGGAAAGGAGGGGGTCAGAATAAAACAATTCCGAACAACGTAAATACATAGTAAATAAATGCCTGGATTATTCTACTCTGCGCCGTACTGTAATGATGGAGAGAGTATATCTTATTTCCATAAAAAAATAAATAACGCAATACCACGTAAAATGAAAGGGCCTTCAGCAAATATACTACATAATTTTATATAGTATAATTTTAATATTTTATAAAATAAATTATATATTGAAGTAATAACTGACACTCACTAGAGATATTATGACCACTAATTTAGTCCATTGACAGATAATGTAAGGTAAAGTTCATTCATAACGAATAAGAGATGATTCAGGGCGGAAGTGGGTAGTTCAGGACAGCTGATTCATGCCAATAGTTGCCCTGCCGGTCACTGTGCTTATATATGACATGTATACATATGCGTTACATTGTATAGCGGAATAGATTTAAATACAGAGTGGTTTACTGGATCGGTAGATTCTGCCTAAACCTATCCTAGGGTTGAGATGCTGACTGGCGTAGCTAGGTCAACTGAAGTCCGGGGCAAATATCAAGAATGCCGCCCTTAAGACCGGAACAAGGGCGGGGGGCAATGGGCAAACCTGCCTAGCGGCAGAAGTTAAAGGCTGGCAAATTACCAGTAAATGCTCATTTTAAAGTTAAGTAAAAAATATTTGTTTCTTCTTTTTGGTAGTTTCGACCTTAATTCAGTCAATAAACTGTTATGAGATGATGATACTTATTTCGGAATATTATTACCTAATGTATTCTTATAAAAGTACTGACTTTTATTGGAGGAAGATGAAAGATGGAATAGCTGAAAGAATGAAATAGCTTGCCCTCCTCTGGCAATCCTATTTTCGGCTCTGCAATCCCCTGCTGCCACCAGGTTATCTGCTTCTAGAAAGTACGTCGGTACTTTGTCGGCATCATATTTTAGGCTGGTATCATATAGACCCACCTGGTATCGACCAGCACTCATTCAAGCACTTAAATCAAATATTCAAAACCATTACGTTATCGGAAGGAATATTGAATCAATTGTATCGATACCGAAACTACTTGGTATTGAAAGGAAATTATCGATACTTTTCATATATCTAACAAAATGTCTAACAAATGTGACTGAACAACATATTATAGATTATTATTTTAAAGATTATTGTGTAATTTAGGGGTTAATCCAAATTTAACGCGGGTGATACCAAGAGGCACAGCTAGTAATAAAATACCCCTTAACCAAAACGATTTATACTTCGACACAAACCGCTTCATATTATGATCGAAAGCCTAAATTAATAAATAATCTGTTGATTATTTCTTAGTTTAGGCTTCTGACCAGATATGATTGTTGCTTTTTGTACATGTATAATATTCTTTAGAGACCTAGTCCTAGAATAAAGTGTTTTTGTTTTTTTTATCTATCTATCTATATTTATATACTAAAGTAATTCTTGTGAAGTACGGATCCCTAGGCTTTTATGGGTTGTAATAATGATTAATAAAATGTATAAAATCTTAATCTTATAACAGCTAATCATTAATATCTCTATTCAAAAATTAAACAAAAACAATGTTTCCGAAAAAAATTCTCTCAAAATCTTTTATCAAAATTTATTATTATGATACTTTTCATATATCGATCGGTATCATAAATCCCCATCTGATTATTATACGTATTACATCATGATTACTAATTTAAACTTCTGTTCTACTTAAATGCAACAAAATAAATCTTTTATTTTAAATTTTCTGAGTCTAAAAAAAAAAAACTATCCTTGGCAAATTGAAACCATTCTATGCTGCGCCCGGGGCGGCCGCCCCTTTCGTCTTTCCCTAGCTACGCCACTGGATGTTGAAAGCAATATATGTATATATATTCTATATTCTATTATATTATGATACCAATGTAACGGTAAGAAAATATCAATGTTCCAAAATACATAAAGTTATTCCAAAATTGGAAGTGACAGACAGTTCCTTCAAATCTTATTTACAAGGTATCAATAAAGTAACCGTCTGTCACTTCGATTTGAGGAGAAATAAATATTAATCAATTAAACTAATAAAAGATTAATTAATTTTTAAAAAAATGAAAAATTATAATTAGAGTTTGATTTTATACATTGTTTCCTGATTGTTAACCAGGCAGCAATGGCTTTTTCTTAAGAATAGGGCATCGGAAGCCAAATATCAATTTTACAGGTTTACTAATCAGTAAACGTATTATTTTGATATTTGATACAGTCAGTATTAATACTGATAACAACATTATAACAGAATGAAAGTTTTACAAGTAAAATGTAATTTAATACAAATGTGTACAATTATAAAACCATCTAGAGAATGAATGAAGGGAAAAAAGCTCTGAAACTTCAATTTAACCATTCACATGAAGTAGATAATTTCTTTTAAATAAATCGTAATATTATTGCAGCGCAACAAACCGGTGACGGGTCTTGGCCTCCACCAACCGCCAAATAAATCTTATAAAACGCTTATAGAAGTCAATTATTATTATTTTTTAAATTTAACATTGTTTAAAACTCTGAATTTTGGAAAGTTAAAATATATTTAATATAGTTGGAAAATCTGGCCAAAATTGATGGGAAATTTCAGATTTTGCACCCTACAATAAATTGTTGTGACAACGTCCCTGGCTCAAGTATCTTAATTAGGCTAAGGAAGTGTATTGACAAAATTTCTAAACGGTAAATAAAATTGGTGCATGGGATGCACCTACAAAATTGAACTCTCCGAAATCTATAATGCAAACAAAGATAAATTGAAGCCCGAAGGCACAACAGCCATTCGCCAAAATCCTTTTATAAACATTAACTTCCCTTAAAGCACTTCAAAAGTCAGATTGAATTCAGCCAGAATAATATACAATAAAAAAATTAATTGTACAGTTTAGCCATATTTTCTATATTCAGTATTCTCTTCTGCCATGTCACCAACTTTAATTTCATGTCTTTTCCCCTATAATTTGCTACTGGTAGATAATAATTTTAAACACGGAATTATAACCATATTTTATTTATTTATTTTCTTGACGTTTTCTTTTTGTTGAAGTAAATATATTACAAAGTGTCAACCGGATGGAAAAGCAATGACTAAGCAATTAAAGTACCAAGATAGCCTTCAGCATCATTTTGCTTCTTATTATAGTCAAGTTAGTCATCGATATATTAGTTAGAAAAATTTACACTAGCCAACAACCACTTTATACATATGATGATAGAATATTATATTTCGAAACAAACACACATAAATACTTATATAGGGAACTAGACCAAGCTTTGGCAGAAATATTCGAAACGGATCAACTCTGTAGTCGGGATACTCTGTTGGGGCCCATACCAATTCTAGTAAGTAGGTGCCTGAGCCTTCTATGGGTTAGGGATGAACCCATGGAGTACAGAATAACACAGAGAGGCCTTAACAGTAAAAAATGAATGGAGGAGGTGGGCGCGAACCTCCACTATCATCACCCGACCCAACCTTGGCGGTCTATAGGATCAAATAGACTTCTTTATTTAAAATACCTCTAACTTCTTTCTTTTATAACAAAAAAACATGCAGCTAACGCAAATTTATCAATAATTCATTCGACTTTCAAGCAGATAAGGTAGATTTTGAATATTTTGTCTACTATAATTAAAAAACAAAAATGTAAACAGTATTAATGGCTACACGTGATTACTTCTCTATTGGATTCAAATTTATTGGCATTGTCATTATTATTGGTAATTGCTCTAATGCAATTATAATTATTGCTATTAATTTTTATCTATTACCTATTGCTATTGCATTAATCAAATTTTGATTGAGGCTTGAGTAATGAATCAAATAAACTAATAACAAACAATTATTATTATTATTATTTGAAATGAATGATTTTGGTTAATTTCTGTCGCAATTTTTGTTTTTGAATATTTTCGTTCAAATCTCTGACATGCTTTCTTATTTTTATAGAAAAGTAAATTTTATCTCCGCTTTCAATTAACCACTGCCTATGATTATCATCCATCTCATCAACAAAATGTTTATGAAATTCGAATAATCTTATATTCTTTAAACACTCATTTTCAATAAAAAGGGATCAACATTTTTAATATCTTATTTCGATGACGCTGTGAATATTTTTTCATTCTACATATCTTAACAACTTCAAATGAAGCTTGGACTGGTTTCCTCGATTTTTTATTTATCTAGAATTTTTCGATAAATTCTGTGCATCATAAAAATTGCCAAAAAAAATTCTTAACAATTAATGGTTGCCTGGAGTCTTCGTACAATATATTCTGACACTGAGATATCAGCTATATGTAATAAACCACTACAAAAGTTAGAAGTAAATAATAATCCACAATATTTGTAATATATTCAATAAAGTTCAGCAATAAAATTGAGAATAATGACTCTACTAGGTTGTTACAAACATCCTTGTAGTTTATAGCTTTATTTCAGATTAAATATTTTAAACATTATTGAATATTACTCTTCCAAGTAAAGCCCATTGTTTTCAACTACTTTCACCCATCTTTCTGCCAGTAATTGGATTTGATGCCGGTACAACTCCTTTGGTTTTGAGACAAAGATCTCTTCATATCCAATTTTGACATTCTCGTAATGATCAAAGATCCGACCTTTTAAAAAATGAGCCATTGATCTATGCAAACCATAATCTTAAAAAAGGCAACCCTAGTTGGAAAGGCTATAAAAGTAAAAGTATTATGTATACTAATTTGAGGTTAAGACTTTATCATCGAAGGGAAAATTTGAATGGGTTCGGAATATTAAAACCACAAACCATAAACGATATGAGAAAATTGTATTCGTTCATTGCTGGGATTTCAAATTACAAGATAGTTGGATCAGATTAAATAATATCCTTGTCTCACTGTAAATGACTATATAATAATTTTTGGTTTTATATTTATTGAATAAATAATATACGTATATTTTTTAGTAGTATAATTTATAGCCTAGTTTGTAATAATAAAGTTTTTAATATATTTGTTAACTCTATTATGTCATTTGGATGAAAAAAAAAGAGAATATAAACGTTGATAATAAGTTCTTATCGCTATTACTAATAATTGTTTTTAGTTTATAATGATTTTTAACTTTGTTACTTCTATTATTTTAATAAAGTGACTTTGGACCCTGTTTTTATTATTTATGTTAGTTAATGTTAAAATATAATATATTATAAATGGCTTAATTTATTTATTTCTTGTCTAAGTATATGCATACATGCTCTTAATTGCTATAGATTTTAGTAGTTATTTCTAGTCAGTAGTATATTATTCAGCGTAGCGTAGAATTAATTTTTTAATTTTTTAAAATGGAAAAAAAATAAAGAAGTTTTTTAGTTATATATAATTACAATGATAATTATGATGATGATAATTTAAAGATGGCTCTATCTGTAGACTTTTATGGATGATAATGATTATTAAAACGCATTATTTTATCTGTTTGTGATTTTATTTTTGCAATATAAATAAAATAAGTTATTTTTTCATTGTTTATTTCTATTCTCATCCTGAATTCTTCGTATGCGGATTCATATGTTACGTAAACCTGGCAACTTCAGAATGCAGCGGAGGAGATAATGTCTAAATTCGTGGCTGAGGAATATATATCAATGACACAATCTGTTGTGGTCATAGATCAATAACAATCGATTAAAGAACAATCTTCTCAACGCTTAATAACTCATCGAGAGGGTCACGTGCATGGAACTGCAGCCGGACGTTTCATTAGCTTAATCGATGCCGCTTCAGGCTATTTACAGAAGGTTCAGTCACCCTCCTCATCCTTATACCATTAAGTAAAGATTAACTTATATATCCCATAATTTTATTTAAAGTACATTATTTAAATATAAATAAATCATATTTTAGGTATGATTAATTAATATACATATCTATATAGATAATAAATATAAGTTTTTCTAAGCATATCTAGATATTTATATAAACATATTCATAATATGTGTAGATGTATTATACATATATACATAATATAATATCAATTACAAAAAAACGTTGATTCGCGTACGCCACTTCCTAAACGCCAAGTTATAATTCATTGTAATTAGATTGTTTTAAATATTTTTTCTATTTTAACCAATATATTTAAATTTTTAAAAATACCAATAAATTAAATTTTAAAATCTTTGATGGGTAAGTCTCAAATCGATTTTTAGAATAATGTCTATTATTTCTATTATGATTTACAATTAAATTTTTTTGTAAATATTCAATTAACTTTTAATATTTGACAAGTTTTATTAAAAATTATCATAAATATTTTCAACGAATTTTTATGATTTTAATTTTTTTTTTTTTTTTAAATTACTATAAACATAATTGGTACCATATTTAAAATCGATTCAAAGATTTTCTCTCGATGGATCTGATATTGATAAAGGGTTTGAACTGAAAATGAAAAACAAGAAGATTTAACACATCTTCGAAAAAGTATGAATAAAAACATCGATTTAGAACCAACCAAAAAATAAAAATTTCATCGAAGTATCAAAAAAAATAAAATTGCAATAGGAGTGGTTTTGATTTACTGGAGTTAACATCATTACTGGACTTTTACAACCTCTAAATCCGCAATAAATATATTTTCTCAAATAGACTTTGGACTAACTGCCACATACTCCTAAAATTACATCCAATACGGTTATGTAGGTTGTAAAAATTGTAAGAAATTGGATGTGACATCATTTAAAAATGTGTACATCAATTGAGATCTAGAATTTTTGTTTACCATCTAGCCTGGTTCAGTAAAATTATTGAAAATGGCGTAGGTCTGAATCATTTGGAAATGAAATAATGTCGCTTAATTATTTACGAAATAATTCATTTGAATATTATAATTATGTATATATTTGAATTTTAAAAAATAGATAAAACCATATTTCTCTTTATATGGAATAAAGTTGATTCCTAATGCATCCATCATACACTTGACATCCGCATAAAATCTGCAATTAAAATTTATTTTATCAATCCTACCTGGCATCGATGCAAATGTAAACACATCTATCAGCTTTCAAATCCAGTTTTGTTTTTACTTTTATCAGATGGATAAAACGCGTTAAATTGAACTTACTCTGAGAAAAATGAAAATAAAACTTGTTATTGCAGTTCTGATGCAAATCATATTACTCGATTAAGAGTGATTCGCTTTAGAGAATTCTAAGAACTTGCAGACATTCCTCTGCTAACGAAAAAGAAACTTAAAAAAACAACCGACACCAACTGCATACTCTGAATCCGGCGCCGTTCGTCTTAAAAGGTCAAAACATCTAACCCAATGGAAAACTTGTTCTATTAGCAATGTCTGCGTTACGGGACATTCAAGCAGGGTGTGTGTATATATGTATATATTATTTATTATGTGTTCATATTAGTTTATAATGTAATAAATTTCAGTCATTTAAGAAATACTTTGTTTATATAAATTAAAAATATAATCAGCTTTTTATATTAACAATATAGCATCTCCTCTTCTATTCGGTATATCCCCTCTCCTCTGCTCAGTGATCTCAGCCTATATGGCTTCTCTTTTTAATCCTCCATGTTGCTTTCTATGAAAGATCAGAGAAATAAAAAAGTTATGATGTACCGGAATATAAATGGATAAATGGATAAAAAACCTACAAATAAAATATCCAAACTACATTGAAACATGAAAGATAAAATTGAAAAAATAAAACAGCAGGTGTAGTTTATAAAATTAATTTTTTAAATTATTCTCGCCTATATTATGGAGAAAGCGACAAATATATGAAGGACAGGATCTACCAACATACATATGATTATAAAAATAAACCAAAATATAATTTTAAAAAATGCATTTATATAACATCATACAGAAAAAGAAGTTTAATTTTGAAGATTTTAACATTCTGTACAAAGAAAAAAATGTTTTTAGAAGAAAAGTTTTCGAAGCCTTTCCAATAGCGGAAAAATTGGATAATGCAGTAAATTTTAAAACAGATTCTAGTAATATCAATATCACATATGCGAAATTGTTAAATAAATTATTAATTAAATAAAATATACAGTTTCTATATTTTATAAACAATAAACAATTCCTAATTAATCCCAATAGAGTGCGTTATACCAGTCTTGATCTCATTTTCAATGAATATATTGATTGAGAAAAGATGACCAACAATAGGCAATATTTTGTGAAGAATAGAATAGTAAAGGTAAAATAGAAGTACGATTGCTGATTTTGATTATAAATATTATAATATATTTTGCCCAAAATAGAATTTCGAATTAAAAATTGTGTATCAGTTTAGATTTTTTTTTTTGAAATACTAAATTGTTTATAAAAAGAAGATGCTGAAAATTCAGCATATTATAAATAAATAACAGTTACTACGTTTAGCAGTAGGAGGATTTTATGGATTATATGGCATGGCTCACATAATATAATATTTTGAGAATGGCTAAAAAAAAGATTATAAAGGCCGAAACGTAACTAAATATTAAAAAAATTAATTGTGTAAATTAACTTTTATTAATAAATATTGTTGTGGGATTCATAAGATCTTTTTCTTAATCTAATATGATTTATTTTATATAACAATTTAGAATCCCAAGAAAAATGAACAATAGTAATATTGTTGTTGTTTATACATTAAAAATATAGCTAGCTTTTTATATTAACAATATAACCACCGTATCTCCTCATCTGTTAGGTCTTTCCTCTCTCCTCTTTTCAATGATCTCAGCTTAGGTGGCTTCTCTTTTTTAATCCTTCATAATGTTTTTTATGAAAGATCGAAGAAATAAATTTGAAAAAAAAACTTGAAAGAGTGCAGCGACAGCAATCTTAGTTTTTTCGGAGATGATAAAGAGCCTACGATATTCGTCGCTTGGTGGAAGAGAGCTACTATAGAAAAGATGTTTAGAGAGTATGCAAGAGAGAATATCCGCAAGAAGAGGAGATATGATTATTTATTATAAAATAAATAATCAAAGTTGGTTGGATTTCAATTGATTTGGAAAAGGAAACTGCCTCACTGATTGACATTCAGGTCGAGGACAGATATCACCCGCAAACAGAATGACCAAGACGACTCATCAGGAAAACCTGAAGGTAAGAGGCAGCTTATGGGGTTTCGCGATACACAGCAATGGAAGAGTATCGTCCTTTGGAAGATGATGAAATAGGTTCGACCTCCAAATACTAGTCTGTATGAGGCAAAACATAATTATTTTTCTACTGACCCTAAAAATTATTCACAACTGGATATAACAAATACAACTTTTGAATACTAATTTGTTAAGATTTAATGATTAGTAAAGCTATGATGACTGTTATAACCAGCTAGAACAGTAGGCCAACATCTTTTCGGTTGTTTTGGAGCGCAACAAAACTGTCAATCATAAAAGGCTTAATATTTATCAACTAAAATTTAAAAATTTCTTTATGAAATCTTCATTTTTTCTTTTGAGACATAAGACAGACATAAGATAAAAGCAGATATCATTGAAATATAATTTTTATTGATATATTTTTTCAAAAATAGAGGTTACCAGTATTACTTCGTCAACTAAAGCCTATTCGTTCTAACTTGACACTTCGATATTATGTTATGGGAATCGATATAATGTCCGGGAGCCGTGGTGTAAAAAGCCGTCTTATAAATATCAAACTATAACATTTTTGGAGAGCTTTATCGTACCTAACGTGATCAGACCTCCCACTTTCTGCGGGACAGTCCCACTTTTAGGCAATGTGTCTCGGTGGCTAATTGCTGAGATAAGACCAAGGGGTGAACATTTTTCACAGTAATAGGATGTTTTCCTGAGATTTCTATTGGCCACCATGAGAATTCTAAAAACTATCCAATATTTTAGCGCTACAGTTTAGAGCAAAAAAATTGTAGGGCTTCGAATCTACAAAAAAAACGTATTTTGAAAATTCGAGACGCCAGAACTTTTTTGTTTCGCTTCAGAACCAAAAATGTGTTAAGGATTATCGATAGAACTCCTCGGGTTCTACAAGAACTCTCAAGAAATCTACCATTTATCGTGAAAAAGTGAGTTGCCTGACTAAATATGGTCCAAACTTTTCTGTTTAGCAATCTTTAATGTTATATATTGTACGTACGATTCCTATAACAATTACAATTATTTAGGATATGTTAAACTAAATGAAAAACAAAACAAACGAGATAATAGATTCGCCCTATTGGCCCAACAGAAGCAGGTACATTGAGTGAGTTCCTTCCAGGAACGACTTAGTCACTCGGTGCAACCCACTTTCTCTTGTTTATTATTTCGCTTTCGATCACCTTATTACAACATATAACATTTCGAAATAAATTAATCCACCTCATGATTTTGATGATTATCGAAGTTACATATTTCCTTAAGTTTTATCGGAGGATGGAACATTATATTATCCATGAAATATTAAAAGAAAAACCTCTCACACGTACGGTGAGTATAATGTAATATTGGAAGCACCATAATATCATTCATACATGATCCTCTCTAGCCTGTGGTTAAACTAAAAACAAAGATCTATTTATAAAAAAAGAATTTATCGTTATCATTTTTTTTTTATCTATAGTATTACAGTGAAGATTTCTAATTTATTCGGGATGCATCCTTAGATTATACTTTTTTTTCTTTTTTTTTTTTTACAACTTATGACATATAAAATAAATTGTAGTTATTGCAAAAAAAAATAACACAAAAAAACAAGCACTGTCTTGAACATAAAATACAAAGCTCTTAACTATCAAAAATTCTTGATCTGAACTGATTTATGTCCGATTTCTTCAACAAGCCGTACAAAAAAATACTGTAATGTCAGTGATCCGAAACCTTATCTCTATTTCTCGGGTGAATTCTATTGATATCGAATAAAAAATGATCTATAAAAAAAAACGAATAAGGAATGAAAGGAATAACAATGATAATTAGCAATTAAAACTACTATTCACGAAATGGCGAAATTGCATCGCATAAGAGTGATTGTATGTGCGAATGTGAATCTCAAATCATAGGGACAAAACAAAACAAATTTTAAACATATACAATTTATTTTTTCCCCACAATTATTGGAAATGGTGAAAGTGTACTAATACTAGGTTGTTACAAACATCCTTGCGCATTATTATAGCTTTATTTCATATTACACATTTTAAACATTATTGAATTATTACTCTTCAAAGTAAAGCCCATTGTTTTCAACTGCTTTCAGCCATATTTCTGCCAGTAATTGGATTTGATGCCAATACCACTCCTTTGGTTTTGAGGCAAAGAACTCTTGACATCCAATATTTACGTCCTCGTAATTATCAAAGATCCGACCTTTTAAAAAATGAGCCATTGATCTAAACAAACTATAAACTGATGGTGCAATGTCTGGGCTATAAGCTGGATGAGGCAAAACGTTTACTCCTTGCTGTTCCGATAATCTTTCCTTGATTAAACGAGAATAATGTGCAGGAGCATTGTGATGTTGCAAAGTGACTTGGTTCCTGTTGACCAAAGCGTGGCACTTTGCACTCAAAACTGCATGAACTCTGTCTAGCTGTTCACAATAAAGGTTTGAGTACCTACTACGACCGATAAATCACGAGTAGTTGCATGTGGGTCCTGGTTTATACATTCAAGAAGAACGTGCATCATCAACGATCGATGGGCGACCTGATCTGTTTTGTGCGGCAATAATTCGATGGATAATTGACTCTCCTTCTATGGCACAAATTTCTTTGGCGGCTGCCTTTCCGCTTAAACCTTTTTTCCAGTAATGTCTCAAAAGACCGCGAATCGCGATTTTTCTTCTGACATTGTGCGTGCGCTTTAAAAATGTAAGTGACCCCATAAAGCCAACTCAAGTCTCAAGAAATTATAGGATTAGTCAAAGTCATGCCAACAGAAGCATACTGAATCTTCAATTCAACATTAGAAAAATGAAAAGAAGCTGGGAGAACGATCCGTTTTATTTGATTGTATTATATGAAATGCCAGTTTTTTTGGAGTGACTTTATTGATAATAATAAATTATGGGTTCAAACAATAACAATTTATTCATTAGTAGATTAGTTATAAACAATAAATTATTAATTAAATCATAACTTTATTTTTGAAGTGAAAGCCTGGGTCAAATTTCTGTCGTGATAAGCTAAAAGGCCCTAATTCCAAATCAGGCGCGTACGAAATTATTTTAGGAGAGGGATTTAAAAAAATTTCTGAGGAGGGATTTAACGAGAAGACAAGTAATCATTAAGTGTCAATAATCACCAAATAAGTCATAAGTTTAAAGGATAAGAATTAGTACTCTATTAATACTTATTACTCTAATTATAACAATAATACAAAATTTAATCATATCTTTTCAAAAAAAAATTTATTACCGACTGTCAGTACGCCACTGCTCCAAATAATTTTTTAAATATATCTTTGTATTGTACCCGAATCACTAAAAAAACTACACCTTTTTTAGAAAGCCCTAAATCCAATGGCTAGATCCTGATCATTGGTTACAGGACTTTCTAATGTCATAAAAAGGTTTAGTTTTTAGAGCAATTCGGTTACAATACAAAATGTATTTAAAAATCTGATTTGGAGTTTTTTATCCTATGACGGTAGAATACGGAAATATCAAAAGAGAGATTAAAAATTCTCTTTTTATCATGTATACTGAAAGAAAATCTATACTTTAATAAAGGATGAATGTTGAATGTATCTCAAAGAAGCAATAAAACAAGATTGCTGCGGTAGAGAGAATCTTATGGACTGTTTTTATCACACCATATTAGCTCCTTTGCTTGTTTAGAGCATTCTAAAACAGAGTAAACTGAAGAAACTACGCCACTGGCAGAGCACCTTCCCTCTCACCAATACTATTAAATTTCCCCTTCGTCCCTGGCCTAACACAGCTGTTTCAAGCTACTCCACGAAGGTTTTTGTTTTTAGTTTCTCCTTCGTATGGGACGGGCTAATCATTTTTTCCCATTTTAGTAGTGAGAGCAAACGATCTTTCTAAATATTACATTCATTAATTTGTGGAATATAATTAGAAAAACATGTTTGCAAAAAATTCCAGAAATGTTTAGATTTTGGATCAGCCTAATATTATACTCTGTTACACTGCACTATGGTTTCTATATTTTGTAACTTTGCCCCATTGCTTTACCGAAATACCGATAGACCAGGCCTATAAATGTCAACGGGGTGCAATTTTCCGCTGTTCGCAACCATGCGCAAAAAATCCAGTTACGCCACTGCACATTAATATAATAAGGCCTATCTGGACATATGGATTTGAACTTAGAGGCCCAACCAAACCGTCGAATCTCTCTCGTATCCAATCCTTACAATCCTCAATGCTCCTTATTGTGTAACAAATAAAATTATCCATAATAACCTCGTTATTCTGCATGTTGCATATTCGCCCAGAAATAGATATCTGTCCTGACATAATAATCCACACGTTTCTAAATCACTGTCGAGTCATATTGATCATATGACACATATACAAATTTTATTTAAACTGCATTTGTAAATCACAATAAGGTACCAATGTACTAAGCAGTCAACCTTTTGTTCTATTTGCTTTGATTATAACATAATCTGTAACGTTTGTTATCAGTTCTGTCAAGTACGTAAATAGCAGGTGGCAAGATGGCAAATGTCACAGGCCAATTGGGGGCTTCGCATAGACCTTTATAACAATAAGATAATATATCAAAATATATTCTATATAGTAATATATTAATAAAAACATTCTATTATTATGTACAGCACACATCTTCAAATTTTTACTTAGAAGCTAAGGGGACCTCAAAACTTGGCTGCCACAGGCCTTCAAAATCATACATACACCAATGAGTTCTGCGGTTTGTTAATGAATATAGTCTGTATATTAATAAGTTATACATTTTGTGATATTTTTCTTCTGATTTTGGACGACAAATTATAAACATTTGGGAATTACCTTCTGCGGAAGAAAATGTAGTATAATATTTTCAAAGTTTTGGTATTATTGCATCGAAGGAAGTTGTGAGAATGGGGAAAGATATTTCCTTTAAACAAATAACTAAATTAAAATTACGACAATGATTATCCAAACCCTCAACAACCCAGGTTTGTTTATCTTTTGAGCGATCGTAGCGAGCGGAAGTCGATAACTGTGATCTGATTAAGGCAGTAATATTTTTATAATCCGATTAATACGAATTTTTAATGCCGACACAAGAATTCAAAGTTTTGAGATTATTCCATTTGTTTTCAAGTAAAAACAATGTTAGTCACGAAATTTAATTTTTGTTCCTTGGCGCCGCGACAAAGCCTGATAAATACGAAGAAGAAGACACACATTAAGCCATGTCCACACCGTTCAACTTTCAAGGCAACTTTTGATTCGATTTTCGTTTGGCGCATTGGCCATTTTACTTTCTCAATCGGTAATAAAATAAAAATTATTATTCGACATCGCACACTTCACGTTCCCTTCCCCGTTTTTCATGTCTAGTCGAACAGTGTAGACATAACTTTATGGTATCAGATTATAATCGATAACAGTAGAAGATATGGTCCACCACTTAACACGCCACTTAAGTACCAACAAAAAATAATAATAAAAAAAAAAACATTATTAATTTTCTCTCGAAAAATGAGCATAGGAATCAAGTCTTGGAATATTAAATTTTAGATATTGCTCTACTTCATGCCTATCAAGCCGATTATTATATTAAAAGTAACTAAGCGTGTAAGTTAATCAACGAGTGGAAATTAATTACTAAATTACTTACTGGGTATCTCTACAGCCCGGGGTGGGTCATGGCTTCCTGAACAATAGTCCTCCAGATATTCCTATCCTTAGCCTTTTCCTTCCAGTTTGTTGCTCCAAACCGTTTGAGATCATCCTCCACACCATCCATCCATTTATCTTAGGTGTTCCTCTTCTTCTGGTCCCATAAATTCTGCTTTGGAAAATCTTTTTTGGCATTCTATCAGCCGGCATTCTTAGAACGTGCCCCAGCCATTCGATTCAGCGGGATTTACGTAATTACGATTTATAAGGTATTAACGTTTTCAAAAACATGCCCTTCCACCACAAGATTATGGTTAAATCTTATTATCTGGAGCAATGCACATATACTTGGTTTTCGAATCATTTATTTCAAGGCCCATATTCTTACTCTCACTGTTGAGATTATTGAAAATTTCACTAAGGGTTTGAACACTTCTAGCCACAAGACCTATATCGTCTGCATATGCACATTTGAATATATATATATATATATATATATATATATATATATATATATATATATATATATATATATATATATATATATTTGACTATTTGAATATATTATATTTCCTTGTATATTTATAATATTTACTACTTTATGTAATGATATATTGAACAGAGTGGCGGACAAGACATTTCTCTGTCTTACACCGGTTAATATTGAAAATGAACGATTTATATTACCACTGGCAAGCACTCTGGCGTTGCTATTGCTTAGAGTCATCTGTATCAATCTTATTAACTTTATTGGTATTTTATATTCTATTAGTGCTCTAATTAAGTTGGTCCTATTAATGCTGTCGAAAGCTTGGCGATAGTCAATGAAAAGAATATGAAGGGTAGAAATTAATCAAGAAATAAAAAGAAGGTTCGAAAATTACTAAAACGTGTCGACATTTAAGTCCTTTTATTTTTTTATTTTCCTATATTACTCTGTTTGAAGAACATAAATCTGTCTACAAAATGTTTATTATAATTATGACTTTGCACGATTCTTCAGTAAAACCTGTCACGAAAACGAAGGAAGTAAATCTATTGACACCGTTCACTCCTAACCTATAAATAAAACAACAAAGCCCATAAACAATAATTATCTCTAGTGTTCCCAGAAAGAACGGTGGTGTTCAAATCGTAACTCAGTTAGCAGTGGCTGTGTCTAAAAAAAAAGAAAAAGATCGATGAATCCTAATCTTACTTTGCAATCAAAATAAAACAGAATTTATTGCATGATAATTTTCCCGAAAACAGTTTTAATCGCCACTTGTAATGTCCTTGAAAAGAACTGAAAATATCAACTCATCCGAGGAGCTGACAAGAATAAATTATTGGACTTGGATTCGCCTACGCAAATTCCTTTGCATTAATGGTCTTCGTGAAGTATTATTTTTTAATATCAGCGACATAAAATGTGACGTTAATAATATATTGTATCTAAAAATATACATTTAAACGAAAGTTGAATTTAAATCCTAGAACAACTTTGGACCTCATCATATCTGATAATAACACATTTGGTTTATAAATAAAACACACTGAAACTGCTTTATTTTATATCTCGAGTTTGAAAAATGATATCGACGTGGTTTTCCAACAAAATACTTGTTTTTCAGAGTATATCAAATTCAAAAATTCAACTGTTTTATAATTGTATATCAGATAATATATTTCGAAATAAATATCATATCATAACATTAACACATTTTATGGAATGAATTAAAGTCTTATCAGACAAACAAAATACAAAAATATAGAATATTAAAATGATGAACATTTCCGAATAACGTTAAAATTACCCTTTCCGATATATTTTTTTTTTTGCAGCAAAAATACTTATGATTTCCTCATAGTTTATGGAAACAGCTCGTTGGTGCTCTGTGGAGATTATACTGAGTTTTGTTGACTTTTGTTGAGCGATCGGATTCCATAAATAACATTTAATCAGTTTCAGGTTGCGTTAGCTCCTTTCTCCAGAAGAGACAAAAACTGGATTGGTAAGGAATATTCTAGAGGCTGTTGTAATGTTGGGATAATCCTCTTCCAGTTTATTTTTATAAATTAAACTTAATGTGGATGTTGCAGTGGCATCTTTGAAGCCTTTATTGTTAACACATGGTCTATGAAATATTCAAGTTCGAAATCAAATTCTTCCTTATTAAGGTCTTTTACGTTAAAATCATTACATCCTTATTAAAGTCTTTTACCACCAAATGAGTAAGATTCA
Source organism: Rhaphigaster nebulosa (assembly GCA_948150685.1). Lineage (NCBI taxonomy): Eukaryota > Metazoa > Arthropoda > Insecta > Hemiptera > Pentatomidae > Rhaphigaster > Rhaphigaster nebulosa. The sequence goes on along the minus strand of OX411308.1, from coordinate 157,011,423 downwards.
ATTTTATAGAATAAGGGAAATTGGTACCTCTGACTTAAGGTGCGGGTAATACGGTACTCCTTAGTATTTCTCTTTCGTTAGTAGATGCATGGCATTTTTGGATAGAATCCTTGTTACAGTAGCAGTTATATTATAACTTTGAATACACTATATTTTTGGGCCAGCTCTTTTATAAATTTTTTTTTGATACGATCTTATATTCGGGATTAGCCACTTCTCACAAAAAAAAGGTGCCATCCGAAAAATCTCTAATAAATAACAACATTTTCTCTGTAGGCCAGGTCACGATAATAAAAAATAAATCGGGTGGAGGAAGCTCAAAGAGAATAGCTGGAGACGAAGCCTTCTGAGACGTCCAAACTATGAAACAACGCACAACATTGTCTAACAATTGTCTTATTTTCTCGTGTCTTTCATTTCAAACTTTGAATTGATGAAATCTTCAAATGATGAATTGAATCTTATCTCTTCTTGATTGCACTTAATTTATATAGATTGAAATCTAAGACAGTTATTATTATTAAAATTGAGATCACTTTAAAATTGCGCATAAACTAGTATAAAAAAATATTACGAAAAAACAAAAAATAGCCTCGATATGCCGCCCCCTAAATTCTGCCGCCCAGGGCAAGTGCCCCTTTGCCTCCCCCCTCCACATAGATCCGGCCCTGCAGTTATTGCATAGAAGATCTGTGGTACAAAATAACAAAATTGGTGTTTTTAGCGGGTAAACATTGATTCTAAAACACGCAGGAACGCCAAATTTTGTTTGAATCGTTCAAAGGGTTCAAAGGCCCAATCAATCAGAATAATTGGGCGATTTTTTGAATCTATAAAAAAATTTAAAGAGTAACAGGACAAAATTTTTGTTTAGATTCGCCCGAAAATTTGATTGAAGGTGGTTTTTCAAAGTGCTAAAATCAGATCTGACGCCAGTTTTGAATAATAAAAATCTGTTAATATACTTCATTTCGTGGAAGAATACTGGTCTCATTACATATAATCCAATAAACCCTTCAGATCATTCTAAAAATTATATTATTTCTTCAAATAATGTTCTTAATTTTCAAGGTTTATAAGATTAATAAATTGGGGAAAAAATAGTGACTAGTGTAAAAATTCGGTGCGGTGCGCGCATCACACAACTTTCCCTCACCGTCCTATAATAATTATCTTTTTAATATACTTTTAAAGAGTTCACATAAACAATAATTAAAATAAACTCGACAGCATTCACTTCTTCACATCTTCTCCCACATAAGTACAATAAAACAATTTTAGTACGACGATTCTGTACACTACCTATATATTTTATGTTTGTCAAGTTGATAATATATTTTAAAAGTTTCGGTTAAGTTCCAATCGAAACATTCTGTTTCCATTAATTAATATAGAAGTAGACATTATTAAGTTAATTTCTGCTTTAGTATTCTTACATTACATTCAACAGAGCGTATATACAACAGAGCGTATTGTTGAGAACAGATTGGCGGGAGGAGGCTCGGTCGCATCCATCTCCTTTTGGATGCGCTCGGTTATCCATCTAGGGTCTTGTAGTCCTCATAAGATACTCTGATTTTTGTAAATTCCGGTCCGATTTCGATCATTTCTTTTTGTCAGTTGACATCCGCATGATGGTATAGAAGGATCAATCTAATTTCTTTTTGTATTTTAGAAAGTTTAATCACATTTCACATGATTTCATACATGATTTACCATAAAATATTTACTTTTTGAACTATACGCAAATAAAATATTCGTTTCGCTCTAACTTTTCTTCTGCATTTTCTCATTGATATAATACATATATAAAAAGTTAAAGGACTTCCAGGAGAAGATATTAGGCAAGTTTCATCAAAATCGCTACAGCAGTTTTCGATAAAATTGTAAACAAGTGTGAAATCGATTATAAAGTGGCACTTCTGGCTAGTCGATTTTGATGAAAAAGTTGCTGTAACATCACATGCATGTGCCTAACTTAAATACGTAATTTCAGTATGGTACAGCTTTTCGTTTTTGAGTTAGACTGTTCACATATACACAGACCATTTTGCGAGACTTGGTTATTTGGATTCTTCTTCTTCTTCTTTTCTTGGCACTACAACCCGCTAGCGAGTCATGACCTCCGCCAACAGCAACCGCCAGGTGTCCCTATATTTTGCTGCCACCAACCAGTCTCTCACTCCAAACTTCTTTGCATCGGTGTCCACACAGTCCCTCCACTTGGGTCATCCGACGCATCGTCCACCATGAAGGATCTCAGTCAGAAGCTTCCTTGGTATCATATCATCTCCCATTCCGGCAACATGGCCTGCCCATCTGAGTCGGGCTGCTTTTATAAATTTAACATCAGGGGCATCAAACTTCTTGTAGATACCTTGGTTCTTCCTCCGTTTCAATTCTACATCTACAAGTACGGGACCACAAATTCCTCTTAATATCCTGCGTTCCAATATTAGAAGATCGTGTTCCACAGCCTTTGTTGTTGTCCATGTCTCGGATCCATAAGTCAGAACCGGTCGGATGAGAGTCTTATATAGGATGAACTTGGTACGCTGGGTTACTAAGTGACTTTTCAAGTGCTGTTTCAATCCAATTCAACGGTTAGCCATCAAAATCCTTTTCCTTACCTCTACCTCCATCCGGTTATCGCCGGTTATCTGTGAACCTAGGCAAGAAAATTCTTGAACCTGTTCAAACTTGTAGGGGCCAAAATCTACTCTATCACAATCTTGCCGAGGGATCTCTTGGGTTACCATGTATTTTGTTTTTCCTCATTGACAATCAAACCCAGATTTCTTGCTGCAGCCTCTAGTTTCAAGAAGGATTCAGTCACCTCCTGCCGAGTCTCGAACAGCCTTCTCCGGTACTATTAGGAAGAGAAGGCACGCTAAAGCATCACCCTGTCTCACTCCCCTTTTTGTTGAAAATGCTTCTGAGATGTTGCTCCGAATTTTCACACAAACAATGTCTTCCATCGTTATCCTTATCAATCTTATAAGCTTTCTGAGAATTCCGAAATGAGTTAATGCTTCGTATAGCTTTGCGTGATCTACTGTGTCGTAGGCTGATTTAAAGTCGACAAACAAATGATGGATTTTAAGTTTGTATTCACGGCCTCTTTCCAGAATAGTTCTCAGACAGAAAATTTGGTCTATTGTCGATCGACCACGTCTAAATCCGCACTGATATTGACCCAGTTCTCGCTCTGCATATGGTAAAAGTCTTTGAAACAGAATGTTGGACAGTATTTTATATGCGCAAGGGAGCAAAGCAACACCACGGTAGTTCGAATATTTCAGTAGCTCACCCTTTTTGTGTATTGGGCATATAACAGTCTTCTTCCAATCCGTTCGTATAATCTCCTCAGTCCAGATTCTTTTCAGTAAATTGTGAAGGAGTTTGGTGAGTTCGTTTCCTCCATGCTTGAACAATTCGGAAGGGAGGCCATCACTTCCTGGCGCTTTGTTGTTTTTCAGCTTGTTGAGAGCATCTGTCACTTCGTCTTCATCTGGTGGTTCTAAGTCATCAATTTGGGATTCCAGGATTTGGGGCTCTATCTGTCTTTCTACACTTGGGCCATTCAGAAGCCTCTCGAAAAATCTTCTACATTCTCCTAGGCAGGCCTGTTCTTAGATAGGAGAGCTCCCTGCTCATCCACACACATCGAGGGGATTTGCTTAAATGGTTTTCGGGTTCTATTAACATTTGTGTAGAACTTCCTGGTGTCCCCAATGGTCCTAGACTCCTCTAACTCCCTGTTCTTATTTTTACTTTTATTCCTGCCATGTAAGCACTTCGTTTCCTTCTATATTCTTCCACAGTTCCATCTGTGCGCCTGTTAATCATCATCTTGTAGGCTTCATTTTTAACTTCAGTGGCAGTCCGACAATCTTCATCGAACCAACAATGCCTAGCCTATTTTTCAGCTGGTCCCAGAACGGCTTCAGCAGTCTCTTCAATAGTTTTCCGGCAGCTGCTCCAGATATCTCCTATGCTATCATCTGTAGTATGCATGCACCTTAACCGTAAATCCAATGATTCTCCATATCTCGCCTTGATCTGTGGGTCTTTAAGCTTTACAATATTAAATTTCTTCGCTCTTTCCCGTGCCCTAGGTGGATTAATCTTTGCTGTAACATGGGCAATACTCAGGAAATGGTCGGAATCGATATTGGCTCCTCTGAATACTCGGACATTATTTGGATTCAGGGGACCTTAAAATGTATATTTCCATTGAAAACTCGTAATCGAAAATTTTCTTATATAGGAAAGGGAAAGTAAAAATGGTTTAGTATAAATTTTATCAAATTATATCAGCTATTTTTGCTTACGCATGCGAAAACTTATTCTCCTCGACATTTTGCAAAATTCATCGGCATACGGATTTTATACAAGGTTTTTAAGTATACAAATTCCGAATTTAATATCGGATTTTTCAACAAGATAGTCAAGGATTCTGATTCTGTTCTTTAAATCGGATTATCGATCGCATAGGCGCAATTTAAACTATTTTTTTTTTGTGAGAGTATGGTTGACCGTGGAAAAGTATAAGGAAATTCTTAGTTGGAGGTGCGGTCAATAAATGAACACACAATAAGAAAAAACTTGTTATAATGTGTGCCGAGGTTTCGGCCCAAGTCGTTTAGGCCATCATCAGCGCTAAGAAAAAACAAGATAACAATAGATATAACAATATTTGTTAACTTTCTTATTATTACTGGTACTGCCACTGTTGTTGCATCTATTATCTTGTTTTTTCTTAGCCCTGATGATGGTCAAAAACTTAGGCCAAAATGACGGCACACATTATAACAAGTTTTTTCTTATTGTCGAAATAAACAATTAAAATGTAGTTTGTTAATCTTACCCTTTTTTTTTAACGCATTAGTTATTTACATTTATTTTTTCTGATGCACCCTATAGAAATGGTGAGGAAGCTATAAAGACCTACTTGGCGGACTTTTCTTGTTTACTACAATTACGTTTACAGTGGAAATAATAATATGTATATCGGTGTTGTAAAAGTGTAATATTTAATATGTCTAGATCACAAATAATGTTTTTATATTATAATATGTACATACATGATTTAGAAACCAGCCTAGCTCAGGATACCATAGTCCATTGAATTAATTTGAATATTTAAGAAGACTGTGTTCAAAGTATTATCAGTAATATAAAAACATCATTCATGATCCAGAAATAGTAAATTTTAGAGTGATCCAATTTTTTAAAATGGAATAATTTAATTTTAGAGGGATCAGAATGGCCCTCAGGATTATATGTAATGAAAACAGTATTCTTCAGTAAATTAACAGTATTATTTTATTTAAAATTGAGATCAGATTTGGTTTTTGCACATTGAAAAGCCCTTATATTAAAATTTTCGTATGAATCTAAAAATAAAACTTTTTTGTCTAAAACTTTTGCTCAAGGTCTACCCTTCAATTTATTTTTTTTTGTTAATTTAACCTCAAACCATTTAACACATTCATTCCATGTAAACTCGGTCATCACTAAACCCAAAATTATCACTTAAAAATATTGAAATTTCAATTTATGTAATATCCATTTACATTCAATACTGTAAAGCTATAAATTTAATTGTAAATATGTTTATTTACAATTAAATTTATAGCTTTACACAGATTGAGAAAGTTAGTACAACTTGAAAACCTTTTGCCCACATCTGATTTCAGGATGACATTTCCTTTGCACTCTCTAACCCAGTAAAATATTTCATTCCTCAATAATGTCCCACCTGCAGTAAAAAAAAATAAAATAGAAATCCTGCATTATTTTGCAATTCTACATATAAAATAAATAATCCAAAAGGGCTATTGAAAAAAAAAAAGAAGTGAATCTGAACAAACAATCAGGATGTAATTTCTAAACCAGCAACTGCAATAATTATTCATTATACCCAAAATAACAAACATACAAAATATGTTTATCATAAAACTATTATGATCACAGTGGAATTATTTATTTTTGTTATCTTGTGTTGTAATATTATTATATTAATTAACATTAATAGTTATTAACAGTTATAAATAAAAAGAATAAAATTCATGCATTTAATTATAAGCTCAATGTTTGCATAAACAATGCAATAAATAGTAAGGCCTTGGCATTACTACCCACTGCTGTAAATGTGTTTCCACTATCAGATAGTTACATAAGGAATTTAATATCTTGCATTACCATTCGTAGTGTTCGTAAATCTTATTTGATTAATTCAGCAAAGTTTAATAGTTACTTGTTAATTACCATATGCCAACAGTATAAACAACAAGTTTCTATATCAGATAAAATGTAATTTGTCTTTATGCAATAATCACGTTTTGTGTTTACAGATATTATTTCAATGCTGTGACGCAGTAGAATAAAAAAAAAAGAAGTTCATTTTAAGACAATGTCCCCTAAGGATAAGAGTACGATACAATATCCTGGTTAAAGCAACAAACTTATAGTATGTTACAAACACAAAAAGCTAAAAAATAATTTAGAGACTTCAATGAGGAAGAAAAACACATTCCATTAAACTATAATTAATTCTATAATTAAATAAATAATTGCTTCAGAAATAAAAAAGAAAATTTAGTTTATTAACAATATTAACTTAACAAGAAAACCACAAACTTTACAAAATAATTACCTAGCTAGCAATCGCCTGTCTGACTGGTGAACAAATGGTAGAACAGGAAGGTTTCAAATGCATATAAGGAGAACATTTTAGAGGGTGGATGAACAGAAAAGAAAGAAAGGGCCATATACTGAAGTTGTACGAGATGAAGCAAAAGGTCAGACAGACAGAATCTTGCGTGCTTGGTGGATTGTGGACTTGATTTGTAGGATGATGAAAATTAATGATTTGATAAAGGTATAAAGCAAGGAAATGTAAAGGGAAGGCGTTGGAGGTTATTAAACAAAATATTTATTGAATAAATATTAAAATTAAAACTGTGAGAATTATATTTTAATTTTAAATGAATATAGTGATTTCTTGTTTGTAATTATATTTTCTGAATAAATAATGATATTTTGAATTTTATTATCTTAGAAATGAACTCTGATGCCTTTTTGATTTATCTAAATTCATTTTATAAAGAAATTTCATAGAGTCAACTAAATCCATTCAATAATATGATGATTCAAATATTGTATAGACAGTTACAACCAAAGTAGAATTTTTCTAAGGTTTAAATGAAATATCAGACATGGTTAGTTTCAAGCATCACCTACTTAAATAAACAATTCATTTAGATTAATATATTTATTATTCACTATTAATGTTTTATGGAGAATATCTATGCTTACAACAGATAAAGTTTAGTTTTGCACTCCTCTCCCCCTCCCCCTCCTTCCCAAACATCCTCTAAGTGTTCTTCAATATTGTACAATAGAATAATAATAAAAAAATGAAAAATAATTCAGAAAAACTTATAGTAAAATATAAAAAAGAAAACAAAATTGGTATTTCTGAAACATTTATCAGAAAACAAGTTTTAAAACAAAACTTTTTCCTTTAAAACCAGAAGCCTTTAAATACATAAAATCTTAAAACAAATAATGAGTATATATAAATAAATAGTTGGCTACTTAAAATAACCAAAATTAAAAGCAGAATTTGTAAATTTCACTTCACCTCACAAACGAAAATAATCAAAATAGTACTACTACACAATGGTACAAGCGCTATCTGTGAAGTATATTGAGAAACACAATACCACAGTAGCGACATCTTTAACAGACTTGCCTGTCGTTATGGAAACAGATAGACATTACAACACTTTCTTTTATTCATTTAGTCTATTTCAACCCTTCAAATGGTCCAATATGTTATTTTTTCAGAATCTCTTAGATGTTATTATAAGACATCTATCTGTTCCAAGGCAACTATTGTAATTTTTATCGTAAATCTGTTTACATTTTTTGTCCCTTTCCTGTTAGCTTACAAAACTCAAGGTATTGCTTATACAAATTTTAAATTATTACTATACATATCAAAATAAAGTACTTTTTTCACTATTGGTCTCTTATTTTATTTTCAGGTCTCTGGCTAAAAACAGATCATTACAGAGAACAGCCTGAAGTACATTTTAAATATGATTACTTAGTACTATTAGAAGCTGATAAAATAGAGAAACCTGTGATATGTACAACTTTTCCAAGCTTAGTTTATGTCACAGAGGTCTACGATACTTGCAAATCAATAAAGGTTTTTTACTGTAAAGAATTAAAATATATTTACAATAGCACAGAAATGTAATAGGCAACGACCAGTTTCCTCTTTAGATTTAAGAGAAAGTGCTGAAATCATTTTTTTAGAATATATGCTTGAAAATGGCTTAACAAGCCAAAAATTGCAAACTATTATAAATAAATTTTGTTTTTGAGATTTAGGAAATACAGTAAATTACAATGGTGATAAAAAAAAAGTACTAATTACTTCAGTTCATTGTTCAAAACATTGAAACATTTAAAAAAATTTCCTGGCAGTTTTATGAGTACAGTTGTAAAGCATTAATGAGTTCAATAGCTATTAATTAAATAGGTAACTAAGATATGATGCATTTTTGAAATACACTTCTCTCAACATGCAACATATTTTTTAATATGTTTAATATTTAATCCTCCAATAAAAGCTTTGAATGAAAAAAATGTCTCCGAATAGATCAATCATAAATAATACTAATTGATAAATTATTTCCCACTTCTATAAATTTGTTTTATTGAAAACTAGTTTCGAATGTTATATATTCATCCTCAGTTAGATTGATCCTTCTATACCATCATGCAGAAGTCAACTATAAATAATACTGTTTGTGGTAATACAAAACTCCAATACTGAATTTTCCTTAATCTCTTTCATTGAATAATGTTAACCAGAAAACATTAAATTTCATTTGTTCTTATTGTATATTCAAGAATAACAAAAGAATTAAAATGCGTTAACATTAAATTACGTTAATTTGCAGGTGCGAGAAGAAGACCATAATAAGGATGGTTTGAATGATAAAATTATTTTTGAAGTCGAAGCAGATCTGGATACATATGAAAATGTATACAGTGTAACAGTTATCTTGATATTTGATTATAAGCTTCACGTAAGTTCAATTAGAACTTTTTTTATTTTTTGACAAAAATAACGTACAGTATTACTCTGAAATGTCCAGGAGTCTGGCCCAGAACCTACCAAAAATAGCTAATTAGTACTTTATATTAGCTACTTTTGGTTATGTTTATTATTTATCAGAGAAAACTATTTGCCAACTTTAACCATTATCTCTTATTAGGTCAAGGTTTTATAATGATGTTGTTTACCGATGATAATAATAGGTAATAAGTCATCCAGAGAGAATTTAAACTATATATTCTCAATCATTCTTTCATTGGTGTTTGTTATAGGCATTCAATAGTTTATTAATAAACAGTCACTTTTTAAATTTGTATTCCGTTACTACCAATATTACTACTACTAATTAAATCGTTACTTATGTTTATGTAGATTGCAATTTTTTACTTAAATCAAAAATTTTAATTTAAAAAAAATATAAACTAGAGAATCAGATGCCTCTTTACTTTAAAACCTTTAGTCATTACCTTAATTTAATCTTAAAAAAAGATACTGAAAAATCGTTACTGTACTATGATGTACCCTAAGTTTCTATACTAATTGTAAGACGCTTTGGCTGCTCCCAAAGTTTGTAGTTTAATAAAATTGTTTAAAAAAATAGGCAAATTTTTGTCACAACTTTAGAGAAATAACACTGAAAAATACCTGAAAATATTTAAGGAAATATAATTTCAATTTCTAAAAATAAATTTGATAATTTAGAGCTACAGTCAGTTTCAAATGGAATCAGCTGGGTGGTTTGAATGCCATTCTCCATTCGGAGGCGCTAGGCTTCATGTAACAACTGATTTGAGACTCAGGCAACGCCAACCGCTCAGACACAAGGGCAGAGATTTAAGATTCAACACCTCACTATCAATGGAATCCGAGCTGGGCCTATCTTCGTTTCTTCAGGCCTATGCAGAGAGAAATGGTAATTTATATTTGCTTTTAATTTGACTCAATTATCATTCATGTTCGCTACATTTCTAAATAGGTTTTTTCTCAATGAAGAAGGGGCTCTGGTTTAAAGGCCAGCCCAAAGTGACTGGCTGGTGGATTTAAAATCATGTAGTTAATATAGAAAAACAACAATAGTAGCAAATGCAAAATCGTTTAAGGCTTGGTTAAACGGGAGGCAGACTGTCAGCACAGATTGAGCCACTCTTCCGCCATAGACTTTGTGTCGTTAAATAAATGGTGATCTGCTGCAGCAGATCAATCTAGTCTGCAGTGGGACCTGTCTAGTTCACTGCAACCTTCTATAAAATTGGCATGAACCCAAACGGCAGACAAGATGGAAAAATTGATAGATCTTATGCGGGAAAATGTTTTTTTTTATGATGCTTGTAATCCTGTGAAGAATGCAGAACACTGGAGAGCTATTGCGAAGAAACAGCATCCAAGCAGTAATTATACTAGTATTGGTATTGGTGGGGGGAACTAATCTGGCAAGTGGGCCTTATGGCCCTTTTTGCCAACCTCTGACGGCTACTTTTACGTCACTGCCGTGTGCTAACCAGAGTGGGAGTGTCAAGATTCATTTCGCAGGATTGCCACGAAATAAATATTAACCGACCCTGGTGGGAATCGAACCCACAATGTTCCGAACCGGGCACTCTGGGATCCTCGCCCCAACGTACTCGGCCGTCACGCAGTAAATATAAGTAAAAATTATAATAAGGCACCATAGCAGAAAGAATTTATTCTAGAGGAATTGATGGACATTTAGAATTGAAAAAAGAATTCTAGGAAGAATTAATTGGCAAAATCACAGAATACACACTCTTGACTGACTGCTTTCATACTGGTTAGTCTCGACTTATCCACATTCTGTCTAGCTACCCTAGTCCACGGCGGAATCATTCCGTCCTGTTTGACTGATCCATAAGAAGACAAAGGTAATAAAAGTAATATATGTGGGAGTGATATAGTGTTGATTGTGTATTAAAAGCAAAAAAAAAAAATTAAAGTTAGTCTGAAGATGGGGCAAACCTCATTAATTAATGAATATTTGCCCTAACTACATATAAAATCTATAGATGATATCCTAGGCAACGAAAATATATATATATATATATAATTACAAATATTTTACATAAGATAAATAAAATAAATGATAGTTTTATTATTACCTTAGTTTTTATAAATAGCTTTAGTAAAATAAAAATAATTAATCAAATATTTAAATTAATAAATTAAATAATTAATATTAATTAATTAGTCATTGCTTCAGTTTTATTATATTAAATATTTCTAATGATTTTGTTTTATTTTTCTTTAGTAACGACCAGGCTGGACAACATATATTCCACTTGGACGAGGGGAAAAGCTGTTGGAGATCCTTTTAAATTCTTTCTTGGCGTTAACATTCCTGAAGAGACAATACTTTACACACCAGGCTTTTGGCAGATCATCAAGATGGCGTGGGTACAGTATCTCTCACTCCTCTACCTCTCAATCCTGGTGTCGAGAAGAGTGAAACATTTTATACTCGATAACAGACTTGTACATAATATCAAGATTCAACCGTGGAAACATTTGCATTAGTATTAATAAGATTTGGTACTGATTTAATAATATTAATTCTAAATGGTTGTAACAAACAATAGGTCAATTTTTAGGGATAAAATTAATAATACAGGAATGGGTGTAATCTAATTTTATTAATCAATCAAAATTTACAGATTTCTTCCAATAAATGTTTTTTTAAATTCTGGTTTCTAAAAAGTTCCAAAGGAAAAAAAATGCTGAAAGGAATTTTGTATAGCATCGCCAACTTTAAACACTAAACTTTTTAGATAACCATCTAAGTTTTTTAAACATGTTATCATTTGTTGAATGGTTTAGTGGTTATTGAAGAAAGTTTTCCTCTAATTACTGATTATTATTATGCTCATTCATATTTTATTAATACCACTCCTAAAACAGGCATTTTACAAGATTCATAGTAATATATTCAATCCATGAATTTTTCATCAAAAGTTTGTAATATAGACATTTGTAATTGCTCAATGACATTGTAAATTAATTCTGAAGTAAATTTAGTATTATTATAAATGATTGTTAATATGAAATGATGATCTATTGGCTATAATTAATTCTTCTTTTAGTCATCTACCGAATTTTAATTGATGAAAAAATGTTTAAAATTATTTACTCACTATAAATATTCTTAACATTGTCTTCATCACATATAAATAGCTACTTTTCAAAAGACCAAAAATGAGCTTTACGCTACATTAATTAATTGTGAATAGTTGTTATATCTCTTGGCTTTTTTATTTCCGTGATCCCTAGGTTTGTGATTATAAGATTTTATTTTGCAAATATAGTTCTAGTAAATTAATAAAACTAAATGATTTTTCATATTTGTAAGTTATATGTGATGGCGACGTGTTTTTTTAAAAATTATAATTCACTTTTTATTTTATTCCCATGGACTATGTGTATAAGACAATAAATACATTTGATGAATTCTATCCAGTATTATTGATTATAAACATTTAAAATAAAGAAAAACAACATAATAATTTATTAAACAAAAATATCTACAAAGATTATGGCTGCAAATAATTCAAATTTCTTTTTAATACTATTTCTATATGCATCCCATTCTAATGTTATCAATCAGAAAGATTTCTGGATTTTTCTTAATATAAAGTGACAAGCTTTTTAAAATCAAACTTGTGTAAATATGAGCCAAAACTTTTTTTATTTTTAATATTCTTACAATTTAAGCTTTTTTGTGCTTATGTGATAATTAAATTTTTTAAGTTTTACCTATGCACATTTTTCCATAATAGTTTTTAGATTCATTTTCAGATTTTTGAATTTTTTAAAGTTGTTTGTTAATTTATTTTATTTTAGTATTATAAAATATATGCCAAACTAAAAATAGAAAATTAATTGGTTAATGAATATCTAGTCTTAAAAAGTTTAATAAGTATTCTTTAAATCTAATAACTATAAATTTATAAACAAAAGAAATAACCACCGACTAATAAAATTACCACCTTACATAAATGGTTGGATTTTATCAGTTAAATTAAAATATTTTGGTCCCTTAATAATTTTTTTCTAGTTTTTAAAGTAACATTTTTTTTATTTGAATGGTATTAATTGAAAAAGTTCAAATTGTAAAACTTCAGTTTGTGTTATTAGTCAGATTATAGATGAGTTATTTGTTAACGTAGGAGGACTCAAGAGTAAATATTAATATTGTAGCACTGCCTACTACTTTTAATGATTAATAATTATCTAATATTTACATTAAATTTTTTAGTATTAATAATATTTATATTTAATCCGTTTAAAAAATATTTACTAATGATAAATTTTATTCCATAAAAATAAACATAACATTGTATATTTGTTAGGATAAAAGTTAGCAGTTTGTTTCAGTCCCTGGAAATAGAATTAATTTTAAAAATAATATATGTAAGTATTAAAATCAATGTTTTGGGGTGAGTAAATTACTGGAGTAGACTGAGCACCTCTTGACCCAAATCCCTTGTTTGATGAAAATCATCTATTAACTTGAAATAAAAAACAAATAAATGAAAAAAAAAATAGTTCTACTTTCAAATATATGTAATTGTGTAACTGCTGATTAAATAAAGGCAATGTCTACTTTGCCAATATTTGGTTCTATATTTCATTCAAACAGATAAGATATCATTACCAGACGTCTCTATAGTTTCTCTCTCTTTAATTCTAAATAGTTATAGTCAGATATATATGGCTAACTCCTGTAGTTTTATTAATAGTTAAAAAATTTTATATATATTTTTTTTTAATTTTCCAACAAATATCCCTCCTCATCATAGTGACAGCTATTAGACGAAGACCCATTAGTGTGTAGCAGAGGCTCGGAGTGTCAACATCAGCCCTAGATTGAGAGAGTGTGATTTATAACACTTAATCATGGTAAGCCTAGATCCATTTCATCAGAAGCTTTTTCAAAATCAATACTATCTCTGCTCTCCTTGTTGATCAATAATCATCTCAATAATCATCTCCAAAAAAAAAAAAAAAAAAGGTATTTTCATGTTAAATAGGTTCAGTATCACAAACAAAAATTCTTTTGGTTTTGAAATCAGGTATAAACTAGAATATTCAAAATTACTAATTCAAAATACCAATTCTGTCATGTTATAAATTGTTTTGTACAGCAATAATGGCATTTTGAGTCGGTTTATTGGTACATTTAAACCTATCTTTATCAAACTTGTATATATGTAATATACATAACTATCGGTAAATACATGAATAATAATTACAGTAGAATTTATAGAGTTAAAGGAAATTGTTTGTTAAAAAAAAAAACTATCAAAACCTGTACTTGCAAAATTACTTTTTACTTACAAAATATAATATATTTAGTAAAGATATATACCATTAATAGTATATAATATGCACTAAAAACAAATATATCGTGATTTTTAGGCAAAGTAGCTTCTAAAACCTTTCTGCAAAAATTTTATTTGATATATAGAAATTACATTTGTTACTCAGATTTGATTTTGTGGGTGAGGGGAGAAATTCAATCTTCCTGAAAAAATTTGGTTCTTACAGATTTCCAATATATAATTAATGCTTTGTATCATATTTTTAAAATAGATAAAAAGTAGATTGTACAATTTAAAATATTAATATCAGATAGATTTAATCAAACAGATAAATGAGCGATGAAATTAATTGTTGTTCCGTGTTTTGTTAAATATTTATTTTTAAAAATACTTTAAAAAAATATAATTATATTTTTATGGGGAAAATTTAAATATTAGTTATATAAAATTGTTAATATATAAGCGGACCGGAGGGCTATCTGTCTGAGGGGATATGTAATATGAACTATTTAATTTATCGGAGTTCAGTCTATAGCCTATAACTAGGGTTAAAATATTCATGTCATAGATCCATATCATAAATTGATTTAATTAAAAATACGATTCAATTTCTAGTTTCATAAGCAACATTTCAGATATAACTTTATGAAAAATCTATTCAAACGTTAGGGATTATAAAATATTGGAAAATTAAAATTAGGCATTATTATTATTAATCATCTCCTTTTGATAGAATACTTGGCATTTTCCAAAAGTTATTTTCATGTTAAATATGTTTAGTTTCACGGAACGAAAATTATATGCAGAGATTAATTTTTTGTTTTAAAATCAGATATAAACTAGAATATTAAAAATTACCAATTCTGTCATGTTATATGATATATTGGCATTTTACATAACATGCAATAGCATTTTCAGTAGGTTCATGAGTACAGTTAAACTTATCTTAATTAAACTGGAAGGTTACTTGAAAAGAATTAATAAATAGAAATTTCTATTTATAGCAAACTTGATCTGTAAATATATGATTAATAGTTACAGTTAAATTTTTAGGATTGAAGGAAATTATATGGTAAAAAGAAAAATAATAAACTATCGAAACCTGTATATGTACTTTTTTTTTACATACATATTTAATAAAAACAAGGAAGAATAATAGTATATATCCAGGGCATTAAGATAAAACAATGTAACCCTCAATTTTAAAAAATTGGATTTTTGCATCATCCAACTCAAAAAGGTAAGATCTACAGTAAACAAAAAAAGTATCCGTACATTCAGTTTTGCAGATACAAATATGTTTTTAATTTATTGAACATAATTTAACTGATGGATATGATAAAAAACAACATTTAGCATTAATATTTACGCATAACCTCAAAAATTGAAGAATTAATTTTTTCAGGTAGAACTTTATCATTTAGACTCATCACCCATTTTGGAGGAATGGGTTGTTAACCTGATTAACAACAAGAATTGGGCTGAGAACAAACTCACAAATCATTTTCACAACAAATGTTACTGCATGAATACTTTTTTTGCATGATAAATTTACAATTTTTGTTGTTAATTAGGTTAACAAACCATTTCCCCCCGAATGGGTCATAAATCAAAATGATTAAGTTCTACCTAAAAAATAAATTGTTCAATTTTTGTTGTTAATATGGCGTTAAATGTTTCTGATTTCCATCACCTGTAAAAATTAAGGTGGAATTTTTTTTATCATGTCCATCAATTAATTTATATTAAATAAATTATTAAACAATTTTTACCCAAAAAACTAAGTGCATGAGTACATTTTTTGCCCACTATGTATATGAATAAAATGTAACCATCTGACACACTTTATCACATTTTATTCATATATAGATCTGACCTTTCAGAATTGGATAATTGAGAAGCAAAAATAAATAAAATAAAATCCAATGTTTTAAGATTGAGGGTTAGGCTGTTTTAACTTGACACGCTCGACATAGTGATTTTTGGGCTAAGTAGCTTCTGATACCTTTTTGCAAAATTTTTAATTGATATATGGAAATTATATTTGATAAAATTCAATCTTCCTTAAAAAAATTGATTCTTACATATTTTAAATATATAATTAAAACTAAAGTATTTTTAAAAACACGATTCAACTTCTAGTTTCATAAACAAATTTCAGGATAACTTCATGAAAAATGTATTCAAATGCTAGAAATTAAATATTGAAAAATTAAATTTATATGGATATAAAAAACACAAAGATTAATGACTTTTTTTTAAAAAAAAGAACTAAAATCTTTATAATTTTTAACATTAAAACTAAATGTTTTAATTAATTCCCCCCAAAATCCATATACCCAGGAGAGGCAACAATTATTTACCTTTCGGACTCTTAATCTTAATCTTAATTTCAATCTAATTATATATTTATACTTTATCATATTCATTTACATAATGATAATGCTTACGCAATGATCCATGAATCATACTCAAGAGTGCTTTTACAATTTTATTTAATAATTGGTGAACATTTATGTTCTAAGAAAAAATTTCATTTATGGATAAAATACCATGGATTACTTGATTTTAAAACAAATCGAAAATAGTACAAATATGTAAGCAGTAAAAGTGTGCAGCAATATAAATAAATCAGATATTTTTAATATTAAATTTTGAAAATAAATTATCATTTTGATTTAATGTAAGTTTAAATATCTATTTTCTTATACTTAAATTTTCAAAAACACCAATGAATTCCGCACGAAAAGTTGAAGAAGACCATCACAAAGTTGTCAGCAAAAAATTTCAAATTTTCTTTTACAAACTTTTTATCATTTTGAAATTTTTACTTCCTTGTACAAAGTAAAGGAAGTATTGCAATCGCGAAAATTTTCGGTTTTCAGATTTCAACGGAAATATCCCTTTGTATATTTTGACTATCCCTGAATCCATTTTGACTAGTTTTGTCGTGGCGTCTGTAAGTACATATATTCGTATCTCGCATAGCCGTAGAAAGTTGAAATTTTGTATTTAGGATTGTTGTAAAATCTAGTTGTGAACCACTCTTTTAGGTCACTGCTTGATAACCGGAAGTGTTACTTTACTTGAAGGTCATAACTGATTTCCATCAAAAATTATATTAAAATATTATGAAAAACTTCTCAAATTTAGTATTTATAACTTATATTGATTTAAATAATAAACTAGATTTTGGTCTAGATCGGAAAACCGGAAGCGGTACTTTACTTGAAGGTCATAATAAACTTTCATCAAAAATGATATTAAAATTAAATTCAGAAATCATATGTTTCGGTAATAAAGGTTACAAACGCAATTTGGTTTGTAATTGGAAACCATCCAATTAAACATTTTTAATACTTGTTTTAAGTGTTAAAATTGAATGAAAAGTACTGGTTTTTCTCCCCATTTGTGAGATGAACAAGTCTGCAGCAGGAGAATAAGATATAAGTTGAGTGGGGTTTTCCGCTTAAAATGTCGAAACTGTCGATTTCCAATGCTTTATCAAGTGACATAGATATTTGTAATGTTGTCTGAGAACAAGAAGAAATCTCTTAGGAACTTGTTATCTACTGAAAGAAAACGACATATAATAACGGTATGAGATCTCCAGAAACAAGAGTAAGTCTGTGTGTGTCAATAGATGGATGTCGCGACGCCAAGTGTCGTTTTTGAAATAATGCAATCTTTGAAAACTAGTAACCATATTGAGGATCACTTTTTGAGCCGCCGATTTATAGTTTAAGTTAGTGAGGAGGAAAGAAGAAGAAGAAGAAAAGTAGATTTGATAAATGAAAATTCTGGAGTTAAGATGAAGTTGTAAATCAAGCAGAAACATATGAAATGGAACAATAAGAGAAATCAAGATGGAATCCAAGAGATCCAACATAAAATCAGTTTTGACTTTGATCCGTCATTCGAATGTAGGATGGATTGGGAGAACAAGCAGAAAAGAAATCAAAAGTGATTGTGAAAAAATGAATGAGCAGGTTGGAATTAAAGGGGTCAGTCCCTAAATCACAAAAAAAAATTCACAACAAATAAGAATAATTAGTTTAGAATAAAAGTGATAGGAAATTTTCCCAAACAAATATAAACACGAAGTTTTCAACACAGATTTTGTGACAGATTTTTTAGGAAGTGCTAACAGTAAAAATGGTGTTGTCACTCGGTCTAAACACAATGTTCATACAAACCAACACAGAGAGAGAATATTAAAATAATGCATAATTACGAAAATCTCATTTTCATGAATACTAACAAGAAAGATAATCTCAAGTTCAGCTAATTTTTTTATAAAAACGTACAAATTTAATTAATTACAAGCCTTACAAGCCTACTGTACACCTTAAAAGTATATATATTTAACCAATAGTTGTAAATGTAATTATGAATGCTGATCCCTGAACTTGTTATTTAAATGGTATGTTTTTTTCAGTGTTAATAAAAAATTTTTCTCTTAAGTACAAATCAAGCAACAATTTTATTAACCAAGTTTCAATAATACAACAATATCCATCACATTTTCTAAAAATAAAAAAAAAGATATTTCAACAGAGAAATATTTTATCACTTTGATACTGTAACAAACATGTATTGCCTTATAAAAACACCAATTTTTTTTCTTCAGTATGTTTAATTTGTACAACCATGTTTACGTTAAAATGGGATTGAACAGTTGTTCAGATCAGTCTTATTTCAAAATATTAATGTCATCCAGAGGTGTTAAAAATGATTTAGCGGCCTCTTCTTTAGCTCGGTTATCTTCGAGGACAATTACTCTTCGTCCGTAATCATCCAGCTGAACAAATAAATATCGGTATTCAAAATCCCCACTGATGTTCTAAAAAAATGGACCAAAACAAAATATGTTGAGAAATAATAATATATAAAAATTTAAAAAAAATATGAAGTTTACATTTCATAAAATTATATGTACCTATATAAAATAAATTCTTAACAATAAAAGAGAATAAAATAATGGAGATCAAAGATTCACACCTTATTAGAGAGCAACTGGAATCATAGGCTCTTCATTGGAAAAAAGGAGTTGAGCATGTCTAACTCCAAATTTTTGGCATTTTATAGGACTTTTTTTCATTTAGTAGAACTTTTGAAAACTCCATCGGAGCAGTCATATGAGGAGTTGTACGGCTTGAAGACTGCACTGAACAATGCTTAAAACGCACCTACAAGACCACTATGCTTTTCGACTTGTTCAACACTCCAGTAGCGGTTCCCCTGTCATTTACTTAAGTTTTGATGACCAATCATACAAATATCGCATCCTTGGCGAATCTAGAATGACCTGTGTGAGGACTATCTTACTACTCAGACACTTAATTAACTTTACTCTTTCTAAAATATAACAGATTATAACCAACAACAAGAAACTTCATTGGTTAACAGGTTAATCAAGAACTCATAGAGTGAAATTTTTCACATAAAATATTTTACTCCATATATTAAAAAAAGAAAATGTGGTTTTTGAGCTCTAGTATAGATGGTAGTAAGGAGTTGGAGAAGAGATTTTGGTGCGCTCTGAGATACCATAGTGATCAGTTTAACTCGCACTGAAGAGTGTCGGAGAACCCTCGCATAACACCTCTTGGGCTAGACTGGGAAACGTTTTTAGTCTGAGAGCCATCGTACATAAAGATGATATCAATATCAAGCTAAAACGTTTTGGAAAGCTTCATAAAACTAAGCTTCATAATTTTTGGGTATATCTTTATATTAAAGGAAATTCATTGTAGATTCCAAAAATGGTGAACAAAGTCGAGAAATGTTCAGTTATAGTAGAGGAATTGTGAACTGTATTGGAAAAAAAAACATGGTTTTCTTTGAAAACCATTTAAAAAATTATATCTTGAAAACGAAATATTTCTTTCTAAGACACCCAGTATAAATATATAAATTTTAATTGGAAGTGTAGTTGTTAATTTTTTTTTTAACTAACTTCAAAACTTTAACAAGTTAACATAAAAATATTTTACTATGTATGGTAGAGATAATTTATCTTATGCTTACTTTTTAGTCATCACAATAATTATAGAGATTGAATTTCTACAGACTAATTTTGTTTTTAAATTGGTGAAAAGGTGATTCTGTAAAATTTAATCAGGAGGAGAGCGATTTAGTTCAAAGGAAAGTAAAATGAACTTCCATTTAACACTTCAAATAGCACACTTTAACTTAAGATAACGCATATAGCGAAACAGAAAGGGAATCCTAACAACTTCCAAAAAATAAAACAATTAATCACACTCAATGATGTATAGTAAATGTTACAATGCAAGGTCATAATTATTCTTCAG
Source organism: Rhaphigaster nebulosa (assembly GCA_948150685.1). Lineage (NCBI taxonomy): Eukaryota > Metazoa > Arthropoda > Insecta > Hemiptera > Pentatomidae > Rhaphigaster > Rhaphigaster nebulosa. Next base: position 156,990,634 of record OX411308.1, on the reverse strand, counting down.
TGGTTGGCAAAAATGTTTGTACTTTAGTTCATTTGGAAAAAATAACTTTTTGGTCAGAAGAAAAATAAAAAGTAGAAAACTTATTTGGAGGATTGGAATTATAAAACAAAATAAAAAATATTATATGCATAAAAAACTATTACACTTTTTACTAAAAATAAAAATCAGTATTACCTTCTAATTAGCTCAATATCTGCGTGTAAAAATAAATAGATTAAAAAAATAAAAATATAGTTAACAAAATTATTTACAAAAAATTATACAAGAACAAATTAATATCAAAATGAGTACAATATCAATAGAATAATGCATAAGTATTTACTATAATTAATAAATATAATATAAAAAAACTGGACAAAAATATTTTAACTTAATGAATCATTCCTAATATTAGATTAGAACCTACAGTGAAGATGAAGATTAAATTTAGATAAATGATTCATAACGAGAGTGAATTTTCTCAAAAATTGAGTAAAATAATAATCAGTTGATAGCCTTTTAGAAAAAAAAAATAGAGGAAATAAAAAAATATTATCAGGCTGATAAACTATATATAATTGGTTATCAGTAACATATAGTTCTTATTAGAGTTGTTCAACAAAATTAGTAAGGGAAAGAACATTCATATGAATATATATTTCAAAATTAGTAACTTCATATCATTAAGAAAATTTTCTAAAAATAGAATGTGAAAATGGTGGAATGTATGTATTTTGCAAGAAATTATTATTGACTAACCAACCTCTTTAACTTCTAAATGAACAGTACCACTGTTTCGAGATCCTTTAAGATAGAATACCATCCTCATATGAGGCACACCGTCTTTTTGATAGGAAGCATGGCTAAAACAAAATTAACAAATATAGTTTTTTTTTGTTTTTAAATTATATTACTAATGATTTTAGAGAAAAACACCAATCATGCTTACTTAACATGTCGCCTGCGACCTCTGCTTGTCTCCTCACCAAATCCTTTTATAGGAGTGCCTAGCGCATCTTGAATTCGAGTATCATTTGAACATAATTTGAATGCATTAGAATATACACCACTAGGACTTTTGCCTGAAAAAAGTTCTCTAAAAACAGCATAAAACAGAGCTGCAGTAACACCTATTCCAATAAGAATGACAGCAGAGTAAGAAACTGTTTTGGTAGCTTCTTTTACTGTCACTTTCACATCAGTTTGAATTTCACTATTAGCTTTCCTGACAGAAATCTCTTTTTTATCTGAATACTTTCTGTTTAACAATCTGATAAAACTGTTTGGTCTAGAATCACAGACTAGGGTTAAGACTTTGCAATGTTCATTCACTATAGGATAAGGCAAACGTAAACTTTTCCATAATAACTTTCGAACTGTTTGTGAAAAAAGAATTGACATGTTAAATAAGAATATACTAGAGATTTAATAAGTTTCAGTTACAACAAAAAAAAAAGTTTCGATTAAAAAAAAGTCATTTTCTTAGAGTTCATAAGGCAAGAAAATTTCAAACAAAGTAAATTGAATATTTGAAGATGTTATTTTCATTGAAACCGGTGTGTCCGATTTTTATAACTTCCTGCACTGTTAACCCAAAGCCACTGGTATTTGCAGATATGTCAGTAGTGGACTTTTTGAGATTAGATAGTGAAGATTTATATCATTTCAAACAAATGAACGCCATCTGAGTGATTAGATCATTTTGTTGTTAGCGATAAAGTTATGGAATGTTAAAGACGCCATTATAGAATAAATACCTTGCACACACGTAACAAACGAAAATTGGATGCAGTAGGTAACATGTGAGGTTGCCTTGAATGTAACTAAACATAACAGTATTAAGTTTGTTTTAATAGCATTAGATTTTAGTGTTGATATTCAATTTCATTTTTTATACAAAATAAAAAAGGGATAGGGGTGAGTCAGTTTTACAATTTTTGTAATTTTTAATTTTATTGCTACTAGTAATTAATTGATTCATTTTGTTGGTTTAATGAACACTGCGTATGTTAATATCAAAAGGTTAAATAAATTCTTTTAAAGTTATTTTGTGTGGGCTTTACAATTCAATTTTATTGTTTACACTGCCAGTCCTTTCAGTTGTGACCTTTAAGTATGTGTATTGCAAATGCCAATGAGTGCTCTTTGAGGTGAAAAGATATTAAATTAGATTTAAATGATTCTTATCAAGTAGCCTTACTTTGCTTAACTATTATCAGGCAGTATGTTACCAATCTTATTAAGTTTGTTATTCATTTTTTAATTTTATTAAATTTATGCTTCTTTTTACAGTATGGAATGGTACTTTTCGACTAAAGAGTTCCTGTCACCCAGATACTATGGATTATATTCTGGAAGAAGTTCAAGAAATAACATTACCAAAAGTTATTAAATGGATTTCATCGACTGTTATGATATTTGGAGGTGTCGCTCCATTCATTCCTCAATACAGAGAAATAAAAAGAAAAAATGATGCTGAAGGATTTTCTCTGTACGTGTGTTTAGCACTACTTATTGCCAATACTTTGAGGATATTGTTTTGGTGAGTTTATATTATTTAATATTATTAACAAGACTGGAATTATTTTCACACATTTCTTTAGTCAATATTAAGTTTTCCTGTTTTTATTCTTATTAAAAGTATCAAATTTGAAAACTAAAAAAAGCTGAATTGATTAATAATATCTCTACTTGCGTTATTTATTTAATTTTCTAGGTTTGGAAAAAGGTATGAATTGCCACTACTGGCTCAGAGTATGATAATGAATATCATGATGTTGTTGATGATTCACTTGTGTGTTAAAGTAAAAAATAGAAGCCAAATAATCAGAGGCCCTGATAGAGTTTTCACAGGTAATGAATTATTAATAGCTGTTTAAGCATTTTAATATTATATATTTTATTTATTTAATAGGATGCTATTATTATTTTGATAAGACAAAATTGCTGAAATTTATAATTGTGTTTTCAGTCATAATTTAATATGAATTGTTTATTAGTTGATTGATTAATGTTGTCGTATTGCCATGACGTAATAATTATTGTAATTTATCAACTCTGAAAGAACTTGTTTTAATCATCATTACAAGTGTTTTTATGAGCTAACATTCCTGATCCTTGAAAATCTTCTACCTTGAATTTTAGTATTTTTAGAATCATCGAGAATTAAAAATTGATTAAATAATGCATTCAGTCGATCTCTTCAAAGATTTTATCAACTTCTATAACCTTATTAGAATATATGTATACTAATTTTATGCATGTTTGTGTTATGTAAATTTTTTAATTAACTTAAAACATTTTCCTTCTGAAAACATATTAGCAATTTGAAATCATGAAGCGACCAAGTTCTTTTATCATACCATATGAAGAAATACAACCTACAAAAATTGAATTGCAAAACATAGATTTGTTTTAAAAACTACTTAAATTAAAAACTAACTGAGAACTGGACTTCATTTATTTTTTGTGAGGAACAAAAATTTTAATTTCTTTAACTCTTAGTGGCAAGTTTTAAACTTTATTTTAGAACAGTGATAATGTTTATGCTTTTTCTTGATATTTAAAGGGAACCTTTCCTGACTAATAGAGAATGCCATTAAAATAAGCAAATAAATAAAGTAGTTAATTCATGCTGTCCTGTATAGAAGGCCACAAATATTAAAAGCTATTAGAAGTTATGCAGTATGAGATGGTACATAGTATATAAATCAGTATAGATAACCACAAATGCTCAAATAAAAAAACGTTAAACCCATAAATAAAACAAAATATCAAAGCTGTATTCATTGTCGTCTGTTATTCATAATGCCAATGATATAAAATAAGTCAAACATGAAGTTTTCTACTAGTTATTCTGATTTATATTTACAGTTATAGATTACACACACATACATCCATGTGTAAATTATTGCTGTTTCTATTGCATGTTTTTTTTTTTGTTAAAATAATTAACTTGATATATTTAAGTTTGTTTTTCATTATTCTTGTACTATTTTCACATTTATTAACTTTTGCCAAAAATCTTTAAATTCTGCATATATTTATAATTTATTTTTATTTTATTTACTCTCTGTTTCTCTTCTCTAATACACAGGTGTTGGGCCTGCCCATGATGAAATGCCTTTACGCCCCAAAAAAAGGGAGTACCCCTTTGGTATGTCTTAAGTTCTGCAATCAGCCAATGGTTTTTTTTCTTTCTTTTTTATTATGTTTACTAACCACCAGATAAAAGAACTACTATCAACTTCAGTAGGTTGGGTCATAGCTATGTCTCAATTAATCAAATTTGTCAATAACTCCTGTAATAAATTTGGGTTCTAATCCTTTTCTGGGAAGATATATCATGTTGCATGTTGGATTATTTTGCATGAGGAAAGTAGAAGGTGTAACATTATTTCAAATGACGATACTTTTCAATTATACCCGCACCAGCTAAAGTTATGCTGGTTTAAATTGATACTATCAGGTACCACCACTATTTCATAGTTGTTCATTGACAAACGAAACACTTTTATCTTATCAATAACACTTCTGCTATCAATCTGACTTTTGTTAACTTGTACTTAACTATTTGGTTAGGCACATAACCTATGAAATAAAGTAAAGTGTTAAAATAAAATATAAAAATAATTGCCATCTGCTGTTTATAATGCCAATCATAGGCAATAAATTGCTAATTTAGATCAGCCAATTTTTTTGCCAAAACCGTAATTTTAAGTTGAAGGTTCCGTTAAGTTAAAATTTTTTAATAAAGAGTTTAAGCTGCTAATGTTTCATTTCTTTTTAGAATCCTATGCAATGTTATCTTGTAAAATAACCTCTAATTTAGTTTGAAAATTCTGACAACTATAATGTCACCAGTCCCAAGCAACTGGAATTAGGTAAAAGGTTGAATGATAAGAAGCAGGTTGCCTCTAAAGCTCATGGCAGGCACTTGTCCTGGGTGGCAGAATTTAAAGGGTAGTATATATATAGCAAACTTTTATTTTTAGGCCAAGTTATAAAATATTTTTTTCTGCCTTTTGATTGTTTTTACCTTAATTCAGTCCATAAAATGAGTTAATGTTTTGAGATGATATTTATTTCAATTTTAATTACCTAAAATAAGTTATAAAACTGTTGATTTTTATTGGAGGAGGGATGAAAGAAGAGACGGCAAAATCAAGCATGCCCCTCTCGAAAAAATCCTAGTTCTGGCCCTTAGGTGTGACCCCTCTGTTAGTAACTATAATAAATGTTTGCACCAAGTTTTATATTGAGTACTTAAAAATTAACTCGGATCAATTGATAAGAGCTAAATCTTATTTTACTGCATTATAAATTATCTTGATGCTATTATTTTTCCAGATACCCTTCAAGAAATTTTTTAATCCAAAAATTTATCAATGCAATGAAAAATATCTGCTCCGAGAATAAAAATAGTGCCCAATTTTAACAACAACTTTAGTTGTAGGCCAACTGATTGAAAAACGATAATTGGGTTTCAGAGGGGTCACGCTACCAGGTTCCCTTTTTATTGCCCCCTTCTCAAGAGCTAAAATGTTAGAGAATGTCTTGGTTTTGTTATTGATTAACTTATTTTGACATGGATTTTGGATGGAGGCATATCACTCAATGTGTTTTTTAAATTTATTTTGCATCTTCTTGATTTTGTTAAAAAGGAAAAATTTCTGGTCTACCTTCTTTTGAGGATGTATATGGCAATTATTCCACTAGATTTGAATCTTTCAAGTTATTTGAAGGACCTTGATAGACTTCTGTTTTCATTGCAATAGTCTTGACATTATAAATTTTATAAAATCTGTGGTGGTTGGGTAAAGGGGTACAAGCCATTTTTTTTTTTTTTTTATATAGGGTTTAAGTCATATTTTGTTTATTTATGCTATAAACAAACAACATATGAATTAAACCCAGTGTCAAAAAACCCCTTTGACCAAACATCAGCTAAACTAATGTGCACTTAAATATTAATGTAGAAACACTTTGCATTCTTAACTCAGACTTAATTTTTTTTTGGTTATGTAGTTAATTAACTTTATTGGACATGGATTAGTTTAATAATGAAGTGTTTATTTAACTATTTAAAATTTTATTAAGGAGATATAGTTAATAATTTCATTTATTTTAATTTAACCTAGATATGAAATGTATTATAATTGGTTTTATGTGGAATGATTTCTCAATTTTAATCAATTAACATTTTGATCCACCAAATGATAATATAAATTATAATCTTTATGTCTAATAATATTAGCGATGTGCGCAGTTGTGTACAGTTATTGGTGGAGAAACTACACCAGCGAGTGGGCTTTGTGATTGTTTTTTGTCAAATCCTGGTGGCTGCCTACAGTTTGCTGTCTTGTATTTGCCAAAGTATTAGTTTTATGATTCATTTTGTGGGGCCGCTGTGAAATATATACAAATTGATCCAGATAGGAATTGAACCCATACTGCTCTAAACTAAAAGCATTGGGACTCTTGTTCCATTAAACTCAGCCTTCAAGGTCTAATTTATACGTATAACAAAGGAAACTCTGCCAAAACACATCAAAACATTAATGTCTCAGAGAAGAAAATCTAGTCGGGCGATAATGGATGATGATTTGGACTGTATTATCTCTCCAAGACCACTTCGCTTTTTGCTAAAAAAATGTTTCTCATTCATCATATATATCACCTACTGATTACAGCTTATTTAGAGTCTTGGACTGTTCTGGAATTCTTAACTGTTGTAATTACTGAAATGACTTCTCAGAAGATGAAACAAAAAAGTTTGTTGTGTTTTGTGGGAGTGTGTATGATGCAAGTGAATAGTATTTTCATTAATTACTAAATTATCTTATTAATTGTTCTCTTTTAATTTTATCTTTGAAACCGTACTAGATAATATTTATAAATTAATTTTACAACTTAGAATTCATGTAACCTGGTGGGTAGAACACTGGTTGAAATCATGGATTGGCAAGACATAGTTGGCTTTGCTAGGATAGGATTCGCCACTTAAAATATTCCTTCTGGGTCCACTCAATCCTATGAAAATTGATACTTGAAATTGGTTAGAAAATAAATTTGGCAGGTAGAGCACATCGATGAAGAAACAATCTCTCATGAATCTGATATAGGATTGATTTTTTTATTAATATAGCCACATATCTATGTAATGAACCTTATCGTTCTTATTTTCATTTATTTCCCATTATCTCAGCGAAAATATAATGAAGTTTATTTCCAGATAGCCTATATTTGGTGAATTTTATTTTATTATTTATTTTTCCAGAGTAATGTCCGTTTCGAGGTGCGATTAAACTCGTGGAATTTTTATATTGTGCTCGTCTTTGTATGTTTCACAAATCCATAAAAACTTGTTTTGCATGCTTACTTGTTCTTTTTGTTAATTACTATCTGCTTGTTTATCCAATATATTTTTTTTTAAATTTACTTTAAAATTTTATTTGTAGCAATCTTTCAATTTTAATTTTCTGTTGTTCGTTTTCTTTCTATCTACTGTTGACGATGTTGCCTGATGTGAAGACTTTGATTGGAAATACTTCTGGGCATGGACAGATTTTCAGTCTTACATAGACTTTCTGCTAGTCGTCTCTCTAGTCATGTCTCTCCTCACCTTCCTTCTGTTGGACTTTATCATCTATGTAGAGATCCTTGGCTTTCTCGCTCTTTTCATGGAAGCAATGCTAGCTGTGCCTCAGCTCGTCAAAAACTTCAAGAGCAAGTCAACTGAAGGCATGAGGTATTTTGTCATTTTTTAATTATTTGTTTTTTTTTTTTTTAAAGTTGTTTATGCTTTATCTTTATTAAACTTTGTTTTGTTCTATGTGATGTGTTTTTGAAGTTGAATTGAACATTGGTGTGTGTCTGATTGTTTTAGTGTTCCGTCTTTTGTTAAACAATAACTGTAAACTTATGCTTTTATTGAATAATTGTAAAAATTCAATTATGGGTTGAAAAATAACTTAATTATATTTCTTTGAAAATTGAACCCTATTTATTTATTTTTTAATTTTATTAGTTATTTAACTATTGTAGGATTCTCCAGTTTGAAAATTTAAAAAAGTTTATTACTTTTTTAAGACATATTGTTAGTACGCTATAAATGATTGTGTCTAAAAAAAAAAAAAAAAAAGGCTTCCTTTTGTTCAATATTAAAAAATAGAGTATATAACCTACCTCTCCCCTTTAGTATCCGAGAGTTTTCATAAAAATCCTGTGAGAAAGGAAAAATAAAACACATTTATTTTACTCAAAATGAATATTATATTATTGTATTAAAGATAAGGTATTAAAGCGGTGTGTTATTAACAGAGTGAACTATTTAACATGAAGTTGGCCGTCAATTAATTTTTAGCTGTTATTTTGTTTTAGTAGCTAACTTGGTCTGCATACCGAGGGCGATGTCATGCAGCCCTAATTGGAAAGTAATGTTTTTTTTTCCTTATCCTCTGATTTTATTTACAAAATATTTACAGATAGATACATGTACTAAAAGATGATGTAATCTTGATGATGTACTTTATTTGTATATTTGTAAATATTTTGTTAATAAAATTGGACATTGGGCAACACATGACTTCCTTGTACGCCGATTAAATTATAAATCCGTGGCTCAAAAAGTGATACTGAATTTGGTTACTGGTTTCCGAAGATTACAGTAAAACAACACTCGGTGTCCTGACATCCATCTATTGACACAAACTCTTGTTACTGGAGGTCTCATTCCGTTATTATATGTCATTTTAAGGTAATTAGTTTCTAAGATATTTCTTCATGTTCCATGACAACAATAAAACTGTCAATATCACTGGAAAAAGCATTGGAAATCTACAGTTTCGACATTTTAAGCGGAAAAACCCACTTAACTAATATCTTATTCTCATGCTGCAGACTTTTTGATCTCACAAATGGGGAGGAAATCCAGTATTTTACACTCAATTTTAACACTTAAAACAAGTAATAAAAATGTTTAATTAGATTGGAAACCAAATTGCGTTTGTAACCTTTATTACCGAAACATATGATTTATGTATTTAATTTAAATATAATTTTTGATGTAAGCTTATTATGACCTTCGAGTAAAGTACCCTTTTCGGCTCACCAATTTTAACCAAAATCTAGTAAATACATTTATATCGATATAAAAGTCCTATTTACCAAATTTGAGATGTTTTACATTATATTTTAATATAATTTTTGATGAAAATCTAATATGACCTTCAGGTAATGTACCGCTTCCGGTTTTCCAATTTAAACCAAAATCTAGTATGTTATTTAAATCAATCAATATATAAATTATAAATACTAAATTTGAGAAGTTTTGTATAGTATTTTAATATAATTTTTGATGGCAATCAATTATGATCTTCAAGTAAAGTACCACTTCCGGTGATCAAGCAGTAACCAAAAAAGGAGGTTCAGAACTAGATTTTACAACAATCCTAAATACAAAATTACAACTTTCTACAGCTCACCGTTTTTTAGTTATGCGAGATACGAACGTACGTACGTACAGACGCCACAACGAAAGTAGTCAAAATGGATATTTCTGTCGAAATCTGAAAACCGAAAATTTTCGTGATTACAATACTTTCTTTACTTCATACAAGGAAGTAAAAACTATGTTAGTTTCAACTTAGTGTAGCATGAGTTGGCCCTCGGAATGCCTCAAATCGTGGATGAGCTATAGTTTAAAATTATTAAAGTTTTAACCCCTGCCTTTTCCCAGAAGGGACACATGTTTCAATGCCACCAATCATTTATTTATTTTAATTATCAATAAATTTTTGTTTTTCTATTTAATTTCCAGCATCCTCATGGTCCTGATGTGGACGGTGGGAGATGTGTTCAAAACAACATATTTTATTCTCCGAGAAGCGCCTGCTCAGTTTTGGTTGTGCGGCAGCCTCCAAGTCCTCATAGACATCACCATCCTAGGCCAGGTATGGTTATATCATAAATGGTTTCATTACGGAAAACCATCGATGATGCTAAACAACATTAAAATTGTATATGATTGAAGACTTTTATTTTTTATTCTGAATTTTATTTAAAAATATTTCAATCAAAACAAAAAAAAATATATTTTAATGTAAAAGTGCTCAGTATTATTACAAAATAATTTATCATAATACTTACATTAAAAAAAAAAAAAAAAATAGACAGTTTATTTAAATGTATTATTATTTTTTATGTGTATTGGAATTGAATAAAGTATTTTTATCAATATTTTTTTATTTAATATTTATTTTTAAATAACTTGCATTCTTTGACTGCTTATATTGTTGGTTTATTGCATGCCATTAATTATCATTTTATCAAATTTAATAAAATGACTTTTTCCTCTGTAAAATCGGAACATTGTACACTTAGTGAAACCTTTTTTGACATCAATAAATTGTGTTATTTTGATGCACTTTATGAGTTTTTGCATTGATAAACATGATTGAAACTCACTATGTACTCTTAGGTTTAAATATAACTAAAGTGTACTTTATGACTTTTTGCAATAAACTGACGATACCATTCATTCATCAAATATGCATTGATCTTTTGCTATTGAATGGCCGAGTCATATCCAGTTATAATATATAATTGTTTTTCTTTATAAAAGCATACTGTTAAATATAGATACATGAAGGAGTAGGGTAACCCTGTGGGTGAGATACTGAACTCCTAACTCCTGGGCCCGGGTTCGAGTCTGATTTTAGCAAATAATGTATTTATCCAGTTATAATATATAATTTTTTCTCTTTATAAAAGCATACTGTTAAATAAAGATACATGAAGGAGTAGGGTAACCCAGTGGGTGAGATACTGAACTCCTAACTCCTGGGCCCGGGTTCGAGTCTGATTTTAGCAAATAATGTATTTATCCAGTTATAATATATAATTTTTTCTCTTTATAAAAGCATACTGTTAAATAAAGATACATGAAGGAGTAGGGTAACCCAGTGGGTAAGGTACTGAACTCCTAACTCCCGGGCCTGGGTTCGAGTCTGATTTTAGCAAATAATGTATTTATCCTGTTATACTAGTTGCGGATTGACTCGATCTCTTTATAGAGCTTGGTATACCCTTTGTTGGGTTGTGGGATGAACTGACACTTCATGTCCTTGTATAACCGTTGGTCAAGAAACAGTACTTCCTTAGCAAGTACTGGACAAATAATTCTGGATGCATTTATCATTCTCTAATATCAGCTCAAATTATATGTACAAGATTTGTCTGGAAATTTAGTATAAAAGTGAAGGAAATTTTTTTATTTTACGTTTAATCAGGTAATCCAATTTTTCACCCTTTCAAATATTTGCTCTGAGACCTCTGTTTCCACTGCTTGAAGGCTCCTTGGTAATCCTCTGTTTTGATGGCCTCCACGTCACCCAATGCTGTCCCCAATGCACCATTTTTCATTTGGGAATGAAGGAAAAGTCACATGGTACCAAATTAAGTAAATAAGGAGGGTGTTGATTTGGATTTGAGGCCTTATACTCATTCACAACTAGCAAAGTATTTGAAGGAGTATGATCATGATGGAGGACCCATCGCCCAACTCAGACCAAATTCAGTCAAACCCGAACCACATCAGCTTTCAGGCATCTGAGAACATCAATGGAGAAGTTTCTATTTACAGTCTAGGCTAGAGGGACAAATTCTTGGTGGACAATACCGCGAGAATTGAAAATAAAATCAATCGGGATTGTCTTGATATTAGGCCTCGATTTCCTTGACTTTTTTGTCCTTGAGTTCTCAGTTTGTTTCCATTCTCTGATTTGGGATTTGAGTTCTGCATCAAATTTGTAGAAACAAGACTTATCTCCTGTGATGGTCCTGTCAAGAAAGTCCCACCCTCTTCAGTGGCATTTGGGCGACCTTCAAAACAGAAACGAAGAGACACCTGAAGAATCTCAAAAAAGAAAACTTCCAAGGAGTTTTCCAGCAATGAAAATGGAAATGGCAGAAGCGTATTGGTCAGTATTTTGAAGAGGATGATAATATTGACATACCTGATTAAATGTAAAATTAATTTTTTTTTTCTCACTATTATACCAACTTTCCAGACCAATTCGTATTATCTACCATGCTTTGTTTGAATTTTTGAAAATAATTATTTTATTTTATTATAATTAATTTCTTTGTGGGCTCTACATTTCAAATTAATTGGTTTATTAATTGTTCTCTGTGATATTGTTATTAGAAAAACATTCCACTTCTGATTTTAGCTGAATTTAAATAATAATATTTTACATTATAATATTATACTGAAAGTCCTGTATTATCCTTCAAATATTAAAATAGTTGGTTTTTGTATCAAAATGTCTTATAAGTTTTGTGATATATGATGTTTTAAATGTGTGATTATCCCTCTTGTATTATGAGAATTCTACTGTAGGTTTATTGAAAATAATTCTTCAAATTTCTGACTTTCTCGCCCTGCTTCAGTTTCTAATTTAAGTTTCTTATTTGCTTTCTTCTATAACTTTAACCCTTCTTGTAATATCTTATGTCTCCTTGTTTTTTAACCTCTAGCCTTTTCTCATTTATTATTTTCAACATAATTTTCATTGACTGAAATAAATTCTATTTTTTCTTTCTCTTTTGCTTGTTATTAATGAAGTATACCTGTTATAATTTTTTATTTTTGGTGAAAAGGCCTGATTAAAGGTCCAAAATTACAAATTTTGCTCTTCAAAAGAACAAATTCTTACATTACTCAATCCACATGATTTATCTGTTGACTAATGCTCCCGTACTCTTGTAAGAGTTGAGTGGACATAAGAAGCGAAAACTGAGTGGGTCCAATATTTGAACCTGGGTCGTTCAGCATAAGCCTCCACGCAATCTCACTACAAAAATATTGTTAGTGGTGCAATGCCAAAGTGGTGTATCTGAAAATTTGTAGAAATGAGAAAATTGGGTTTGAATTATGTTTGCAGAGGTAAGGTAGTTTATTTCTTAATTAAATTGATTGTGTTTTGTATTCTAATTAGTGACATCATTTATTTAGTTATGTCTTTTTGGCATTGCGAAGGGAGTAGAAAAATTATTCAAAACCCAAAAACAACAAAATTTGCAGATACATCACTTTGGCATTGCACCTATAATATTCGTAGGTTTCTTAAACCCTTCCAATAAATTGCTATTAGACAATCTATTAAAAAGGTTACTAGCTTGAGTAATCTTCTAAGGTTTATCCCTGGGCTGCAAGGTACTCTCATCCCTATTATTTGAAAGACTTAGGCAAAGATTCTTTTGACTTAAAAGAATCATGGGTCCTTATCAAAGTGCATGCTGAATAGATAGTTTACACATCTTTACTGAAACTGAAGCTGTCCAGTCTATTTTTGAAATTTGTTGATGCATGTGATGGCATGCAGATATACCTTGCAATGATTCAATTTGGAATTCCTTAAAACCTTATATGGATCTATTAATTTTTAATGAAGTTATTTTTTTAATTAAATGGTCCGGAAAAAATCTTTTACAAGAAACAGTGTGGATTCACTACTCATTAAAAAAAAAACACCTTATTCTTCTTTATTATTCCTCAGAATTAATTTATGCCAGGTACTGCTTGTGAGGAGCAAGCTGGATAATGCCCATTTCAGTGGAATGCTTGTAATGCCATTTCTGCTAAATTCATCAGATTTCCCAGGCTTTCTGAAACCATGTTATATTCCAGAATCTTATCTATCTCTCCTTTTTTCCACGGGTACATATGTTAGGCACAATTACTCGTCACCTAACTGGACTAGATAGACTTTTCTGCTAAGCCAAGGGGGAGCTTCGGACTCTTATTCAACTAGATAAATTCAGTGCGCTATAAAAAAATTCACTAATCAAAAAACAGGTATCATTGTGAATCAATCAGTTTCCATTTTATAATAGTGGATGATAACTGTATAACATCATTCGGATTATGTGAGTATTCGTCCCTCCCACTCAATGAGGTGGCAAAATAGATGGGCCTGAGATTAAATGTTACACTTTTTTTTATATTAAATTGTTTAGGATTTTTTTTTGTTTTCATTACCTAAACCTTGAATATAAATCGTTTTAATAATAGGAGTGCACTTGTTGGTCATTTTTGGAAGCATGGCCTAGGATCAAACTGATACTACAATCTTATGATAAATCTGAAAAGAAAGCGTTGAACAAAATGAGAAATTTTTTAATATAATATAGTTTTAATAAAGTTTTATTGGAAACAGTAATGTTTTATGCTATTTTTGAATAGGAAATATGAACTACCAAGAAAACTAAAATATATTGTTTTATCTGTAGATAATTGTGAATTTTAATTTGGTGGGGTCATTAATGAATTTTCCAGTTTTTTTTTTAGCAATTACATGCTTGAAGTCTTATTTTTATTTTTGATACATTCCCGAAATAATATGCAATTTTTTCTATTAATGGACTATATTATTGCCAAACAAAAACTTGTTTTGATATCGGCCTTTGATTATTTTCAGATCAGGAAGTGGAAAAGATATTGTTACTGTTCTGTTTTTAGTTACCTCATTTTTTTATCTTCGGCTGTTTGGGATGAATAGTGCTATACTCGATAGAACTTATATATTACTTTATAATTACTAGTAATGTCAAATATATAAATCAAAAAATTATTTATTACATTTGCAAATAGTTTTATATGGCTTGAACTTTATTTCAATAAGAAAAAAATAAAACAATATATGTGTTGAATAAAGGGCCGTCATACTTTATGATATAATTAGATTAATATTAATAATTTTATTTAAAAGAGCCCCTCCCAAAAAAAGCATAGGTGAAAAAATACAATCTATTTTTATTTTATAATACTATTTATTTTAGGTGAAACAGTGATAATATTTTAGCAAAATTATAGGAGGTTAACGCTATTGGAATTTTAATATTTTTTTATTGACGCCAACAGGTGCAGTTTTACAAAAAAGGCTCAGGCCCAGCGCCTCATCACCATTCGGGCGGGCGGGACGACTGACTCCACCTGTACCTTGGATATGTATATCTCATATACATCGCCTTCCAGTTCCTTTATAAGGAGCATGCTCCTGCGGTTACAGTTTAGCTTCCCGTTTGTCTTCGGTTTATTGTGTAGAATTTTCTTTCTCTTTTAAAAAATAATTTTTCATTGTGTTCTGTCATAACTGTGTATATAGATGTGAGGGTATATTTTTACTGATTTGTAATTTTTTTTTTCTTCTGTAGTATTAACTGTGATTGTTGATTTTTTTTTTTTTACCCTCTCTTCCTCTATCTGTATTTGTGGCTTCTAAATTATAAATGTATATCAAATATTTGTATCCAAGGTAAGGAAGACAATGTGATGGCCTCGACAGATGGCTATTTGTTCAAATGGTAATCACGTCGGATAAAACAATAATAATTGTTTACCATTAAGAGCTTCCAAAATGTCCGCCCGTAACCTCTGCTAAAATGTGAGGTTTATTTAATTAGTCGTCTGAATTGATATTGAATATTTCACCATAAGAATAGTGAAGAGCACTATGATAAGAATTCAACTTAAAAAATGAAAGAAAGAAAATGTGTACAATAGGAAATTTTCCAATGGATTTTTGGTAAGTAGAAATTGTTGTACTATTTTTCCTTAGTAGTTAGCGATCGTTTATTAACTTGTTTTATTTAATAGAATAATAGTTTGAATAGTAATGCAATATTTTTATAGAAATATTTTTTTTAATGATTTTTAATATATTTTTTGATCTACTTATACTGATTTTAATATATTCTATTAATGAGATTCATTATTACTTGTGCTCTTCATTTTTTATTATTTTTGTTATAAGTTGCTTGTAAAATACAGTAGATTTGAAAGTCACTGAATGAAACATTCCTACACCCAAGACTGCAATTATCACCTCATGAGGGATATATTGGAAGCTTATTAGAAACTGTTATATGTAATTTTTGAGATTAATTTTCTGTGGTTTGTGATCAGTTGTTTGAGATTGTGATCATGGAATGTTCTGTAAACAAACTTTATTTACTATTATGATCATGAGTTAGGGCCTAGGTTGTAAGTTCTGAAGAATTTTTTTTTTTATTATTATTAAAGATAGTGTCATGATTTATTTGATGTTGCATTATTTTTTCTAGATAACAGGTTATCTACTCTATTATTGTGATTTTTATCTATTTTTTTAAGGAGAATTATTTTGAACATATTTAAGCATGGTTTCAATGTCATTAAATTTTTGTTTTTAATATAACTCACTGGGCAAAAGTAATGCATACATTTAAAAAATATGCATATAAAATAATCATAACAGAATCAATTGATTTTATAGGTTATTCTCAATTCTTTCTAGACACACGTTTAAATTGAAGTTCAGAACTATTTTAGTTCCTGATCGAAATAGCCTATGCGAAAATAAATCTTTAATTTCTGTTCTTATCTTTGTCCAGGTATTTATTTCTATGAATTTAATTCCTGTATAAATTTTCTCAAATATCCACAATAAAAAATAATGCATCTTCAATTCATAGCTTTTTAATAATAGAATCGTTATTATTGCTTTTTTTTCACATAAGATAATTAATAATCGTTTGCACCTGCACAAGTTTGATATAAAGTATATTCAATTGCAATTCGTCTATAAGAATTTATGTTTTGAATAAGACAGTATATTTAGTAGAATGATATTTTATTTCAATTGTCTACTTTACATTATTACTTACGTTATGATTATTTTATTTTATCTACAAGTTATTGATTACAGAAATTTATTAATATTTTTCTAAATCTCAGTTAAGGATTATATTTAATTTGGTTAGGTTTAAGGTTTTTTTCATGTACCAGTGTTGACTGTTAAGTTAAAATCCATTGTTCAGAGTACTTACTTCTGCACTACTACACTAAAAAAATACTCATTCAGTTATCAGAACGGACTCTTTACAACAGATGCTTTCCTAGCCTACAATAGATCAATATAACAATAACAATGTTATCGCTCATTAATCATGTTTAAGGATTACTTTTAATAAAAATAAAATTAATATCATTGTTCTATATTCAATCTCCGCTGACAAGGTTCGATTTCTGTATCTTGAATAAGCTCAGGAAATGGAAGTAGACGGATATGACTTAACCTTTTAAAGTGTTATAATGACAAAAAGAAGTATTTACGTCATTAATTTAACTATCTTATAGTATGCAGATCAATGTCGCCAACTTCTGTGAGCTTGCTCAAAAATAAAAAAATTTGTTAGCAAACCATCGATTAATATTAGTAGCAACAAGGCACCCGTTCTGATTACTAAATAACTAATCTTGATGTGTTGTGGATCAGAAATAGGTATTATGGAATTTTACTCCAGTTAGTATCAGGTTGGCTTTAAAGTCTTTAGGTTTTTGTACAGGGTTTCTTTTAAATTTCTGTTTATATGCCATTTTTTTTTTTATTGTAATAATTTTATTACTATTTAACATTTAAATACGTGTGTTTTTCGCTCCTCCATTATGAATCTGATTGATCAGTAGAGCTAAAATTTGCATTAAGTTATCGAGGTAGTTATTCTTCAGTGGTTTATTTTAAAGAGCAATAATTAAAAAATTGAATGATTCTTCTTTAAAAAGAACAATCTTCATATTTTTTCACATTGTACCTGTGATTAGTAATTATTTTTCCATATTGTCTTCCTTTAAAATTCTTCCTGTTATAAAATTTTAAGACGTTTTCATCTATTAATTTTTTTTTTAATCTATATTATTTTTATATATTTTTGAATGTTGTTCTTTTCAGAGAAAAAAAAAAAAGTAGTTGTTATTTGTATTTATATTCAAGTAACTGTCAGTTAACGTGTTAAGAAATTTTTATATAATTTAGTTAGGAGGTTTGGTGATATACACCTCTAGTTGTTATTTGACCATTTAATCTGATGTGTGGATATTAGATAGTAGTTTTTTTCAGTAGTTCGATTGTCTTTGACCATAACTAAAAGCCTTAAAAAGATGTATAAGTGAAAAAAAAGTTATTTTGAAAAATATATAGTCTTTTCTATGTAGTACTATTCAGTTCTGTCATAAGTCAAATTGAAATTTTACAATGCTTTTGTACATATATGTGTAAAATATAATTATATATAGAGAGGTCTTATAAAAAAGAACTTTTTAACTTGAATTCCACCAATATTTATATTAACTAAAACTGAGCTTTATATTTTGTGGTTTGTCAGAAGTAAGTAGATTTAAATTCGTCTAACATTTTTTAAAAGCAATTATATGAGTGTATGAGTGTGTGTGTTATTTTTGCAAAGCACTGCCTATGTAATTTAAGCTGGAGAAAATGTTAGCTATAATTTTCAAGTGTGGAGTAGACCTGAAAGTAGATTTAAAAAAAAAAAAGTGTACAAATTTTATTAACCTTTAAACCACAAGGTTGGGCTGCATCTAGCTTCCTGGCCATATCCCACATCTTATGGTTTAAAGGTTAATACATTAAAATTAGTTGGATTTCACATGAAATGTTTACTTAACAATAAAAAATGAATATATTTCATTGTACCCAACGTTGAAGAAGAATCTGTGATCAGTTTCTGCCTGTCTTCATGGATGAAATTAATTTCAAAATTATGAATAAACTAAATACTCTTAATTTATTCATAATTCTTTTTATTTCACATTAACTAGTGTTGCATTAATGAACTATGACATTTTTGAAATTTATTTAATTAAATTTGGTCGAAGCTATGTTAAATTTTAATGTAATATAACAAAATAATTATTTATTCAAATTTGTATATGATTTATAATGGTGTGATTGATATTAATTTTTGTATACTTCAGTATTCATTACAAGTATTTTAGTTTTTCCTACTGACATAAATCTAAAATTTGGCATTTTAGTTTAGAAATAGAACGATTAACAGATAGCTGGTCATCCCGGGTATGTTAATCAGGGTAACCATTTATAAATCTTTATTGAGCCAAAATCAACTGTTAGAGCCAGTGTCTTGTAGCCAGTTTCAAACTTTGTACTGACACAATCTATTATTGCGAAGTTATATAAAGAAAATGTTTAATTGTCTTAATGGTATAATTTACATATATTTTCTACTGTTGATTTTGAAAGATATACTTCTAAAGTCCAATTAGGTTATATTTAAAGAACTATTTGATTGTTTAATTTAACGAAATTAATAATAATATTTATTATACTAGAACTCACTGTTATTTAGTATTTTGATTTAGCAATTTAAATTTTATTATTTACATTTATTCTAATCTTTAAATTGTATCCAAGAGCATTGGATGACAGTTCTTTAATTATTAAAATGTTATATTTTATTTATTATAAATGTTTTCTTTATATTATATCTGTGACATTATAGAAAACCACGCGAATCAAAAAGAATAATTTGTAAAGACAAATCGTGTCTAGTTTGTTTTTCTTTCTCTTTCTTCCTGTACTTTTATTCAAGCTACCTTAAACGGACATACAGTCTTTAATTGGTGATATGAGCTATTGTTTGCGATTCAATTGCTATGTTAAATTAATTAAGGAATATATTGTATTTATCTGTAATTATTTCTCTGATTAATCTTTAGGGTTAAGCTGATATTATAAGCAATGTGAAATGTAATGTTTCTCTTTTAAAATACAAAAATGTACTGTAAGTTATTTTTATTAAGAATTAAGTCTTGGGTATTTAATTTATTTGTGTGGGAGTGGATGACTAGTCCTTTAGAGGTTGAGAATCAAGTGTTGTTTTAATGCTTAATACAATAATGGAAACATGTTTTTTTTTTTTTTTGTAAATAGTATTTTCAAATTTTGGTAAATATTTTATGTTATATATATCTATGCCTGTTACCTTTAATGTTGTTATTTATTATTGTTGATTCTTGAATATATATATTTAACTTATTTATATAACATTTGAAGTTACGTGTGGTACAAATCATTGACTGTTTTGGTAAATTACCGTATATATTTTAAATAGAATGTTTATGACAAGAAGAAGCTTTAGGATTCTTCCAAACGGCTATAACTATTGAATGCATTGAGAGGTTTTGACGCTCACCAATTTGTTTCACATGTTCAAAACTCATTTCACTTTTGAATGCTTAAATTAGGTGGTAGCATTAATGTGATATTATGTAATTATAATTCTGATTAAAATGTTTATTACTACTTACATTTTACTTGTTAATTACCATTATCTTATAAAAAGAAGGCATTAAATATTTTAATATAATTAATCTCATATGGCAGATTGAATTAAAACAAAAAAAATAATGATTTGGAAAGTATGCATTATGCATTTTTAAATGTAAGCTATGTTAAGTCCACTTTGCTCTACTAGGTTTCAGTTAAATTTTCTCATAAATAATTGAATGAAGTAACAATTATTTCACTATTTTTCCTTGAATTTTTGTAAAACTTAAATTATTGTACAAAATAACAATGCTATTTGCCTCACTTGAAAATGTTTTGTACGTAATACTGTGATGTTTGGCCAAAGGGGTCTAAGTAATTTTTTTGTGACAATAGGTTTAAGTTATATTTTGTTCTGTATAATGAACTTTACCTTTAAGAAGAAGCAAATAAGTTAATGAAACAGTATTAGGATTTCATGTGAACATTTTCTAGAACATTTGAACATTTTTCTGTGACTAATATCCTTTTTCACAAAGATAAAGTTCATTATAAAGATCAAAGCATAACTTGAACCATTTTCGCAAACAACATAGGACTGTGCTCTCTCTATTGTGCTGTTGAAAAATGAAATTCTTGATTTCTGATAAATTTCAGTTTTTTTTTTTTTTTCAAAGGTGCTAGGAAATTGAATATTATTAAAATCAGTCATATTCTAGAAATAATTAGAATAATTTAATATTTTTAAATTAATTTTTGTTAAAAACATGAGTCAACGGCTTTGATAATAATTTGATACATTTTATTTGCAGATAAACCATGTCATTCTGTTTTATTTATTTTTTATTTAATCCATGATGCCTAAGAAAATATGCTTTTGGACTTATCATAGTTTGTCATTTATAATTTATTTTAAATCTGTCTTTATATTTTTTAAATTGCAACAAATAGAATGCCAAATATTGTTCCATTTCTCGAATTTTGTACCAAATAATTGTTACAAGTAATGCATTAAACCCTAACTAGAAATTGTAATTTATTTTTAAGGTTGCAATAATTTTATTTTTTGTTAATTAATACAGTAGCAATAAAAATGTGTAATTAGTTTTAATATTGTCCAACTTTCACATAAAGCATGGAGCCCTAAAATACTCAAAAACATGCCTTGATATGCTATGTGTTCATCCATGGTTTTTTGTGAGAAAAAAAAAGTTTTAAATTATAGAATTTATTTTTCATTATGGATCGAAACAAATTTTTCATTATCATTCCAGTCTAAAGTACATTCCATTTATAGGAGTTTATGTATCTCCTAAACTCACATATTAATGTTTTTAGTTCTTAAGTGGTTTATGGCAATTATATCAATACCATTGAATATGGCTTCCTGTATTCCAGATCCCATAAACATAAAGAAGTTAACATTAGCATTATTTCATCTTGCAAAGTGATTAATTTTGCTCACAGGAAGAGTCGTAGTTGTCTAAATTAAGTGATGGTGTGTCTTCAGTTGGTCGTTTAATCTTATAATGCGTTATTACAATCAGAATCGAAAGCTGATTTATCTGCATCCATAGCCGACCGTATAGCAATTTGTAACATAGGCATAACAATCAAAAGTCAATCCTAGATTACTGTTTGTGTATGCATCGCACTTAATCTCCAATTTGATGATTACAATATACATTTATGTGGGTGCCTTTGCAAATATAAATGCGTTTTTGTAGTAGAATCA
Organism: Rhaphigaster nebulosa; assembly: GCA_948150685.1. Lineage (NCBI taxonomy): Eukaryota > Metazoa > Arthropoda > Insecta > Hemiptera > Pentatomidae > Rhaphigaster > Rhaphigaster nebulosa. The sequence continues at coordinate 156,968,791 of OX411308.1, read as the reverse complement.
ACTATTAAGATGTCTTTACATTACTTTTTTACTAAGTATAGTCCTGTTTTATTGTTCAGTAACTGTACTATTAAAAGTATGTATATAATAATATATAATCAAGTTCTTACCATCACATACATATCCAGTAATGTTGTAATTGTAACTTCAAGTAATAAATGTTGACTGAAGAATTCGATTGGTTTATTATACCCTGTATCTCATTCATCTTAAGTATCTGATTTAGAAATGAGCAATCTGCTCATGAACTGATTCAAAATAACTCTCTTCACTGCAAAAGCGATCAGTGATTTGGAAAGAAAGAGTGGTAACTTGGTGAACTAAATCACTGGATGGGGTTCACTTTTTAGCTGAGGAGTGAGTCAAAACTTCACTGATCAATCTGTGTATGCACGGGCTGATTCTTCCGCACGATTGAAGATTATCTTTTTTGAGAACGACTGTGCAAAATTGCCAAGGCTAAAAAATTGAAATTCTTCAGCATAGAAGTCGAAGAGTATAGTTTTACTAATTAATAAAGGTTCTTCCTTAAATTATTTACCCATTGCAATTAGAATATATTTTGGTTAATTATGAAATTATTATTGCAGTTGTTCTGCTATTTGTATGGTTCACCCAAAACTGGCTATTAAAATTGGAGAAGAAACTATACTGTTTATGATGAACGGTTTTTTCTTAGCTTCTTAAGACTCGTCAAGTAATACCAAATGCACAGGGGAATGATTAGAGAAAAGATCTGAGCTCATACTTATGACATGAGGTGTATTTTGGAGTCCTTTTGTAATAAAAAAATTCAACTAAGTCTGGTGTCTTCCGTGTGGAAGTTGGCCAATAAGTAGGTGAGTCAGGTGATATTGTATCCAGTTCCTACATTTGGAAGGCAATAAATCACAGCAAAAATAATGTTATGATGTTGAGTGAATTGTTTGATGGCTGTAGCTTGTCTTCTATGTCTGTTGTTGTGGGTGATTGTAAAAGATATTGCTTTAGTGTTCTTTTGATGATTATGGCAGTACCTCCGTGTGATGTGCTGTCTGGATTGTCAGTTTTGTTGAATTTATAACTATGGATATAAATTTGGATTGTGGTGTCAAATGTATTCCTGTTATTAGTGCAACGTCAATCCTTTTCTCATGTAAATATTTGTCTAGTTCCGTCCTATATTGGTTCAGTCCATTTGTGTTCCACAGCATGACTGACATAGCACCCACGGTCATCAGATTATGTGCATATATTTGTCTAAGGGCAAGGGTTGCCTAAGATCTTCATCATCTGTCCTTTAAGAACAGTTTTACCGATTAATTTAGTATATAAGTCTATTGATCTATGAATCTTCACCATCTTAAGATTAAATCTTGGATGTCGAAATGCAAGATTCATATAAAAAATTTACAGTCATCAGCAGTGCTTTAGTAGTCATCACAGCTGCGCCAGGAGGAAGCTAAAATTTATAAAATTTTCTGAGGATCAATCATTACCTTAAAAATACATAAATAATTTATTAACATTACATACCTTGACATGGAGGGGAAATACAATTTAAAATTTGGTATCAGGGTAAGAAGGAAGTAGATGAGGCAGAAATATTCCTATAGACGGGGAGGAGCCTAAACCATATGCTATAATTTTAAGTAGAAACCTTTTAAGAACTCTTAAGGTAATAGTATTCATTATCTTCTCAGATACGCCCAATGAACCCAGATCGAGAAACGAGCGCCGGCACTCTCCAAGTTATTGTAATCAGGAATATTTTGATATCCACGCCTGGCAGTTCCAGTGTAGATCGTTATCCTACGGTCAAGGTCTTTGTACTTGTTTTCCTGTATCCTATTCCAGTGGATGGCACTGGGGTTGTCACCGGCAATGTGGGCATCATGATATAGTTATCACTTAGTCCCGAGCACACTCCCATATTCGTTTACTCCAGATAAATGTCACATCCTTGAGGACTATGTAACCTTTCCTCTGAAGAGCTGTTTCCAGGATACAAACCACAACATAGTGACGCCTCACAATAGTGACAATATGCAGTGTTGGATGTTAGGACTGGCTGTTACATGCAGGACATACGGCTGTACATCGACAGTCCGTCCTGTAGACAGCCTCGCTCTTTTTACGAGGACGTATATATTTTTTTGCAGACTCTTGATGAAAGTAGAGCCGGTTACTGGAGCCGCGTAGTCAGTAAGCCAATGAGTAAACGGACGACAGTTTTTAGATTCCCTCAATGCTTTTCCATCCACACTGCTGTGTTATTTAGTGGATTACATTTTTTAACTGGAAATATTTGCTGGGCTGAGGCCCATCTGGGTGAGTTCGTTAGAGAGTTTAATTTAATTTCTTTGGTAATAAAAGAAGAATTAAAGGCGACTAAGAGCTACTGGGCACTATCTTATGATGCGGTTTTTACCATCATTTAAATAATTTCTGTAGGAGGATTTATATGTATAAATTCTTCGAAACGCTCTCCTTAAGGGATGGGATAAACTATTTAAACAACAGGTAATTTTGTAATGATTTTTATGGCAAATTCATACATGTGAAAGCAAGTTCACTACGAAAGCATTTTAACAGGAGTAAAAAGTGTGTGAAAGCATCATTTTTTAATAAAATCAGAGATTAAGGAAAAAAAAAGTGCGAAAACATGAAGCTTTATTGCTGTTTTGATAAATTTATAATAATATTGATATTTCATAGAAAACGTCTAAATGAAATAAGACGAATTCTAAACAATGCAATCGGTTGCCGAGAAAATTTTTCAGCCCTTTGGCCTTGGAATATTTACATTCAAAATTTTTGTTGGTATCCGGTTGTTTCGTTGAAATTTCTGGTAGTCCCCCTAAGAGTTCGAATAATTGAAGCATAGAAATGCAAAAGAGTTCAATTGCCTTTGAAAATGTTTTCAGAATTCAAGTTTCAACTTAAATATTAATTAGGAACACGACTTAATTATAAAAAACTTCTGTTTTCTATTCAGTTCTCTTTAAATAAAATTGTAAAAAAAACCTGTAACCTTACTCTTAGCCGACAACATAGATTGATCTGAAAAATTAAGTTCGCTCGTGACTGGCAAATCCGTGAAAGCAAGGTGTTTTATAAACAAAAACGTTACCGACAGCCTATCGTGCAAACACAAAAGCATATACCCTAAGCGAAATTTTCAACGAATGGGTACATATATGGAATAAAAAACAGCGACAATTTTCAACTGTTTATTTATAATTGTACAGCCCACAACAGTACCACATCACTCAGCGATATTTATCTTCTGTTTTTGCCTCCCAGCACAACCTCTAAGCTGAAATCTCCAAACTTGGCCATAATTAAACGATTTTAGACATTTAACGCAAGGAATTAGTGATGCAACTCTTGGAAAGCATCAAGGATGGGAATCACCAACCTCTCAAAATTAAGAACTCCCATGACTTTTCGATATTTCGCCTATTTTGACGGAGGTTTAACAGTAGCTTGGATCCTAACTGACGAGGAAATTTTGACTCCGTAAAAAAGGAGATGAAGGAGTTGATGTGCCGACGATTATTTCGAAAATGGCGAAATAATGCATCTACAACGTGTGTCATTTTTTATGAAAATTGGATGTTTGTGTAAACGTATTTTGTGCTCTGAACATGTTTAACGAAGCCATCGAGGAGATCCGTCTTCAAGGATTGCACTATAAGAAAATAACCGATTTTTTTTGTTGGTCTAACTATAGCGTTTGTATTTCCATTCATATTAATACAATTTTGTTATTTCCTATTTTATACCGCCGATTATTGGAAATCTCGATAATTTGGATATCTTGATAATTCATATTTACCTTTCGAACCCTTGACCATACGAATTATCGAGATTCTACTGTATTTTATTTTAACCATTTCCTTTATTCGGCAAAACTCCTTTCTGGTAACCCCAGAATGGCGGAGGTAAAGATTTTTAAGATGAGCCAGGCCCTAAAAATTTAGATGTCCTCCATGTTGGGGTTACCATTCTGGAGTTTTACTAGTAAATATAACAATATTTAATTATCAAACAATTACTAGTAGATAAGATTTACAAGCAAATTGTGTTTAATTATCCTATATAAAGACAAATTGATGATTTATATAGATGATGATGGTACTGAGATGTATATCAAATAAATTACACGCTATTAGATGAATGTTTTGAGAATGCACAATATAGTCAGAAGAGTTATATGATAAATAAAAATTTGAGATGTTTGAAGGTTTTATTATTGAAAAACTTCTAGAAGACGATAATATATCAAATAATCCTAAAATTCTTCAAAATAAAAATATGTTATAACATTTTTTTTTCTTTGAAGTATAATTCTTTTCTATTTTTTTTATAATGATTCATGGCTAATAAAAATATTGTTTAATAAATAATAATCATTTTATTATTTCATTACCTTCTTCACAGTTTAACATTATACTCATTTGATGCACTTTCTTTGCTTTTTCATCCATTTCCTTTCGATGTATCGATATTTTTCTAGCGATTATCGGTGGATATCGATATTTGGCTTTGCGATATATCAAAATATCGAATATCCATATTTTCCTTTCGATGTTCCAACGCTACTACTGGGCAACCCGAATGTTCCATGCGGCTTAATTTTGCACCATCAGTACAAGAAACGTGACAGTATTGAGTAGGGGTATCCTGAGACAGCCGCAGCCAAGATCGTATGTAGCTCTCTTTGAAATATCCAATTTTCTCAACTCACTCCTCCTGCATATACTTAATGTGAGGAGATGGATAAGATAAGTCCTTAAAACGTTATTTTCTGTTGCAGTTTTAGGGGGGCTGTAGTTGTTTTGTGCAGCAATAATCATATTTCTTCAATTATTCTATTAGAGTTCTGAGAGTTCAACCTAAATTTTGCTTCCAGATATTTTCAGCCATCCAAAATACCTAATTGCTTGATATTTATACCGTTAGTGGTGAGATCTGTTATCCACCTTCTTCACACTGGATATGACGGCCTTAACTAAAGAAAACCTGAAGCATTTATTTGGTTTAACTTTCAGTCCGAGATCTTGAATGGATGTAGCTATGTTCTTTAATGGCCTTTCATGCCCTTTGGTGAAGATGTAACTAAAACTATATCATCCGCAAATGCGAGACAATTTTCCACCGTTCATATACCATCTGGAAGGGAATGTATATCCAATCTATAGCCATCTTGCAAAGATCGGATGAGAACGGACCACCCTGTGGTATGGTTATCCCTCTTCCACAGACAGCAGGGTTTGACTAATGTTTATTGTCCGTGATGCGTGTGGAATATTGCCTATTAAGCCCCCTCAAGCAATATATGAGCTATGTTGGTAGGCTTTTTCATTCCAAGATTTTATAGAGTGCTTTGTGTCTGACATTATTAAAAGCTTTGGCATATGAAAGTTACATGGATATCTCTCTTCCTCTTTTTAGAATCTTCAATCGGCGCTTCTAGAGGGAATATATTTTCGGCAGTCTCGTCGGTAGCAATAATCGCACACTGGTTAACCTGGTGCAGATTCATATCTCGTTCGCGTTGCAATTATCTTGTGTATCTGCCTAAGAGGGGAAGAGGCCCTATATTTGCTAAGATCTACAAGATACGAGATCATCTGTTTGTGGTATGAATATAGTCTGGGCCTCAGCTGGAGAGAGGGGGGCTGGAGATATATATATAGAAAATGGCCCTGTGAAATGGAGTAACAGATTCCCACTGGTCTTACAGAAGATTTTTGGTGCATGCTTCCTGATTTAATTTCTTTGACATTTATTGGCAGGGATAAAGTGAACATATTCTGTTTAGAAATTGCCATTTCCGGGACATTAGGGCAAGATGCTCTCTCCACATTAGTGGCCTCCGGAAAGTTTCGAGCTCTTCAACGCTGCTCGACAGACATATTCTGAAACACATACCCTAACATTACTATTGATGAATATTCCAAATATGAGAAAGTTGCTTAAAAATGTTTCAATTTTAATTTCTAATTTACTATCGTACACTATCTCCCGTACCAGTGGCATAACTAAGAATGACTTCGCTCCAATGCAAGCGTTCTTGCTTTGCATCTCTCACTTTCCTCTCCAGAAAAAATAACCAACATAATTCTTATCCCCTAGGTACCTACTACTTTACTACCTACTACCTCAAAATATTTTTTAAACTCACGCTCATTGTAACTCTAGATTACCAATTATGAGACAAAATGACTCACCTGAAGTTTCCCCCTCACTTTATTTTCTCGCCCTTTGGGATCACAGGGATTTCCTCCTGCTTATGGTATCCCCAACCAGTCGATAATACGCCACCATAGATGTAGGATGATCGGGCTCTTTCTTCTTCTTTGAGATTAGTTTGTTTGGAATTTTTGTAGCCATTTTGACTTTTTATTGTTATCTTTATTTGTTCTGTTTCTTGTATTCCTTTATTACATATTAATACGTTCTCATTTTATACTTTTGAACCGAAGTTACTAAAATGACGCCTTAACACTCTCGGCCACCACGGCCTCTGCAGTTTATTGTTAAATGAATAAACAATTCTTTAAAAATATTTATTTTTTTCAACTGGTTGAAATGTTTGTGGAAACACAGATATAGTGGAAAACATCTCTGCTCTCCAAAGTGTCCCATCGGTTGCATTGACATTATTTACGCCACTGTCCCGGGCTCTAAAGTCAATAGCAGTTACAGCGATCCCTAGTTGTATCTGATACTTTGTGCTTTTTACATTTTATTGTAGCTGTTACATTTTGCTATCAGTCACAGAGTATCAGATTGACACATTCCTGCCCACCTTGTGTTGGATGGATCGTGATACCGTCCTGACTATTATTGAAGAGATGGGTTTTCCATAAGGAATATTGGCCCTATACTAATCATCCGCTCGCCGAAGAATCACTCTTTTCATTTCCCTATTCAGTACCAGCACCAGTTCTCAATCTCGAAACCGCAATCCACCCCCCCTTCCTCACCATTCTTGACCCTCTGCAATATGTTTTTTTCTCTTTTATTATTTACTCAGCCGAGAAATGTAATATTATTCCGAGCTGGTTGTGTATTTTTACTGTTCCTGCCTCAATGGGCGGTTGTATAATACCTGAGTTTTCATTTCAGCCATATCAGAGAAAAGGTGAGCGTATATTAGCTTGCCTACATAATTTATTTTTGTTATGTTGCGAAATTTACTTCAGTACAAGAAGATGGTAAAAAAAAAAAAAGAAGAGAAAATTCTAATATTTTATATAGGAAATAATCTATAAAATTATATAGGATTCTAAAATTTTATAGGATTCTAAAACTTGGATATTCCAAATGAGCAGATAATAACATAGATCTACGAAAATAAATAATTTATTTCCTTAAAATAGTCTTATTAATTATTATTATTTTACTTTATGTTATTAATTATTATTAATTTACTTTATGCTATTAATTATTATTAATTTACTTTAACTTATTAAGTATTATCAATTTACTTTCTTATAATTTAATCCAAATATTTTATAATCTAAAGAAAAATATGGGCACCTTCGATGTAACGGTACTAAAATTTCCTGGTGTCCTTTAATTATAAATGCTTTGACCAATTTTTTATTAATATTTATTTTATTTCATTAGCTGTGGATCGACCTTGGTGTCGATGGACCATCAAGGAGCACACTCAGTCTCTATAAAGTGGGTTCCTGACCCTTCATTCTATTCGTAGGAAAACCTGGCGGCAATATAGTTAGGAAAAAAGAACAACTTTATTTTGGAACTTGGTTCCTTAAAAATTATACATAAACGAAAAACAGAAATTATGTATGACTAAAAGATTACATCATTAAAAAAAAACAAAAAAAAAACAGGCAGATAAATTATCTCCATGACATAAATGGAAACAAAAAGAATTATTTCTGGTGAAAAGATATAATCCTTACGGATCAAAAAAGAAAAGAAGTATATTTTTTAATTCATTTATAATAATCATATGTTTTCAAAAAATACACTCTTATAATCCCTACTCTCTTTTCCAATCTTATAGGGATAGGTTTAGGAGGAAACTACATGACAGAACTGTCAACACTGATTTTAAAAGAATTGAATAAGGATGAAACATCCAGAGGAAAACATCTAGGCTTTTAAAAATTCATTTTTTAGACAATCATTCACTTTTATCAAACTTGTTATTCAAGAATCCATTCCTTTTCATTAGGTAAATTTTATCATTATGTTTTTTTTTTGCTTTTTTTCCCCCTTTCAAAGTAACCCTTTGAAAGGACCGTTTATTTGTATATTATGTACCTTATACTACATATATTATTTATAATAACAAAATCTTTAATAAGTAACCTCGTAAGGAAGGCGGACCCGGCTAGACAACTACTTGATACTCGAAAAAGCAAGTCGGAAACCGTAATTGACGGTCAGACAGAAGGAGACACTTTACAGTGACACTGGTGTAGATCTATTTAAATGTCATAACAAACCCATAAAAGCCCTTTTCTAGAATCCTTCAGAAATGGAAGAATAATTCGATTTGAGAACCACTATTGGGTTAGCCAGCTTTTGTTAAGATAACAACGCCTGGATCTAGATTCTCTAGGAAGAAATAATCAATTTTGAGAAGCCGACCATCCTGAAGTACAACATCTGCGTTCATGAAAACTATTAAAGAATCCGAGATGAGTTAAATGGGTCTTTTCCGTTTCGAGTACCGCAGTTACTAACCGGTGATTTCTGTGATGTCTATTATTTTGCATACTTAATTTTAAACATCTGTTGTTATTATCAACTAATCTCGTTACCGGTTTTGTTTATACTACAAGTTCTAAATTCGGGTAAAATACCGAGGATAGTTGTGTTCGTCATTATACGAATCAAGGTATTATACCTCATAGAGACTGAGTCCAAATGGCCACGATATAAAGTCTCTCCATCAAGAGAGTTTCGTCTGTAATTTGGAGGTATAGAAGAAGAACATATTATGTTACCTCTATGAACTGGAACGTGGTTTCAAGGCTGTAAGTTACCTTACTTAAGAGGTCATGGTCTATATATTATATGGATGGTCTATATATTCTTGGGAAAACGAGTATTCTACAATTAAGTGGTACGAAAAGAAGTTAAACCTGAAGATTTGGATCTATAAATCTTTTTATATTGCATATTTATTTTATGGTTTAACAATGTAAATAAATGTTTATTTTTGTTGGTCACTGCATACATTATTAATAACCTAAACTTTAGCATCATATGTTAAACTAGTGATCACATAAATCACCGGTTAGTAACTGCGATACTCGAAACAGAAAAGACTTAGTTAAATTAAGTTAAAGAGATTTTTGGAAACATTCTCGAATGCCTCTAGAGCGGTTGTCACAGAAGCAAAAGCTTTAGCCTGAATTTACCAAGAATACTATCTTCCTTACTAGGAGCATTGGTCAATAATAACGACAATGGAGATGGAGACTCCACCCCGACAATTTTATAGCCAATGATATATCCTATAAATCATCTATCCCATATAAAATCATAGTGGAAAAGGTGGGAGCGACCGAAAAAGAGGATACAATCTCGATAAAAGTGGACACTTTTAGGAGACTCTGGACACTGGGCTTCTTGGACGCGAGACTGGGGACTCAACACTAGCTGATGTGATGGAGACTGGCTTGAAGAGCCAGAACACTTGTTCTTGTTCTGCGATGACCAGCAGGGGATCATCCTTAGAACCCCTAGATGTTCTTCAATCATCAATTCCCTCAGATAAGATATTTTGTAACAAACATTTAATGGTTAAATCAATCTCAATCACTCCCTCTCAATATAAAAGATAATTTTATAAAGGAAGTTGTTCCTTATTCAAACTCACTATAAACTCTAAAAATATAATATTATTATTAGTCCTGTAAGTATGGGTATTTATATTGACTAATTAGTGAATAATGGTGAACACAAAACAGGCTCTTGGATGAGTGTCCAATTTGGAGGACTTTAATTTTTATTCATATGCTTGAATAATTTTGGTATAATCATCTTCAATGATTACCAACTGGCACCCCTTTACAAATATCCATAATAATATCACACATAATATATAACTCAGATCACTAAGAAGTAAAAATATAGCAAAATATTGAACAAATAGTATAGTGCTGTAGTATTATCATTATGTTATGTTTATGTGCAATATTTTCGTGAAAAACTATACTTATATGCCTATGATATTGTGGGTGCATAGGAATTCAGTGATTTGGACGTTATTTATGTTAAAAGAAATATTAAAAAATAGTTTTATTTTTATTTTCGATATTAATATAGATATTTTTTAGAGCTATCGATAGTTCCGATAGTTTAAAACTATCGATACTACCGGTTTATGTAATTTTACATCATTTGATGTACAGTTACCCAGATGTCTCTACACTCTCAGAACTATTCCGTCTCGCCATTTCGTAAGCGGTATTGAGCTCCCAAAGGATCCATTCCGTAGTAATTTGGTACCATATTTCGGAATTATGTTAGGCAACATGACCGACTCACCTAAAGTATGAGCATTATGGATTAACCATAATGGCAATGTAGACAACTGTGCTCGTACTAGGGGTCCCGTTATCCATGAAAAAATAAGTTGAAGTAGTTTTAATTTCTTTTAAAAAGATTTTAGGTTTATTTTTAAGAACAAACAATTTCACAATATAAGCGAAAAAGGCACGAACTTATTTTTTTTTTCCTCTAAAATAAAACTCAATTACACTGACAGACTCAGGCTGAGGGAGGTAGCGTCCAGACATGCCATCTCTCTCAGCATTATACCTCACTAGGCAATGTTTCCAATACAATTTAGAACTCATTCCAAAACAACTCTGCGCACTTTCATTATTTACGCTGGCAGCACTGATTACTTGCTGTTTGTTTCGCTTGAAAAATAATACTGGAGGATTCCCAGTCTCGCTCCATAAGCTGAATTATAGACAATATGGTTTTGTATTACTCTTTTATTCGGTTAATATTAAGTTTGTTAAGTCATTGAGACCATCAATGCATTAAGATTTTCAAAATTTTTAAAAGTGTGTGGTATATATCATATATAGTCAAGGTGACTGTATCACAAATTAGATATTATCTCATTACTTTTATTCAATATGTCTCTATTTTTGTTAATGCAATAAAATGTATTGAATTGAAAAGAGGAGTGATGGCCCGAGATTTGCATTACCTAGGGGCCTCTACATGACAGTCCGGACCTGGACGACCTTCTTTTGACATTAATATGTGTTTGTACCATCCGATTGCTAATACAATCATTTGATTTTTAGGATACGCCTAATTTATTCGATTTCAATACAATTGAATTAATGTCTTTGCCATATCTGCAGCTCTTATTTAGATTAATGGAAAATAACAGGTTTCCAAACCCTTTTTTTTTTTTGAAGTTTGAGATCTTTTGTTGACTTTTAAAGAATTTTTTCAAATACCAATATATTTTTCATATCATACTAATTCTGGTATTTATTTCATATTTTTTATTTTTAAACAATGTGGATTGGCCTAAATTTAAAGTTTGGGTCATTTGTATTGAAATATAAAAGAATAAAACTAAACTTGTTAGTAATAAAAAAAAGTTAGTAAATCTGTGTTTAAGTGTATTGCGGATCAGAATTCGGCGAAATATATTCCTGAATCCTTGGCTGGAGCAACGTTAGGCAGTTGCGGATTAAGCGGTAAGCGGCTAGACTAAGCGTATGGCCCCCGATAGCAAGGGGCACGCAGGGTCTCCGGGGTCCAGTGCCGTCTTTACCCAATAGGTCCAGGCCGAGAGTTCCGCGATCCAAAGGGATTGTGGTTGTTTAACATTTTTTTTTTTAATTTTTCGTAAGTATTAAATTAAAAAATACTTAAATATTTTGTTTATTTCTGGTTCTTAAATTGTTCCGAAAATAAATTTTCTAATATGGAGGGTTCCCATATCTCAAATTCCATGGGATCCCGCTCAGTTAATAAAAGCCCTGCCGAGGTCTTATAATAAATAAAATAATAAATGAATAAATATATTGTCTTTAAGTTTTGTAAATAACTGAAAATGTTCAAAAAACACCATTTATTTCTCCATATCCTCCATGATCAATCTTTGGAATGCATGTTATGAATGAATTTGTTAGTACGCTTTGTATACATCTATATACCAATGTACAAACAAAAATTGTACCAATAACATTGATGTTTGTACTTTTGAAGATGAATTTCTGAAATTTCTTAATATTTCTAAAATAAAACGAGGTAAACATAAAAAAAAAAAAAAAAAAAAAAAAAAAAGAAAAACCACACACCAGGCCTCTATCTAGCAGCTAAAGAAATGTTTTTTCCTAAAAAAAATTAAAGAAATTAAAAGAAATTTTTAAATAATTCCAGCTAAAGAAATTTTTTTTTATAATTCCATTATCTAATACTTAAGGAAAAAAATCATTTACTGTGTTAAAGCGTGTAAAAATTATTCAAGGAATACTACGGAAGAAGAAATATTAAATAATATGGCTGTTCTTTATAATGAATTATCGGTGACGACGTGAAATACCTTGGGGTAAAATTCAAGTAGAGATTCGACGTCACCCCACACCTCGGATACCTCCGAGATAGGGTGACCTGCTCTCTGAATGGACTATCGAGAATATGGGGTGCATTCTGGGGCTTGAGGTACCCGGCTACTAGAACCATCTACAAGAGAGTCGTGCTGGATATCCTGAGGTATGCATACCATTCCTGGAGTCGTCATCTCACCCAAACCCAGAAGAAGAAGCTGGCGATCATCTAGAGACTAGCACTGCTGAGGGTCACCAAAGCTTACAGATCCGTGTCGTACGAGGAGGTGCAGGTATTGGCCGGAGAGATGTCCTTGAGTCTCATCCTGCGAGAGGACACCATCAAATTCGATAATAAGAGGCAAGGCTTGATGGAGGAGGAGAATTACCCCTTCTTTGTGGAATGTATAGAAAGGTGGAGAGAGGTCGTGGGTCCCACACATTTCACTCTTTGTAGAGTAACCCGAAGAAGAGGAGGCTGCCGCCCCTGAGACAGCCGGAGGTGGAACCGCAGGAAGAAGCTAAAGGGCAGAGAGGAGGCTCAGGATGGAAAGGCAAAGCCAGCCCTGACTACACGAATCAGGAAGGAAGGATACAAAAGTGCATCTCCATCAGCAAACAGTATGCAGCCGCGCACCGAATTGCACCATAGAATATCCAAATATTGTTTCCATGATTAAAGATATCCTAAAAGTATGAGAATAATAAATAAATAGGTTAAAAAATAAATAAATGAAGCTCAGTTTTATCGGCGATAGTGGCATACGTACATCCCATTCGTAACACCCGACTACTGCTGAAACCCCGTATGATAGAAATGGCAAGGGAAGGGGAATAATAATAATAATTAACTAAAAAATAAATAAATAATAATCGATTAATTTACTAGAAATAAAGCATGACGAAAACTCATATAACAATTTTGTTAAATGTATGTTTTTTCATAAATTTATTTAATGTCTTATGGTATAAACTTTTTCTTATCTTTTTTTTTTTGGTTTTTAACATAATAAGAGTTTTCTTGAAAATGTATTTTTGGTGAGCTTCAAATTTTTGCCGCTTGGTGTTCTCACTTGCCTTATCCGCCTCACACGTTGGGTGTGACTTTCAGAGATAGTTTTTTTGATGGAATAACATAAAGGGAAAGTTTAGGGTTAAGTTTTCCAACTAATTGATTGATACTACACAACCATAAATTAACCCTTAATTTTCCCATACAGTGAGTCACAGCAAAAGTGATTTCAAAAGTAATTGTGAAAAAGTCACATCCAATGTGCCACAGCCAATGATTCAATTACAGAAAAAAAAATAGAAAAATAATATATTTTTAATTGTCAGTCCATTCAGGCGATGTACACCTTGGACAGAGAAGGGTGTGGGACTAGAGTGGGGGTGGTCTACCCTCCAGTCTGCCGCCTCCAACGGTACAGTCTGGTGCTCTTAGTGCTTCTATTGTTCTCTCTTAGTCGAGGCCAGGTCAGTTTTATACTATATATATATATATATATATATATATATATATATATATATATATATATCTATATATATATATTATATCATATACTAAATTCTATCATATTATATATTATACATGTATTATTTTTTTTGAGGTAACACCGTAGAACGAGAATTTATTAATTAACATATTCCGTACCTTTAGGTATATCGTATTTAACACCATTGGAATTTTATAACTTATTAATTAAATATTTTTGTTTTGATTAGTAATAATTGACAGTGGAAAGAAAAAAATGTAATAAAGCATACCATCATACCAAAATGTAAATAAAATCCGTTATTCCCTCTTAATCTAAAAAAAAAATATATATATATAAAAACAAACAAGTGTGTCTATTAAATATTTTTCATTCTTTATGGGTTAGATGTATATTTTGAATTCAGTTCATACTTATGCCAGTTTGATGAAAAAAATGGAAATTGGTGCGATTGGATGACTAAATATAAAAACAGGCTATAACACCCAAGCGTTTGGTAGATTAATGAAGTTGGAAGAAACTCTGGGTTTATACAGATGTTGGACAGGTATGATTTATATTTTCGATGAGTGTGCCATAAGCTTAGAAAGTAAGTCTCGTTCGTTGAGATGCGTTCAAAGGAAATGAGGGGCTATGTTATGAAAAAGTAAGCTTAATAGGTGATTTAAGTAAGAAAACGCACAGACTTTGTTTAGTCTTCAGTATTGTAATCAGATATTATGTTTTTATTATAGTGAGCATAAATATCACCACTACTTATTGTTATTTCTAAATTATCATTAAATGATTTTAATATTTTTTTTACTTATACTATTTTGCTTTATATATTTATTTGTATATTATACTTTTTAGTTGTATTCCTTTTTTATTTACATAAAAAACATGTATATAAAATTCTTATTAATAGTGTAATAAGAGCTGCTAATACTGAGGGCAATAATTGTCTAGTCCAAATGTAGACCAGATTCCTACTAGATTTTTACCTTAATTATAATTTATTAATATCAATAATATTAAAAAAATATAAAATTAGATCTAAAAAAAAATGCTGCATACCATCTATTTGTAAATTGGATCTTTCCGATTTTTTAAAAATTACAAATTATAATTTTTTATATTTGGCTATTTTGGATATATTATTATATCCATATAATTATAATTAAAACAATAGTTTTTATAATTATATTTATATATTTTTTCAATTCATGTTTTTGTTTCTCTAAATGATATAATTCTTTTAATTTTGTAAGGAAGAAGGATGGTTTTAATCGCTAGAAATAAATACAAAATATATTTATTTATTTATTACACTTCGTTTCCGTGAAAAAAAAAGAAACAGATTGCAGCAAACAATAACTGCAGAAACATAATGACAATAAAGATAGTAATAACCTGCATTTTTAAAAGTTATTAATCCCCTAAAATACAAAATAATCTAATAAATGAAGTTAATAAACTTGTTTTCATGACCTCAATTATAAAGTAGATTTGACCATCATAATTTCTTGATCCATTTTCATTAATAAACGTTTTCTGAAGTTAACCTAATAAAGTATGTGCATCATTGAGAATCCAAGGAGACTAAATACTAAGTTGGGCTCACTTATGTGTGCAAGCCCGCACGACATATTTCGCCCGTCATTATTGGCACCACAATAGCAGACCATTATCGTCGATTTATATGCTTGACTTCCTCATTTTTTCTTATTTTCCAATCAAAATAAGAAAGGACAGTTAAAATAAATAAATAAGAAATTCTTGTCAAAAACACCTGAAGTCAATCGTATACTATCAAACGATAGAAAGGTCCTAAGACGTAATTGGTACCGACCGCCATATTGCCCCTTGCGAAGTGAGCACACCTTAGTATTTACTCATCTTGTAGTGAACCAGCTTTCACGGGCATAAAGTTGTCATGACTACGATTACGGACATCTACCTTAAGTATGCACGCAAGCAAGTTTTTTATCATATAGAATAAAATTTTCAATGCCCTCAACTCATGAATATGGATACTGTGTAAATATTTTATGAATCTAAATAATTGTTATTATGTCGATAAGTAATTATTTGTCGCATTTTTCCAGAAAATAATAAACTTTTCTTTTGCATCGAAGGTCATAATTTTAAATCCGTTTCGTAACCTCTCGAAAATTATTTTGGGAGTTTTGTGGGTATCTTATATTTATACACACACGTATATTTTATTTATTTATTTTTTTCCGAATACATTTAGGCACTTCCAGCGGCTGCCTTTGGATCAATTGAGCTGAAATTTGATATGTATGGTTATTTTAAAGGCGCAAGAATGCCAAAGAAGTCACAAATTTCAGTCAAAATTTACGGCTATAATATGTATATATATATATATATATGTGTGTGTGTGTGTGTGTGTGTGTGTGTGTGTGTGTGTATATGTAACTATTACGACATTAACGGTTTTTTCGTGGTTAGGCACCTCTATAGTCCCTCCAAATTGAGCTAGAGGGTTGAAAATATGTACGTGAATTGAATTGGTGTTAGAAAAGTGCCTTTTGTGGGTCTCAGGTTTTTTCTTCCACCCTCGCCATTTTGATAATTTCAATTTTATATTTTAGGAAAAATAAGACCTAAGTGACGTACTTCCGCTACTCACGTTTTTTTTTTCTTTGTGTACTCACCTAAAAAAACAAAAAAAACAACAACTATAGAATGGGCTGTATTTATAAATACAAGGATATCTTTGCAGTAGCAGAATATGAAGGAAATCCTTCAGTTCATATTCATAATATCTGAAGGAAAACCTTATACTTTTCGAAGCATTCCTTTAAGCATTTCCTCTAACGTTGGATAATTTACTTCATACAGAAGTATATAGGTATTCATAACTGTAAAATTTAGTTAAAAATGTAAAAAGCATGTCTTTCATAACTACTGCATGTGATCAGTAGTAGACTCACCTTTGTGTGAAAGGCTGTTTTTTCAGTGCAACGTGATGGCAGATGTTGAGACTGTGAGAAATATAAAACAGTACAAACACCGCTTACCTACACTTGTAAGCAGTGGAGAGCCAATGTGGTGAACAGAGGGTCCATCATTGTAGTGGAGAATAAAAAAAATGTACAAACGTTACTGAAATTGGAAGTCACAAACATTATTTTTGTGATTTGTTTATAAAATGTTATGATCTTGATTTGATCTCATAATGTATAGCTTTACAACTGAGGTTATCTTATTTGTAATATACATTGCATTTTGAAATGTACAATTTAACTTAAAAAAAATGTATTCGTAATGCGAAAATATTACTTTACCATAAATTCAATGTTTTCTGAGGTTTACAAATAAAGTATCTATTCCTATTTTAGTTAGGGCTAGAGGCGTAAATGAAGTAAAAAGGGAGCGTAAGAGAAGTTGACCGCCCCGGACGCAAGAAGACCTTACCACATCACTGCTTTCAGTGACCCTAAAGATCTTTATGGTTTTGAAGAACACAACGTACAGTATTTTAGCTTGCGGACAGGATTTTAGGTGTGAATGACGCAAATCGAGGAGAAACGCTGTCATCCATTCATAAAATATGTTTACACTATCTAGCAAATACCGGCTATCAAAAAGGCAGGGGCGATTTTCATGACTGAACATGTTTATTGTGACACCATTTATTTGTACGTGGAGGATATCCTTGCAAATATAAGATAATCATTTTAAGTATGCAAAGAAGGAAAAGCTTACACTTCTACCTTTAACCATTACCTTCTACTTCTAACTTACACTCAGAAGGATATTATTCACCTTTATGAATAAGGCTAATAAATCATTTGTGGATAAAATAATAAAATATTTTGTTGTAAATGTTAAAATTTTCATCATGAATAATTAATAAATTATTGAGAGCAAATAAATGGACTCGATCGAGATGGTTACCATATGTTGAGATTCTGAAATCGTGGCAGTGGATTGGTGCATGGTGTTGAGTACACTTTGTCTCAAGAAAACCGTGATTTCGAGAGTAAATTTCTCCTAGAAATATGCGATCATGAACTGATTCAAACAACTCTTTTTACTGATTGTGAGTGAAAGCTAAGTTGGACTAATTGAGCTAACTCTTTCTAGTCAATGACAATCTCCGAGTTATTACATTTCTAATGAATTATTTATTACAATTCAAGTTAAATAAAAGAGGATCTTTAAAGTACAAAGTAAAAAACAATACTTGAAAAATTTATCCGAAAAGTTTAAAAATACTTATATCTAAGTTTAATTGTGGGTCATTCTTAAAATAGTTTTACAATATATTAAAATATATATATTTTTTACCTAATAAAAAAAAAATATAGTTTATACTTCATCTTATAAAAGTAATCTGTAAAAGATTTAGTGTTGTTCCTATCGACATCCTGTATACCTAATGTTCTGAAGTACATAGCCATTTTCGATGAAACAATAGGGGCTGAGTGGTGGTTAGTTTAGAGGACTGACGAATGCAACGATTTGAGAATAAAAAATCTTCCATGACGAAATTAAAAGCAGCCAAAGGCCAATCAATTGTCTAATGATTACTAGAATAAACTAAAGCCAATCTTGAGCGACTTTTACAATTTTGTTTGACTCCTATCAAAACATAGCATTTTTTTTTAAAATGTTCTGATCATTGCTAAGCATTAGTTTCGACGTAGAAAAACATCTGTTTGCAATGAAATGATATATTCTATTCATGGCCCTGATAATTTTTTTAAATTGCCCCTTTTTTAGGGTGGAGGGGAGGTTTGCTACAAAATCCTTCCCCTCCTCTACAAGCTACTTAAAACTACTGGAGACAATATGATATTGCTTTGTTCGTGTTGTATCACAATACTTTTAGGTTTGCTACAAAATCCTTCCCCTCCTCTACAAGCTACTTAAAACTACTGAAGAGAATATGATATTGCTTTGTTCGTGTTGTATCACAATACTTTTATTTAAAATATTATTAATAAGCAATATTAATTATAATTAACATTATATATATATATATATATATATATATATATATATATATATATATATTTATATATATATATATATATATATATATATATATATATATATATATATTTATATATATATATATATATATATATATATATATATATATATATATATATATATATTTATATATATATATATATATATATATATATATATATATATATATATATATATATATATATATATATATATATTGTAAATATATAACGTTTATTTAAAAAAAAAAATAGTTCTATTTTGTTACTACTAATTCTACTACGAGACTATTTAAGATAATCTACCTGATCTAGCTCTATAGTGTTGTGTTTCTGTCTCAATACTACTCTAAACTAAACTATACACTATACTAAACTATACACCGGCTATAGAAGTACTTAATAGTTTTATAATGTTTATGCTTAATTGAACTACTTTAATGGATACATTCATTCAATTAATTAATCAATATAAACCATGTAGTTTAAAGATATGCCTTAATTTTAAAAATATAGTTTTCCCACATATATACGAGATATTAACATACATAGAAGGTAGATAATGATCCGCCAATTCTATATGCAACTTATCTTTTAAGTGTAAATAAAATTATATAATTAAAATGTTTACTGTCAACTATTTATAAATATTGTTCGAGAAATTGATAGTTTTTATTGTTTCTTTTTTGAGGCAAAATACATGACTAACCTTACATGTATACGGTAAAAAATTTAAAACTGAAATTCAGTCAGAGAATTAATTATGGTAAAATATATAAATTAATGCCGTAAAAAGTGTTTTTATATAGACATATGTTTCTTTTTATTAATGTTCAATTTCCTCCATCGGTTAACAAATCCAGAGCAAAAGTTAATACATATTTACAATTGAGTTGATTCATGAGATTTTATTTAGTTATTAGCTTGATTAATATTAGTTTAGTTTTTTTTATACATAGACAAGGAGACATTCATATCATCATCATTCGTTGAAGAATCATGCAGATCAAAACCGGAAGTGACCTTGCATCTTTCGTTGGCCTCCAGGCTGACACATTATCGATAATTGATTCCATGCTGTCCCTATTAATATCGGCTTCAATCTAGAGTCAATCAATTGGTTACAAACAAAAAAAAAAAAAAAAAAAAAATCAACTTATCAATAAATTAAGGATACAAGGGAAGCTAGGAATAGAAATATGTTCAAGAAAAGAAAGTGATGAAAATAAAATATTTTTAATCAAGAAGATGTTTCGGGGATCTCTCAAGAAAGTAACGCACAGTAAGTATAATACTGCTTTAATACCTGGCGACGTTTCGGTATCAGATATAGGCCTTCATGAGGCTGACTAGTTCTGGATTAAGTGAAATTGGGACTAGGCATCCTGATGAAGGATTACAATTTATTCAGAAACGTCGACACACATTAAAACAGTAGTACTAACTGAGTTTTACTTACTAGACCGAACTCCGAATCATCTTTTCATAGATTACGTTTTACGGTCAAAAATATCTCCTTTATTTTAAAATATTTTTGCTAAATATCGGCTTTACTTTTAAATTTTCAATGAATTTAATGAGAGAAATGATCTTGGATAAATCACAGAATTTTTATTTACGAATCCACATTTGTCATTTACAATTTAAAACACTATAGTACTATAGGCATCCAACTTAAGAAAGAACTTTATGGGCGAAGCATATGTCAGAGGTTACGCTGAAGGAGGGGAATGCCTTCTTCTTCATAACTTCAGACAGTCACATTGTCAAATATACAATCTTAATTTTTTTTTTTTTAAATTTTGATTTTTTCGTATTCTTTAATTCGCGTTCTTCAATTCGTAAGTTGATTGTTATTTCAATAACAAAAGGTTATTATTAGACGCATGCACATTTAAAGGTTCTTCCTTACGTGTTTATCTATACCTACCTAGTTACTTTTCTCATCTGGAGCAAACGTGGTTGCTTATGTTGAAATATGAACAACACCTTAAGGTTTCGATGAAAAAGTATTGCTTAGAATAGTTGCCCCAGAGAAGAATCGAGTGGAAAATTTAGATGACAACACAGTTTTGAAAATATGTAATTTTTTACAAAAACTATCTACAACTGGTACGTGTCTCCTAATTGATATATGAAGAACTATTTTTATTCTGATATTAATTATCGTCTAAAATCCTCTTTACACGGTCAATGTTATGGAGTCAATTGATTGTGGCGGATATATCAAATACGTGTTAATATTTTTGTTGCAATATTCCACTCGAACGGTCAATATATTGACGAAATTCGATATTGACTAAATAATATTTACCATATAAGAGGGAATATTCAGCACAGTTAAACATATTAAACTATATATAGTCGTAGTAAATATATTTGGAACTTAAGAAGAAGAAGGAATATATGATATTTGAAAGAGAGCAAGAGAGGAATCTTTACCCTTTTTTCGTTCCTGGATATAGGAAGATAGGATTGAAAGATATACTGTCGGTGAAGAGACGGATGAAACCATCTTATACTCGTGTACACCACCTGCGTCTCTGGATTCCAAAGATAAATCCCATGAAACAATTACTAATTACTACTAATCCTGTTAATCCTATTTCAAGCTCATCAAGGACTCTCTTGTTCTTTGAAACCGTAGTGACGATATTCACGATAAATCAACTCATGAGAGCTCACATTGAGTTAAAATAAAATAATAGCAAATTACTTCGAATTATACTTAGCTTGTGAATAAAATGAATAATGGAGGTTAGCTTCTGGACTTTAGAAATTGTAGAAGTACTATTTTTATTCCAGTTAGGAGAACTTAATTTAGTAGAGTTTGAGATACAAAGATAAAAAAAGAGGATTAATTTTCGTACAGCGTTCCAGTGTGGAAGTGCATTATATTACAATGAATTTGTCTATGATTGAACCCTGCACTCTGATGGATTCACAGGGAAAGAAGAAATTCTCCCTCTTTTAAATAAAATAACACATGCAAATTGTTGTTTTTTCTGACCGTGTTAAAGGAAAATGGCTCAACTGATTAAGACGAACGCTTTTTCTATTGTTTTATAGTTATCTCCCATCCGAAATCTTGAAATTAAATGGTGGAGAATCGAAATTCTCGTAGTTCGTCTGATTTTTATGGAAAAAAGGCTTAAGCAATTTAGATCAAACTTTATATTATTCATATTTAAAGTCGTAAAAAGGTTTTTAGCAACATTAAACTGCTATTCGCAATCTTCACAAAAAATGGTAGTCGTACTAAAATTTTGTTTGTGTTCATTTTATCACAAAATTGACACAAAAACAAGATGGCCTGTCGTTTTGTACGGACGACCTACCTACGTCTATCACAGGCGGTCTCGGACGAATGAAGAATACGTGAGGGAGTCGAGCAACGATACACACGAGTCTCTAGACTTTGTTTGCGAATTTTAAATGTAACTAGATACAATAATTGTATATTTTCTTTTATTTGTATAATGAATATGATTGACTCCAGTAGTTAAATCACTTTAAAATAAATAAATAAATACAGATATGACGCACAAAAAAAAACCGCGATCGCCATACAAATATGAATCGTCTGGTTGTTCTAAGTTCTTTTTTTTATTTTTGTAACAAACGTTTATTATCCAAAAATATAATTTGTGTGTCAATATTTTCTAAATTCTCATCATTTAAATAAATTATAATCACAAAAAGCAGAACTATTTAAACAGAAAAAATATTTAATTGCTAGTATGTAAATTAAGTCAGTACGTTTTTTCCTTTTAGTCTCTAAAAATATTCCAGAATAAAAAACAACCGAGTCAGTTAAATCTTTATCATTCCCTATTTAATATATATCTATTGCAGATTCCGTTTAAGTGGAAATTAGTTGAACTTTGTTATGTAATTTTGCTCCATTATTATAATGAAACGCAAAAAGTCACAAATGCATTTCGGAAAATTAGTGAAGCGGAGGTGGAAATTTCCAAGCGCTCTGGATAGGCTCGGTTTAAAAGTTTTAGAAAGAGTTAAATGAGCATGGAATTAAAGCGCATCCTGGACCAAGGAATTGATGGCTCAGAGATGAGTTCAAGTGAAAGAAAAAATGAAGGTCTATATTTTGAGGAGTGAGCTTGATTTTGTTTACACTATTATTTATTATAATTTACTTCATACGGGTGATAAGATAATACTTTATTATTAATTGATGTACATGGAATCACGCATGAAACCAGTTTTGTTGCGAAGAAAAATAAGTTTCTCAAGTACATAATAGTGTTTCGTGTTGAGGCAAGATATAGGATACCATTAGTAAGGACATTTAGAAAAATATCCCCATTCCTTTAGTACCTCAGTGCACTGCTAGTACCCGTCCTGAATGTTCCTCTCGGCAGTACCTGGGCTCACGCATTGCGTGCAGCCGTATCGATCTCGGTAGTTCCCTCGATAAAAATCGATTAGTGCTTCGTATATCTCGACTATATCTAACGAAGTTTGTTAGTTTATTTCATTCGTCCCTTGAAGTTGGCCTTCATAGAGGATTGATCCATTCATACTTTATGACGCGCAAATTTGGAACCAGGTTTGTTTTGGTTTGTAACCGTGATAGCTTAAGATGAATCCGTAATTTTTTTTATAAACGTTAAAAGGAATAATTGATCAAATATAAAAGCTCTCAAGGCATGTTTAAATTGAACAAATCCTGAAATTATGCTCAATATTAAAAAAAAAGAAGAAATGGCTTGGGCTATATTGGGGATTTTTTTCTTAAGAACAAGTTTTAGTTATTTAAGAAGTCCTTCGGATCTCTATTTTACTTTTGAAGGAAACATTTTTTTATTGCAAGGATTATATCGATGACATATTTCACAAATTTTGACAAGTCTCTGCAGTAATTTTTCTCCTAAGTTTCAGCCATCCTTTGAATAAAATAAGTTGTGAGGTCTGATTAAGGACTCTTTGATTTCACTCTTTGATTTGACTCTCTGAGAACATTTTTGAATTTGTTTAAACTCTTATCGTATTAGTCACACACATGCCCAAACTTTTTTTTTTCTGAAAAATAGCGAAGTTTGGACTTGACAGAAGTGTGAAGTATGCCGTAGATATAGACTGTTTTTCTTTCAACGGTTTACAATTTTTACATTTCAACCTGGCTTTTCGAGAGTATGTGCCGACATTGTGTTCAGTTTTGGTATATTTTAACTGAATTCTGTAACTCAATGCAATCACTTCAAAGTAATGATGAATTTTTAGGATTACCTACACTACTTTATAATATTCAGATAGGTAAGCATTCACTTCAAAATCCAAAATTTAATTTGTAAAATAATCAATAAAATCTATTGAATAAAAACTATTGTCACAATTTAGATTTAGTATTCTTACTATTTTTGCAATAGCTTAAAAATATGTCTGGTGCATCACACAACTTTCACTTACCACGTTATTTGAAATAAATTTAAAAAAATTATATTTAGTTTCCATTTATTTATTTTTCATTTAATAATACACAAGTAGAAATAATTAACTACAGCAATCACTTAAATTTATGCCTCTTTCGTCACTCTCCATTTCCTTCTACGGCTTTATATGTAACATATTTTTTCTAAAATCTTTAGCTTTCCAATGGTGTATTATATACCTGAATTACTACTCTTATTTTCGGAGATTTATTTTCAACGTGAGAAAATATTTCTGCTTTGGTTAATTACCAAATTCTTTCATAGTATATATTTATACTTTTTTTTATTACTACAAACAATGAGATGTGACTAATTATTTCAAATAAACAAAATCAAAGGTACTTTAGAGGAATCCATTTTGTGAATTCGGCTTTTTAAGCCTTTTCATCCTGTTTCAATACGGAAAAGGACTCGCTGATATTAAAGAGCATTTAATTATACATTGATTTAATGAGTTTGATCTGAATCGATGATATAAAGTGACACTTCTGTTATGTCGATTTTGGCGAAAATGGTGCAGTAACATCACAGCTTTAACCTTCCTTAAATATCCAATTTCAGTTTCGTACAACTTTTCGTTTGGCAACTGAACAAACACACACTGGCCATTTTGCGAGCCTTGGTTATTTGGACTCAGGAGACTTTGAACGTGTATTTCCGTTGAAAATTCGGATTCGAATTTTTTCACGATTGCAGTAGTTCTATCCTTAATAAATATTTCATATGCAGGAAAGTAATGAATTTAAAAAGAAATCGGTTTTTATCTAGCTTTTTGGACAACGTTAATGTCATTGTCTTGATTTGAATTTTGTGATAACTCCATTTATGAAGCTTTTGTAAATTATTATAATTACAAAAAAACTAAACTTTTTTGCCTGTAAATAATGTATGCAAACTCATTTATTTACAAGTATTATTTAATTTTAAAATAATAAAAATCTGTTATGGCGTACAGCAATATAGAGTTAAAAACAAGGTCCAGAAAAGTAAGGAAATGAATAAGAGAGATAAAATAAGGGCCGTTATTCATTTCCTATCACATTTTCAACGCCATTTAAAATTTAATACCGACCGGAGGCTATATGTGCCCCTCTACTTTACATGTGCAATGTCCCTTAGGGCATATAAAAAGGGCATTATGACTACGGCCCTTCGGAGCAATATCATCATAACTGATATTGATGATCACTTAAAAATGTCAATAGTATGAACGGCGGATAAATGGGATTTAGTGTCGCCATGTAGCTCACCTAGCGCAAAGCGCCTACACCTGGAATAATATTTAATAAGAATCACAAAGTATCGGAGCCTTAGGCCAAATTGCGTTGTTACGACGACGCATTTCAAATAATGATTTTTGTAAATTTTTCACTTGCAAGGAGAGGCTATACAGATATGGGACAATTTTTTTGCAGCTAATTTTTTCATTATAAAAATCATACATTAATATGTAGAGGAGAAATTTACCCATTTGTATTTTCGATAAACAGCAACTTACTTTTACTTAAACAAATTAAACTACAGAAAAAAAGTTTTTTCTCAACATTTTTTAAATTTGATAGGAGTATCAATGATTTTAGGATGATATTTTATTTAAATTATTTAAAAGAATATATTCGTGTTTTTGAATACTAAAATACCGTTTAAAAAATAAAGTCGATAAGACTATTGCGTTCAAAATGAATAATTATTTTACAGTAAATGTAATGAGAAACACGTGTTGGAATTTAAAAAAAGTAAATATCGCATATCCAGAAAGAAAAGGACGCAACGAAAATATTATTAGTTTTAGTATTAATATTAAAATTATAACAAGATCTAAATGGAAGGATGTACATAGATTTTTCCTGATTCACAACAGGTCAGCTTATGTGTTTATTGTTTTAAGTTTATAATTGAGGGATGACTAAACTACGACTAAAATAAAACTGATTTATTCTCCTCTTTTATTCTGTTTGAGTGATACTTGTAATTTATTTTTTAATTGAACATTGCATCGAATACATTTTCAGATTTTTCATTATTTGTTATATTTTAACCCTTCACGCGTATGCCGAGTACTTTTAAACTATAATAAATTTTATATTGTTAGGCAGAAGAGCGAAACCGTATTTTGTCGCAGTTTCTATTTCGTTCGTTAATACTGAGTCGCTGAACTTTTTATTTGCTTACCCGGTAGTGTAAGCAAGACAATTTTTAATAGCAAAAATTTCTGCAATAATGATGAAAGAATATAAACTATATATACCTATTTACTAAATTAAATCAAATAATGTACGAAAAAAAATAGCATAAATAAGTAAATACTCAAATGAAATAGTTCTCTCCGAACTATTTTACAGCTTACATTCAATCCTCTCTGCGATTCCTTTCTATACTCTCTTCGATACCCAGTTCAATTCAATTACCGGCTATAATAAACTTTACTCTCAATTATGGATAACCATTCGCGTGTGTTAGTCAACCATCCCTTGATAGAAAATCTCACTATCTGTTTCTTTCTCAGTTGTCAGATGACAAAAACCGGTATCTTAGCGTTTTCACCTACTACCTCTTTTGAAAAAGTATTAATTGCACAAAAAAAAAATGGAATTTTACTTTAAAATAAATGAAGTTATAAAACTCTCTCAATTCACAGATATTTTTCAGTAAAATTATGATACCAGAGACTCGATTCTAATCGCAAAATTCCATATAGAAAGAAATTTTATCTCATCTCCATCTTGACTCCATTTGGATACCAGAGCATCCTGCCACCTGGTAGAGGTGATAGAATATAAAACAGCAGGTTGGATAGGTAGGTATTGCTATGATTAAAAAAACTTGACCCGACGGCTTCTAATTAATTGATCCTGCTTTAGAGTATGTAGTATCAATTTTTGGTGCTGTATGGAAATAAATGCACCAAAAAATCCATACTCGCAACATTCCACTGTTCAACAAGGACTCCGAGATGTTGACCATATTTCCTCATCCCTAGAATGCAAACAGTATTGTTCCGGTGCATTTCGGGACATAGCACAAGCTTTCGCCCGGGTATGGCACGCCAGATTGCTCTTCTAGCTAAAAATTCATTTACCTCAATGTTTATACATATTCCTCCGATCCTACCTCTCTAACTGCTCCTTCCGAGTCCGCTGAGGAATAAAATTTTCCAATCATTATCCAGTTGAGGCCGGTGTTCCTCAAGGTAGCGTCTTGGAACCCATCCTCTACATTTTTTTTACCGTCACTGACATTCCTATTCATAACGAAACCTTCCTGGCAACATTTGCTGACACCGCTATCCTATCATCCAACTCAAATCCTTAAACCTGCAA
This sequence comes from Rhaphigaster nebulosa, assembly GCA_948150685.1. Lineage (NCBI taxonomy): Eukaryota > Metazoa > Arthropoda > Insecta > Hemiptera > Pentatomidae > Rhaphigaster > Rhaphigaster nebulosa. The sequence continues at coordinate 156,940,974 of OX411308.1, read as the reverse complement.
AGGCACCATTACTAGATCGAACACTGGTGTAATAATTGGCGTATCAAAGTAAACGAATCTAAATTCAAACACGCCACATTTACCCTCCGACGCCGATCCTGCCCTTCAGTTCATTTTAACTCCATACCGCTTCCTATCTCAGACACAGTCCGGTATCTTGGCTTCCTACTTGATAAAAGACTAACATAGAACCCACATACTGGACTTAAAAGACAAGAGCTTAATTGACGATTTGACCAATTATATAGACTGCTATACAGAAAATCTCACCTTTCAGCTGGCAAAAAATTGCTAATTTACAAGACAACTCTGGGGGACAGCTATAGAACATCAAGCGCATCCAATCCTTTCAGTCCAAAGTCCTTTGGATCAATGCTCCATACTATGTAACCAACAATACGTGGTGTAGGGTATTGTTGGTTACATCTTAATATCTCATTTGTTTTAGACCTTATTCCATCCAAATTTCTCCAGAACCTTGCTCATCATCCTAATCCTTAGCACAATCCCTATCTAGCTCCCCCTATGCCTACAATCCTCCTCAAAGGTTGAAACGGCAGTGGCCCCGAGACCTGTTGTAAATATGAATATTGCATCTCTGGCAATGGCCAGATTCTCCACTCAAGTTCTGTATGTCTGTGGCTATAGCGCTCTCTCTCTCTCAGTTGGATTTAGATGCCAGTGAGGCGACTGAGTGAGAAGCGTTGGGATATCCTGGAGTCATGCTTTTCCATCCATAATTGGGAGAGACAAGCCTGGCTTGGGGTATACCAGGGCGATTGTAAATAATGTATATAAGTGTGCCTGCGGTTAAGATGTTACGTTTATTTTATTTTATATAAGTTTATTTATTATTTCTTGTATTAAGTTTATTTTTTATTTTTTTATTATTTCATTTTTTTTTTGTTTTTTTGTTAATGGTGTGAATGGATCCTTGGATCAATATTACCATTATCCCTGCTGGGACAGAATGTAGTATTATTCAATAAATAAATAGTTCCTCTCTCATTTCTTTCCAAATGGAAGTATACTTGCATATTTTTCTAATTAGTCCGTTTTGGAATTGTTGGAGCACCATTAGGGGTAATGTTCAAGAACATTAGAGGACCTGGGCGTAGAAAGGGGAGTAAGGTGGGGCAGATTCCTCACTTATCAACCTGGAAAAAATTAAAATTTCGCGGCTAAGCCGTGCAAAATATTGTTTAAGATATTTAAAAAAAAATGATTTTTGTTCTTTTGAATTTTTCTGAAAATTATCACATGACACTATGGACTCCAACTCCCTCTACACTAGGGTTGGAATATCGAAAGAAAAATATCGATATTCGATATATCGATATATCGCAAAATTAAATATCGATATCCATCGATAATCGGTAGAAAAATATCGATATATCGATATATCGAAAGGAAATGGATGAAAAAGCAAAGAAGCCGTGCATTAAATGAGTATAACGTTATGAAATTTATGAGAAGGTTATGAAATAATATAAATATTATTTATAGATCAATATTTTTTATTATTCATGAATCATTATAACTAAAGATAGAAAAGAATAATAGTTTGGTAAAAAAATAAGTATTATAATACATTTCTATCTTGAAGGCTTTTTGCCATATTTCATATATTATATAATTCTACACATTTTTCTAAAAAAAAATTGTATTTTATAAAGTTTCCATGCATGCATTGAGCATTCTCGAAACATTTATCTAAAAACATGTAATTCATCTGATATATATTGCAGTACAATCACCATTTATATTATTACCTGTTAGTCTTTACATAGGATTAATTAACAGCATATGTGTTGCAATCTCATCTACTAATTATTGTTTGGCAACTAAATATTGTTTTTCTCATATTTACCCCATTATATTTATAAATTAACATGTGCTGTATTTTAACCAATGATTATATGCAACAATTTATTTACATTTATAGTATTGTCTATTTTATTTCAATTTGGTGGATGATTGGTCCAGATTATTTTTTGTTTTGGTAATCTTAAACTCTTAAGTTTATTTGAAGGATGAGGAGGAAAGACCTGGACTCTATTTCATAATTAAGTACGAAAGTACAATTGCTAGTAGACCTATGATTTACTATTCGTATGACACACTGTGAAATGTTGAAAAACAATAAAATTTAAAACTAGTTGTTAGCATCTACGTAATGCGCCACGATTCCTATTCTTGAATATACTGGCCTGTGTCTTCACTATCCAGCAATACTTATGGTAGTGTTCTCTTTCCTTTTAATAATTCTTCTAGATCTTATTTTTACTTTAAATTTACTATTTTCATTACAATTATTAGTTCTTTCATTATATATCTATTTTATTTATTATGTCTATGTAATGATTTTCAATTTCATATCGATTTTGAAATTGAGCCCTTTCTTTACTATTAGGATATTTGGAATTTGTCTTATGCTGCTTTAATTTTGTTTTCAAATTTTGCGACATTTCTCCTCTATAATACTTTTCACTGTATTATTTCCATTTTATTTTGTAAATTACATTCTGTCTATTTATTGTTTTAATTTTCTCCTTAGTTTTTGTTATATATTTTCCTAGCTTATTGTTATTGTATTACAACAATTTCGAATGACCATGTTCATTATTCTTAAAAGCTTTTTTTAATTTTATACATAGTCTTTAGTCTAGGAATGAGTTATAATCTTTGAAAATTATGCAGGTTATTATATCCATTCTAACTTCTTCTTTTTTGTCCCTTTCAATCAATTTTTTTTAAATCATTGATCGGTTTTGTTTTTTAGTTATTTTTTTTATTGTAGTATTTAATTTTATTTTCTATTATAATTCTTTCTTGTAATTATATATTGTTATCGATGGTGTAAGTATGGTTGACTGTAGAAATAAGAATAAATGTGGGAGAAGCTTCGTTGAGGTCAATGAAGAAAAACACCAATATGAAAACTTATTTTTTTGCGTGCCAATCAGGTTTAAGTTTTAGGCCAGCATCAGTGCTAAGAAAAACAAGATAACAGCAGTGGCAGTACCAATAACAATAAAAGAATATGGTAACAAACAGAAATGACTAATACAATTAAAAAAAAAGAAGTTTATAGAAAAAAAGGTGTTAATTTATAATGTAACAGATTATGAATTATATGAAAGATAAAATAAAATATATGAAAACTATTAATTACAATAATTACTTACTAGTAGTATAATTACAATAAAGATTTAGTTGTATGAAAAGTATATCCAGATAATTATTATAATTGTGTTTCTGCATTGATTGCACCTCCCAACAAAGTTTCTCATACAATATATTTTATTAGATTTTTCAACTATATTCATATTAGCATACCATATTGTATTTATAGTTCTTTTTGATAAAAGTTATTAATCAATATTTTTTTACTTATTTCACATGTTCTTTGTGTCAGTTTAACAGCTTTATTAATTAAATTTTCCATTGTACTTTTAAATAATCTTTGTAAACTTGTAATCTTTATTTTTAGTTTTCACCAAGTCAGCAGGGCCGGATCTAAGGGAAGTAAGGGGAACACTTATCCCGGCCAGCAGAATTTAGATCAAAATTTTACTTTTAGGTGAAGCAAAAAATATTTGCTTCTGCTTTTCAATTGTTTTAACCTTATTTCATTCAATAATATGAGTTAATATTCTTTGCTTCACCTGCAAAACTTAAACCTGTTTGGCACGCAAGAAAATAAGTTTTCATATAGGTGTTTTTCTTAAGCTTAATTTCATATTGGTGATTAAATAATTAAGCTGTAATGTTAAGTACAGCTCAGGGATAAAATTAAAAATATGATAAAGAATAAAGGAAATTTCTAATTAAAATAAAATAATAAAATTTAAAATATCAATATCACCGATATATCGCTGCAAAATATCGATATCTCGATATATCGGGTGTTAGGATAACGATATAATATATCGGTTTTTCAAATCCGATATATCGATATATGGATATATCGCGTTCCGATATTCCAACCCCACTCTACACTAAAGAAATTAATTTTAGAAAATTGCCTCTCCCTTCTTTTTCGAGCTGGCCACGCCCTCATTAGAGGACCATGTACTAGAGCCGAATCATGTTATTGTAGATTATGATCTTGAATCTCTCATCAGGCGCATGGAGATAATATAGGCGGATTGAACCAGTACGGGGCCTGCTGCAAATCTTCCCGGGGGACTAGGTTTTGTATGGTAATAAAATACAACTTTTACAAACAAACTTTTCTCGATTTAATGTGAGCAAATTTTGAGATAACATTAGACAAATCAATTTTTCTAAGTAATATATATTCAATATTTAATAAGACGAAGATGACAATTTTTTGCTCTAGACGCGCGCCCGTAGCATTTGCTACTTGTGCTATATGACTAATCCGGCCCTGTGAGGTAAGGAGGTAAACTAATATACAGTGCTCAAGACTCGATTGACACCTCCCTAAAAATCCGCAATTTTTGAAATTTGGGAATACTAAACGTAAGGCTTTGCACATGAGTTAATTTTACAACTAGTTCAATTAGCTTCAACATTTTACTATGGATGCAGGATGAAAAAAAAAAATGAAAATTTGTGTGAAAAAAATCGGATTTTTTACGTTTTTTTGTGATTAGCGTTTGATCGGCATTTTTACCAAGATAACATCGATTTATTATTTGATTCCTTTGATAATTTGTCATAAAATATACACGAATTTATCTTAGCCAGAGTTATACTAGAGTTCCAAACATTTAATTAGAGAAAACGCTAACTTCTTCTATACTCTTTAGACAAGATGAGTTAAATTTGAGACGTATTTACGATGATCATGTCGACTCTGATATGTCTCTCCAAACGTTCAGAAAAATTAGTCAATGGTGCTGGAAAGACGACAGGTACGGATTTTTAGTGCTGGATAAAGACAAATGAAGGTAGGTATCGAAGTGGTTTCGAGGCCTATATAATACCGTGAGGTGTTATGATTAGTTTATTCTCTTGTTAGATATGGAAGTCAACTAGTGATGCCGTAATGCGTGAAATAATTGAAACTAGGAAGGCCATACAAGAAAAGTGTAATTTATTGAAAAGAAATCGCCAAGAGACTGATGAGTATTTAAAACTGAAGTATCAGCCTTTATTGAATTCTATGGAAAGAGTGTTGAATAAACACTCACGTTTTACATTTCAGAGTTATGTGCGCTGGAGAAGTACTGGAGAAAGTTAGGGGGCTGAATATGAGCTCAAAGAAAACTTCAGGTAACACAGTTGCGCCCCACCAAGTTCGATCCCTTAATTCCGAAAATTGTGGATTTTAAGGGAAGTTCCAACACCGTGTATAAGATTTGTTCCGATTTTTTATGAATTAAAATTGAAATAAACTCAATTAAAGAATAATTATCATCGAAAAAAATAATTATATATACAGGACAATATGATAGCGGCAGTGGTAGTCGAGGACGTAATACGAAAGTAAGACGAATCTAGTAGCAGTGGAAACCCCGTCGCCAATCCGAGCTGACCTGATTTTATGCTTGGACTAAAAAATTCGGTAAAAACACGGCATTTCATTCACTTTTTGTTTCTACTAGAATCGAATAGGCTTGATTTTATGTTAATGTCCTATGTACTTTCTGGGTTAAAATTTCTTAATTAGGATTAAAGTTAGTGAATGAGGATGAATTCGCCAATATATTTTTCTGTTGCCTTTATAAGCCTTAATATCTTTTTCTAATTAGATTAACTAGCTCTGCCCCAGCCTGCCTTGTTATATTGTTTTTTATTTAGTTCTGTTTTATTTTTTATTTAAATTGCCTTCCCTTTCGGTTTTAGACCACTCAAGTACTCCCTTGGCAAATGGTGCGACATTCATTGTTGAGTAGAGACGGCTTGATGGATTGCTTTTGTGGTGCATGCTCCGCCTCCTTCATGTCAGTAGATACTGACTGTTCAATTTCCTTTAGTGGTCCCTCACTTCAATTCTCCAATGTTGTGACTTCGAGAACAATCGGATTATTTTTTTTTTTGTAGGTTTTCTGTACAAAGAATTTGGTATATTTTGTCTAAAATCAAAATCCAGTAAAATAAATAATTTTAAAAATGAACTCACAATATGACATGCGATATTTATTTATCTGACTTTTGGGTAGCCGCACTATACAAAAAGAGTAGATATAAAAGAAAAAAATCACAAAGACCAAATATAAAACAATTTATATAATTCAATAAATATTTTAAACTCCACCTCTATCGATTCCCGCTCACAATGTATCACGAAAAACATTGCAAACGGTCTAAAAATCGACTATTGATAACGTAAGTACCAGATATTAACGATTCTGTCGTTAAGTGCTAGAGACCTTAGAAATATATTGCAATTATAAAAGTTTTGCCATCTTAATAGAATTCTACTGTACAAAATAAAGAATAAAATTTACAAATAATATACTGTTGTTTGGAGAAAGAATCTTTCATGTGTTTCTCTGTAAAGTTTGCTCAATGGTGCTTTCGAACTTTTCAAAAAACAATGTTGATATACTAAACACTGTGTCCTTTGTTTAGACTCTCTAAACCCTCAAAACCGTCGAGTATTGCGGGTACTGTATAGCCTAATCCGTGTCTGTTTCTAAGTTACATCAATAGAAAATTAATTAACTATTGATAGTGAATATAGAGAACTGGTGATAACTTTATCATGGGGGCCATAAATTAATTAGGCTAAATAAATAAAGAATTAATAAATAAATATTATGTTTTGTTTTTTTACCCATTGATTTCAATCGTACTTGGTTTCTCAATATATGAAAATATCAATCCAGTATAATCCAGAGAGGACACACACAGAACTTTTCTTTAGGGGCCTTAAATAAAACTCTTTATAAAGACCTATAGGTATTTGATTTAAGTTCGTAATGCTTTGCAGCTAAAGCCAATGAAGGCAGGAATTATACTGTTTTACGTGGAATCCAAACCCCTGTAAACGATGACTGTCAAGAAAAAACTGCTAAGAAAATTGTCCAGAGCCGAGTGGTATTAGAACCCGAACATTTTAGGTTACAATTTTGCAACATAGAAAAGAAATATTTAAAAAATTCACTATATAATTCAAAATATTATTTATTTATCAGGAAGGATTCAACAAAAGAACATTTAAGAACATTCAAAACAATAGAACATTCAACATTTCTTTTAAGTTCATAATTTGATTAATAAATTCTTTTAATGGAAAACTATTAAGGTCAAGATTTCTTTTTAAATTCAAGAAAACGATATTAAAGACGATACAATTAATAACACTATTTATTTATGTCTTTCTACGGGCCAGGAGGGGTTCTTTTGTACTTCCATTGAGGGGGAATGAGTTTCAAAATATAAAATAACTTATTTCATTATGATACAGATCTTATTTTATTAGGATGTAGTATAAAATTATGCCAAAAATTTTCTTTTCCTTTAGGGATTCTTCTGGATCCGCCAAAGATATACTCTCAGATAAAGAAAGGAACAAATATATAAACTAAGTAAAAAAAGATAAATAAAATAAAAAATATACGTTTATAAGTTTTACAATGATGTACCTATTGTATAAAATAAAACAAAAAGTTGATTTATTATATTCACACACACACGACAAACTGTTGCATAAAATGATAAAAGTCAAATAATAATAATTAAAAAAACTTGATAAATAACGGTAGGCCTTATTAACGAACAGAGAGGTTCCATTCCGATTACTCTATCAATTATTAATACCAGCTACAATTTTAAGGAATCGATTCTTATGCAACCTAACAACATTACACTCCTACTTCAGTGCTATTACTTCAACCATATTTACTGGATTACCTGCAGTCGCTTCAGTCGATCAATCCTTCCGAATTATTTCTTTCATTCTTCTATCGATTTATTCTTCTTCGAATACTTTAAAGTATTCGAAAGTATTCTACTTACCTTAACATAATTGGTTACGTTTTGTATCCGTTAAGAACATTAATATTGGAAATTCATATTTATTTAAAAATATTTAAATAATTATTAACATCCTCCTTATTTATTAATATTATAGGATTATTACAATTATCCTTATTTATTTAAAATTATTTTCATAAGTATAAGTAAATTAATCGAGACATTGTTCATATGATTAGAAAAATTGAAGATCAGGCTTTAAAATTCTTTAAAAATACAGAAATTATTTATTCGGAATAATGTTCGGATAATCCAGAGCTATTCCGGATAACGTGAAATTCCAGCTAAGAGATGAAGATTCCACGGAAGAAAGAGGGATAGTATCCGCGTAATGCATCTCAAGAAAATTAGCTTTTAAAATTTGGAGGAATTTTTGTTTGGCGCTTTTTCGTTCGTTTTCTTGCGACAATGCTAAGCCAACGTTTAATTAGTAATACTTCGGCTGTGGTAGACTCTTCTTACTGTTCTACGAAATATAAAGCAATCCTCCAATAAAATCGTATGTTGCTGGCAAGACATTAATTGCCATAAATACAAAATAAAAGTTCACGATAATCCGAGCTTCGGATATGGTTGATTCGGGGTTCTACTTGGTCATACGAAACCACACAATCCAATCCGTAATGTTTCAACGGATCTTCAACTCTCCTCATAATGTATCAAAAACAAATGACAATTGTTCAATAACAGATTACATGGACATTCTGACATATTGAATGACTCACACTCTTCACTCATCACATTTGACGTTTTAAAGATTTTTTATTTTTGTCTAATAATTAATATTTAATAGATTTTTTTTACCTTAATGGATCAACTAGTATCTGTCTAAATTTAAATTCAGCAGATCGTCTGGAAAATTATTCTACTTATTTTAATGGCCTGTTTAGGCCTGAAGAAAATTTCCCAGCGCTAATTCTTCCTATTTATCTATTATAAAGAGATAACGAGAATAGATATTTCATCCATTTCCTTTTATATAACTTTCCAATGTTCCCAAGCATCCTTGTAATGTCCTTTGTTTCTATTAGCGAATTGCTTTGACCTAGTAATATGTGTGTTGTATGCGCACTACGGGTGTGATGTTTTCACGTGGGCTAATCGAGGACTAATTTTGAACTTTTGATTCCTATTTACTTCACTTGTATAATTGGAGTAGTATAATAGTTACGATTTAATAGTGGCTCCAGAGACATTTTGTAAATATTGTATTCAACTAATAACTAAATACGGAATATTATTAACATTAAGGTTTGCAAAAATATGCCGCAGGTCTTTTGTTAAAAGGTTGCATCTCACAAATAGCCGATCTCTTAAAAGACGTAATAATAGCCGATGCTTATAAATAATCGAATATTCGAGCATAAATCGATATCGGGGTCAGTAGTGCAATCGATATAGGGGCCAGTATTGCAGCTGAGTGCTATGCATTCCAGGTTCAATGGTCACACCTAAATTATTCATTTCGTCTCCTCCCTCATCCTGTCGTGTATCTGTAACCTAAACCATTAGTATTATGATTATTAAATCATAATTAGTCTTAATTATTTTAGTTGCATTTCTGATTAGGGCTGAATAATGCTAAACCTTCTTACCATTTGCTTCTTTCCATTTTATATATATAAAAGTTGGCTTATGTTACTAAGAGGAAGAGGAGGTAATTGAGTGGGTAAAGCATTGGACTCCGAACTCTCAGGCCAAGGTTCGAGTCTGGCTGTGGCAGATAATTATTTATTCTATTATGTCAGCCGTAGATCGATCCTACATAAGACACACATGATCATTCATTCAACATAAACAAAACAACGATAAAGCACGTCAAATAGAATTAAGGCTCGCAACTAGATTTGGAAGCAAAGGTCGTTCGGCTGTCAGCTAAACGACAACATTTGGAGCTTGGTCAGGCTTACAGTCTAAGAGCTGACAACTGGTAAATTTAACCCTAATGATCGAAATTAATCAAATATCTAAATTGGTAAAGCTTAGGGTGCTAAGCGAGAATCTGCCGGTCGGAACACAAAATGGCGGTCAGTAAAAGTCGTCCAAAATTGTATTGAGTTTAATCCAAAAGATCTATTTTTGAATGAGGGTTCATTTTAAATCTCTGACCAACCTTAATAAAGATATGCAGGCCAGACAGTTCGATGCCTATCCAAGTAGGCAAATAAGTTTTCTCATAATTATTCCTAACTTTTAAGTGATTCATAAATACGTTTTAGGTAAAATTATGGCAAATGCAGTTTTGGGGAAATTTTATACTGTCTGGTGGGATGATCCCGACCTCTTTGGATGGCAAGATTTACATATCTATATTCAGAGCGGCGAGAGCTTTAAAATGAGCGCTCATTCAAAAATATATCGTTTGGGGTTAATGATGAATTCTAGCTATTATTATCGATGAATTTTAGGCGACATTGACTTGGCGCCATTTTATAATCTGACCGATCTGGAGAGCCAGACAGACAGATTTTCGCTTAGCATCCTCAGTACTCTTAAATAGTCGATACTCTAACGGAAATTTGAATTGGAAAGGAGAAATATGGGGGACAACGATTTTTCAAGATGGCGGCGCGCTCACTGGTGCTCTAATGTCGAAAACTTCAACGAGTTTTCAAAAAAAAATTATAAAATATATTAAAATATTGGTACTACCTGAATAATTACGATTGCAAGCCCTTTTTTCTAACCTACTGCACTGGCCTAAATAGAAATGGTGAGGACTGACCTATTTGGCAGACATTTTTCATTTCTCTCCTGTTCAAAGCGTTCTTTCCTTATGTCTTTATTTTCAGTCACTTCCTTCTGGTATATGAAACACGTCAATAATTTAATTATATAATAACTAAATTTAAAAAATATTCAATTATTAGGGTTGTCTTTTAACAACCGGTATATTTACTTTATTATAAATAAATTAAGATTATATGTTTATCGCTGTATCGTTATTTAAACTTAGAATTGAAATGATGTAATTAGGACAAAATAAAATTATCAATTGATCAGAGCAAATGATTCACATCGTTAATTTTATTTCATTGTATTTCGGAGGGTTTCTAACGAACACAAAGATTACACGAAATAGTAGCCTGCGTAATATACCATACAAATAGTAGCCTGCGTAATGTACCATATAAATAGTAGCCTGCGTAATGTACCATACAAATAATTATAAGTAAGATTCTTTTTCTCGATGAAGGCTTATAGTAAGTTATTAAAATACATCAAGGTAGGAAGATTGATCATTTGCCTTTGACATTGGCTACTTGACTGTCCATTTTTTTTATCATTTAACTTTAAGTTTAATTCATCCTTTTTTATTTTTAATTTAGCTAATTGTTTAATGATGGAAATGGAAGTACACCATGAATCAGAATTTCATCTAATATATAAGATGTTAAAAACCACTTTTTATAAACCTGACGATCTAAGCAATGTTTAAAAATTAGCTAACTTAGTATAAAAAAAGGATGAACTAAACTTACTAAAAACACTTACGTTTTTTGGCCTCCGTTTAGAAAACCGCCACCTCCTAATGTCGGTAGGCTAAGTTTTTTAGCATCTGTGGTGTCTGCAGTTTTATGTATGCTTCAAATAAATCATATCTAAAGCGAAACCCCTGAGATACTCGACTTTTTTTTATTTTTTGGACATCTTTGCAGATATCTCGACTCCGTATCTCAGTAGCTATTCCAAATATTAAAAAAGTCTAGATACAAAGCCTTAGAAAATTTAACGTTCTTTAAAATTGATAATGATAAATTTTCACCTTAAATGCACTGGAAGCGATTTTGGAAAAACTGAAAACAAGTTTCTTCTTTGAGGTTTTTTAAGATGGCGAAAAACGCACAAAACGAGGAGGTGGAAAATTTAATTATTTTTTTTACATTATTTGCAAACCAAAATACAAAACAGTCTCTGCTAAAATGCCAATTGCCGGAGATCGGAAGATTGCCAATTTTGAGGGTGTACTTGATCGAATTTAAAATTGTTTGTGCTCAATGGGCGCTCAATGACAGAGGATTTCGACCATACTAGTTAACCAAATTATTATGTTGTGTTACTCATTAGACGCAGAATTATTTTTTTAAAAATAATATATCATAGCTTTTTCGATAGAATGCACTGTTTAGGAATTACAGGTGAAAAAATAAAAATATTCTTCAAATTTTGAGTTTGTTGGGCCGCCATTTTTTCAGGTAGCATGATTCGCCTGGCAGACCCTTATTTTTTTACAATAAATTCTATAAGGATTCAAAAAAATTCTATCAAACGGGCTCTCCAAATACGTGCTGCTGGGAATATTACAAGTAGTGTTTATGTGAACACTTTACTATTATTTTAAAAAATGGATTATTATAACAAAGTGATAAGGGAAAGTTGTGTGGTACGCTCACTGCACTCCAGATATTTTATTTTATTTTGACTTAGGTGATTGAAGATAGCAAAACATATTTTTCATCCAGATTTAAGCTCAGCTTTGGTTTAGGTTGAATTGTTGCTATTTCGTATCGGAGTTCCCTGAGAGATGATTGTTGACTTGATGCCGCACCCAAAGGAGAGATAACGTAGATGGATGATCGCTCCGACGACATGATGATGATGAAAAGCTGCCCTTAATGAAGGTGGACATCGGCTGATGAAGGAGGCGGTGGTAGGCAAGGTCGATATCACCTGATAGTCGATAGCATCACGCCATCAAACAGCTGTTCTTACTTCTGGTTTCTATATAAGATTTTTCTATTAAGCTATAAACCCAAATAAGTATATATATCTGCATATATATGGATGACTGTGATTATAAGCTTAATCTTGTTTTGTTTTTTTTTAAATCTTATGCGGCCCATTTTAATAAACAAAATATAAACAATTTTCGATCGAATTCATGTAATGTTACTGCTTTGAATTGAGTTCACCCTTCTCAAAAAGTAGTATGAGTTTAAAAAAAAAAAATCTTTGTCCCTGCCCATCTATCGTAGATCCCTTTCTATGATGGTAAATATTTTTTGGTTTACACGGCGGTCATTCGAAAGCCATTTTGTAGTTGTGAGAGGTTCAATCATTTTAAAGAGAAGATTTTTTCAAAAGTTGTGTGTGTTCGAATGTTTAACAGACTTCCATCATTTCTTGGTAAATACCTATTTCCTTATTGCCAGTTAGGCATAAGCATACTGAATCATTTTATCTATAAATATGCTAATTACCACTCCGAAGTTTGTTGTTTTTTTCTGACAGAGGTGGTCCAGTTATTCCGAAAAATTTTCAAGAAAGGTGTGGACTTTACCAATGGGGTAACTGGGCCCAGAGGGTTTACACAAGCGTTCGATAGCCATTTTGTAGATTAGTTTTGAACATATCTAATAATACAATTATAGAATAGAATAGTATTTAATTTATAATTCAAGTTATGGTATAAATTATTGATATGAAGGATTAGTTAAGCACATCGATTTAAATATTGTATGGCTTATGGATATAAATAAATAAAATTAGGATCCTGGTGTAAAGAGGCAAAAAGGGTAAGAGATGGAGAGAGTTGAAAGAGAGGCTGACTAGAGTTTCAATTAAATAAGGAGCTGTCAAAAACGAAAATAAACAAAATCTTAAATAAAATAAAATAAAAAAATATTTAAAATGAATACGAAATAAAAAATATAATAACAGAAATCACAAGTTAACCAGATGTTAACTACATTATTTATATATTGTTATGTTTTATACTTCAAAATTGCTTGTTATCTTTTTTTTTCTGTGAAGGGCTGCAACGTAGACGGAAAAGTTGGCACACAATAAAAAATAAGTTCCACAAAACCGCCGCACCCCCGACTTCTTAAAAGTAAAATAACATCTGCTATGTTTCTGGCAAACTGCTTTTCTAAGGCAGGTGGGGGTTCCAGAAACCACATTTACTCAATTTAATGATCTAATTTAATCTCTATTTGCATCGGTTCCAGAAGAGAGCCGATCAATAAAATTATATTTTAACATAAAAGGCTAGAGACCGCAGACTATTTCTAGACTATTTCGCCGTAAGAATATTTTCAAAGGACTTGTAACCTTGGGCGGCAGATTTTATTACACCATGTCGACCTGGCCTATCTCTAGGTTTATGGTGCTCTTACTTCCGCTTATCTTAAGCGGCCTATTGGCGGTCTTGAACAGCACCCTCCAGGTACAACGGCCGACCTCCTACAGATTCCTTTGTCCGAAAAAGAAACTGGTTAATGTTGATATTACTGAACCGGGTGGCATCTCTTTAATTTATTCCTTATTTAATTACTATTATGAATATTTATTAGTTCCTTCAATCCCAGTATCCTCAATACATAACACATCATATTAATTGAAATGTATTTTAGTTCGATTTTTTTAATTATCTTTAAAACCATCGAATCTGTCATGCTCCCGTCTAAATCAGAACAGTGAACCATCAAAGTGTTCGTTGAAAAACCGAAAGGAGATGGACCATCGCGATTCGAGCGCTTTCTAAAGCACCTAATAAAAATACAAAACATGCTGCTTGCGCTCGGCTCGCATACGTATCGGATCGCTCGTACGCAACTTAATATAGCACATCTCACATCAACAGTCTAAAAAGACGCATCAACTAGCGACAGCAGATCACTCCAAGACTTCTAATCACGTAATGTGCAATTGGGTGTCTTGATGGTTAGTGATTTACCTATTATGTGTATATTGACGTTACATCGTTTGGAAAATCAATAAGAGGAAAATTCTACAGAAAAATTGTTATCTGATTAAACAAAAAAGTCATCTTAAAAAAAAATGATTTTATTTTACAACAATCGTCTTTAATTCAGCATTTTCCAGGCTTCATTACTGGGAAAGTGGTTCTCATTGCAGGCTCAAAAGGCTTTGTCCTGAGTCGGTAGAGGAGACAGGTTCTTATATTACCTACAGGAGAAGATTAAATTTTTTTCTATTTTAATCTCACGTAAAAAATTCCGGTTAGACTATTGTGATATTTAAAATGTAGACATTCACTTTCTTTTAACTTAGAATACTTTTATGAAAAGGACACAAAAAAATGCTATGGCCACCAGCGGTGCCAAGACTTTTACTATCGCCAGCTAGATGGATAAAAATTAGCAACATGTCACCCCAAACAAATATGAATCAGAATAAATTGAAAATCTATATAATGCATAATAAGTAAAATTGACAATATTTGCAAGGAAATTTGCGGTCCAGTGATTGTAAATGGAAAATGGCGGCTCAGAAAAAATCAAGAGGTCTACGATAGGTTAAACGAACCCGATGTTGTCAATTTCATAAAAGCGGACCGACTTTGATGGACTGGCAATGTAGCCAGAATGATAGATAAAATGATAGGAATTTGGTCACAAAATAGCTCTTGGCTGAAATCCTGCATGCTGGAAGATCCTCAACTGAGGTGGAGAGACCATGTCATACCAAAAACTAGGTGCCAGAAACTGGATGATGGCAGCACAGGACCGAGACACCTGGTGGCTGTTGCCGTCCATGACTCGCTAGCCGGTTGTAGCGCCAATACATATATATACATCAAAGGAGAATAATCATTATTTCTCTGAGCAAACACTATGACCGGCCACACCTAGCAATGATCATACTCACTACGATCATTTCCTTCAGGTCCGCCGTCAGGAGGACGTAGGATGGGGGCAAATTTCCCGAGGGCTAATTGGTGAATACAAATATCATGAAACAATATTTATATAATTTTTTTTGTATATATAAAAAGTACAAAATATAAAAATAAAATCACTTAGTTTTATCATACTCTGACTGTGTAGCCTAATTTATAAATATGCATGTTGTTTATAGTTTAAAGTGAAAGAACAGTGTTGTCTATTGAGCCTAAGTCAGTTAGAACATTGAATTTTGACTCGATTATTCACACCTTCGCAGAAGGTTGTTGTCATTATATATGCATATAATAACACTAGTAGAGTTTGAACTTTCTCATATTTACAACAAAGATTATTCACAACTACTTTCTGCGAAGGTGTGAATAATCGAGTCAAAATTCAATGTTCTTACTAATCTGGACTCAGTAGACAACAATTTTCTTACACTTTAAACTATAAACAACATGCATATTTATAAATTAAACTATACTGTCAGAGTATGATAAAACTAAGTGATTTTATTTGTTATTTTTGTATTATATACAAAAAAAATATATAAATATTTTTTCATGATATTTGTATTTGACGATATTTCTTCAAGAAACTTTTTTACTGTATACATTTTTTAGTGATCTCTAATCGGGCAGCTGGAAGCCCGGACCACGGGAACCCTCCTGACGGCGGGCCTAAAGGAAATAAATGTTGTAAGATCGTTGCTAGGTGTGGCCGGTCTTAGTGGTCACTCAGAGGAATAATGGTTATTCCCCTTTGACGTTCGACTGTTTATTCTCCATGTTAAATACGCAGGTTATGCGTTGTTCAATTGGGGTAAAGCAGGCCTTAAATTTTTTATGTAAAAATGTTCACTAAAATTATTTATTAAACATATAAACAATGAATTACATCTCATCCACGCCAATGGAAGTAGAATAGTTTGTTCTGACACCATTCGTCTTACCAAATTTATCCTAATATGCACTGAAATAAATTAGTTAGTAGTGCCTATATATTGGCTTTAAGCTTAATATATTAGAGCCTGGGTAACCTGTCCCAATCTCACGCCACTTTAAAAATTCCAATTTCCTTAAAGTTAAGTCTTAAGAGGATTTAGGCGGTCTTTATTGTCAAAATTTTTTCATACATCTCTTAACTTAGAACCTAATATTCCTAACGACAAGCCTAGTGCAAACAAAAAAATACTTCTTTATTTTGTTATTTAAAATATTTTTCAACACATTAAAATACCCGATAGTTAATAAAATAAAATATATACAAATTCAATTTAAGATATAAATAGTGATTTGAAATACTTTTTAATGAAGCGATATTGTGTTACAATTTATTATTCAATATCTGATCAGATTCAATATGTGTGTATCCCCAAGCGATAGAGAGAGATCTATATGGGCCTTACTAGGAGGGGTGTGATGTATGTACTGACGTCAGAGGCGGGGGGTTTGCCCATGTCCTATTTCCTATAGTACCGGCAAACATATTTGCCCGGGGCATCGATACTAAGGCCGGCAAATGTATGGTGTGCGCGCGCATCTTAGACAGTAGTTTTGATTCAAGTAGAAGATAAGTGCATATAAATGTAAAATAAATGATAAATATTAGTTGATTAATGAATTTATATGAATATTACAAAAACAAAATTTAAACTAATGATTTGATTTTACATAATATAACCTAAGGTTGTAAGCTAACTATTAATTTTCTGTAATGAACCTTTGATATCTCTTCTCCTCAAACATCATTATTCTAGGTGTGCCCTATGAGATTGAGGTCATATGCCATTTGTATATTAGGGTGTAATTATAAGTAAATGGGCCATAATTAAGATAACACGTGGTAAATATTCAAGATTAAAAAAAAAATGTTAGTAATATTTTACTGTCATAATTGAGATTAATTACCCCATACCGAGCCTATTTATCTATTAATAAAAAAAATGATAGTCCAATAAAAAAACAAAAACAAAGGTCTTTTAGGGAATCCAAATATAAAGAGTGGATCGACCTATATTGTTGAGGGAGAGATAAGGTAGACAAAAAAAGGGGAAGGAAAGAGGATTGTGACAGCTGTTCCTATTGGCGGATTTAACAGGGGCCACTGCCGTCACAATAAATTGGATCGCATCATACACTCAAGCGGCTATTTCCCAATCCTCTTCTCAATTCAAAAAGGCAAAGGCATTTAAAGGATCGAATTTATACGAGGAAATATTGCAGTTTCGTTATGCAAAACTGGTTGTTAATCAAGCAAAATCGGTTAACATCCGTATGATGGTATAGAAGCCATCAAATCCAATCCAGATTTTTTCTTAAATGACCAAATAAATATCTGCAATAGTCCGATTTTGAGTTTATTCCCATCTATAACAGAAAAAAACAAGTACTCACCGACATTACTAGAAAAACCCTGATCCTTAAACCGTTTGCCTATAAAAATGTGATCTACTTTTCATTCATTGTTAGTTCAATGCGAGAAGAAACCAGTACAAACTTTTCTGTTTGATATAATCCATTTAATCTTTGTAAGTACCGATATGTATTTGATTGTCTTAATTAAATTCATAATTCATGATGTTTTATAATACTGATTTATATTACATCTAATTTAATATGTATAATAATACCAAACTATATTTTGAATTGCTTATTTTTGAATTTTTGTTTGGTTTTAGAACTGAGGATGAATGTATAACATTCGAAACTAGTTTTCAATAAAATAAATTTATAGAAGTGGCAAATAATTTATCAATCCCTAAGCAAAATCGCGCCCTTAAGGAGAAGATCCCCATAATTTACATATGAATTGAAATTTTGGGTTATTTTTTATAGCTTTTTTGTATGTCACAACTGTCGAGTTCTGCTCGCTCAAGATATAATGAAAACTCAGGACCGATGACAGTTTTCTTTTTCAAGCAAGTAATATATTTTAACCCTGACCTGTTAATTGGCATAAGAATAAAACTGCCTCGCTATATCCAGAAAGAAGTTAAATATATATTTCCAATTGAAATCTTCAGCAAAATTCGGCAGGATAATGCAATTGATTAGGTTAGGCTGTATAATACTTAGGTAACCTTAACCACATAGAAATAACATGAGTGACATGTTGTTAGTGAATTGTACTTAGATGTTATTGATCTGAAATCGGTATTTTCAGTATTAATTGCTACCTCATTTTCTTCTTATTAGCTGAAATACCTCTGTTCCTTTCTAAAAAATCGCTAAAAAACTAAAGTGTAAACAACCTCCTAAATTTATAATTAATTAGGAATCTATAAACTTTGCTGGGACTGAGATCTAACGAAGACTGAGATCATGGAAGCCCAGCATTTCCAGACAGATTGGCCCCAGAGTTTCCATCATTTGTAACAGGCAACAGACTAGACTACAGGCGATATTTTTCTCCAGCCAGTTTCTAGAAGAGAAATGATAACTGTGCCATCTGTCCTTTGGAAGTATTACCGTCTTCTTAGCTTTTTCCTGAGACGAATTTTTTATATGAACAATAAATTTTATTATACTGAATTTAAGCAGAAGCTTTATATAATAAAATAAAATATTTAGAGTGATAAAGTAATGGCTACGCTGGAAAAGTTTCTAGAGGATTGATATGTAATATTCTAGTCTATCATGTTTTAATTGAAAATACTATATAAGTATGCTAGTTCTTACAATATAAGTTTGTGATGTCTTATAAAAAATAGGTAACCAAGATCCAATAGATATGTACATATTCACAGTGCTTATTTCCGAGCAGCTCGATTTTTATGGAGTTACAACCCTAAAAATGCAATTATTGCAACAAAAAATGCAGCGAAATGTGTGAAATATCCCAAATTTGCAATAATTTTCTATTAAATAGTAATGCATTTAGAAAAGAGGCCAAATTTTGAAGTATCCACGGGAGAAATTCACATTTTTTTAATATATATATATATATATATATATATATATATATATATATATATATATATATATATTTTTTTTTTAATGTCTTCTTTGTTTCTAGTTGTTAGGAAGTTTTTATATTTAATAAATAGAGAGTCATCTGAATTTCCATTATCATATTTATTTTCTGATATATCCTCCATAGTTAAAGTTTCAGGGAAACTGTCCCCTCCATTTATTATTTATTTATTTATATTGTTTATTTTATTTTTTAAAGTTTACATTTAATAGTTTTCCGTTTCCCCCTCCGCGTAAAATAATCCGTTTTATTCTCAGTACTATTTCAGTATTATTTGCTCTCCATATCTCTGGGTTGAAAAATATTGTCCTTTATTCAGTGAGAGACAACAAATAAAAAAACAACTACTGGGAGGATGACTGATCTAATTAAAAAACTTTATCAATCAAGCCATGAAACGAGAGAAGACTGCCGCTGCAAAATTACTGAACGTTATAATAAAATAAGTAAGTCCAAAGAAAGGTAATAATACAACAATTTAATTAATTAAATTACAAAATGAAAAACTCCTATCTCGTTGGACTAATAAGTGTTTTCTCAACGAACAGGAGAAAATTTAGAAATGAGGAAGGATTGCGAAATTCAACAATGCAATTTCTGTTACAATTCACTAAAGCAGATTTACGCATACCATGCATGGCACCCTAAATTTGGCTGAGTAAAAACTTTGACACATGCTGAAATTCATAATTTGGAACTACTTAACAAAGTATACAAATCAAAAGCTAAGGCATTTTATGATAGAAAGCAATCATCAAGAAAAGGTGATTCTAAAACAGCGAAAATGCGTCGGACTTGTGTGGCTAATATGCACCTATGCCAATAAAATGGAAATCTGTCAAATTTTAAATATCGTCCAAAAAGTGACTTATGTGGATTGTCAACTCCAAGATTCATTTATTATTCACGAATCCAACACTGCCATATTCTAAACATATATTGCTACAGTTGGAAGAAAAGGATCTAATGAAGTTATGTCTATGCTTAACGATTATATTTTCACTAAACTTAAAACCACTGTGGAACACCGAACTATCTTTTGTGACTCCTGCGGAACAAAAAATAAGAATTTTACATTATTAAAATACCTAAATTATGTCGTTTACGTTACCAAAAGACTTTCCTCAGTAATAGTCACTTTTCCAATGAGAGATCATTCAGATCTTGAGTGCGACCGAGACATCGATGAGTCTGCTGAATCAGGAATTTTTGTAGGGTAGGAATATCGAAAAGCGATATATCGGAATTGAAAAACCGATATTTTCTATCGATATCTTAACATCCGATATATCGATATTTTACAACGATGTATCGATGACACCGACATATTAAACTATATTACAGTAGAATGTCGATAATTCATATCCCGATAATTCGTATATCCCGATAATTCGTATGAATTTTCTGGTCTGTTGAAAATCTCCCTTTATTTCGTATTAAAACACTGCAATCCAGTCCCTTCGATAATTCGTATTTATTTTCGTCTTCCAAGTAAAGTCTAGATTTTTAAGATCAGTCAGGTCCTAAAAATCTAGACGTCCGCCATATTGGGATCACGATTCTGTAGTTTTACCAATAAATATAAGAATAAACAATATTTAGTAATCTATACCAAACAATAATTAGTAGATAAGATGTATATACTAATAATGTTAATTAATCCTAAGCAAAGACAAATTGATAATTATATAAATGATGATGGTATATCAAATAAATTGGCGAGTCTTCCCCAAACTGATCAGGCCAAATGTTGTATTATGCGACAGTATTTAAACTGTAAATGTTTTTATGTAGAAATCTAAATGAATAATTCCACAAAATTACTTCCCATTAAAACAATATGAATATTTAAATAATCTATGATATATACAATAGGTTGTCACAGATAACCTGCCCAATCTCCTTTAGATTTTAGAATTTTAAGATTATGAGAGTTTTTAAGGCGTTTTGCCGTCTTAACCTACCGTAGTATTCCTCCAGCGACTCTAATTCTGGAATTTCCAACGGGATGAGTCCATTTTTTAAATTTTTTTTTTTGCGGATTCTGATAAGGAATGGAATTTCAAGACGATATCATAATAAAATACTTTATTTTTAATTCGAATTTAATAAATAATATAGGATTGTGGATTTTTTTTGTATTCGAAATTATAGTTTTTTACGATAAAAGTTTTGGACCTTCGACTGTTGTTACAAAAGCAGAAGTGGGTAATAGTGGAAACCTCTCAAATAGAAGAGACAGATTCTACTTACTGAGGTACAACGGTATACTTTGGTGTTCAACAGGGCAGAACAGGGTGTTGGTAACAGGATGTTATTGGAGTGGAGGGACTCTAACGATGGCCGGTCGTTTACCGACAGTACCACGATGGGGTGGGTACCTTACTGTAATGGAAACTGCCTCCAGCTGTTCAATTGTGTAGTTGCCATCTCAATGAGTACCTTACTTATATTATTCATTATAATAATAATAGAAAGTCTTAACGAACCCGAAGGTTCGATAACAATCTGAACCCCGTCAAACCCAAATCAAAACGAACAAAATGCTCCCACATAAGTCTCGGTTTGCCCCTCGAAAATTTACCAGTCAGTTCAGAGGCCATTAAATTTTTAGAAATTCGTTTATCGAGCCCCAAAATTTAACATATCCATTTCAACTGCCACTATGTCATCTTGAAATGCCACTCCAATAATATTTACAGGGCTTAGGCCTCGAAACTCCACCAATTGTAGCCTCTCAAATTCTACATTAGATTCATGTTTTGCAAAATACCTTTTGGGACAGTAGACGCCAAACTGATTAATTTGGCATTTGAAAAATAACAAGCGATTAAGAGCATAGTTTAAAATTATTCTGGTTGTTTCGTGTAATACGTAAACTATTGTCCTGCAATATCAAGAAGATGATGTTTATGATACGAGGTAAATTAGTACAGTTGGATGATGAATGAAATGGAAACTAAATTGCAAATTTTAATAGATAGATAGAAAGAATAATTGTATACTGTCAAACTAAATAAAATAAACACTTTGTAAATACATTAACACATACGACATGGACGATTGTCTGTTGGGTTGTCCTCTTTTTGGTAACTGAAATAAAATTATGATAAATAATTCGCAAATAAAATAAAAGGCTAGTAGGTCACCAAATATTTTTATTTTATTTCATATGACTTTTCGGCCAACTTGGACCATTCTCAAATCTGTTTCTCGTTGATTTTTTTACGTGAACAAATTTTTTTCTAAATTGGATACACGCCGCTCCGAAGACAAGCCCCCCGACTGGGTTAGTAATATAGAAACTAATAATATAGAAAATATAGATGTTTCTATACAGAGTTTGAAGGTTAAATAAAATTAAAATGTACAAATAGGTAATTTCAATAATTTAAGGCGTGATCTATACACATATTTATAGAATGAGAACCACGTTTCACCATTAAGGAACTCAATCTTTCCTCTAGCGAGATGATCGTTTTTGAAATGGTAAAAAGCCTTATATTTTTTTAAATCGGACATAAGCAAGAAAATCATAGGTCCATGAGGGATATTCATGTTACGTAAAGCGCAGTGATAAATTATGTTACGTCTCCAAAGTTGACAGTATAAACCTAATATTTCTCCTCTAGCTAAAAAAATCATCTTAACAAACCCTGGGCTTGAATCGTTTATGCAATGAGTGAGCAGATTGCGCTACAACTCGGCGTAACTGGATGTAATTCTAATCTTCTATCTCTGTGTAAATCATCATTACTATATTTTCCATTTATACTATCACAAAGCTGTTGAACTGCCTATCCAATTAATTGTATTATTCGTCAAAGTCTCTTCCCCCAAAAAACTCGCTAAGTTTAATCAAAAGTTTAAAACTTTAACACTGGACAGTAAAGCAGAGATTAGTTATGCAATAATATGCAAATATCATTCGGAACTGAGGTATACAAAATAAATAACGAAAACGAAAGTGAAAGTGAAGTATAAACGCTAAAGTTAAATATGAATTTTTCATTTTTTTTTTTTCGTTTTAATTCATAAGGAAACGATTTTAAAGAGAAAAAAAACCGCGCCCAAAAGTTAATTTAAATAACAATTTGCGAAACTGATTTTATAGGCAGTTGCCTGTTCAAAAAATATTGTGAGCTGTGCAACATTTATAATTTAATCCTGATACGGTAAATATATTTAGCGCAAATACTAGCTTAATTCAAAGTTAATTTTTTAGCTTTCTCTTATCTATATCTGAAATGCATAGCAATGAAAATTATTGCGATCATTGACATTCTTGACGATAGCAACGTTCTTCTTCTTTTTTTTCAAATTCAGAATATTTTCTCCAGTCCTAGATCTAGTACTCTTTTAGTTTCAAAAAACGGTTTAAATAATGAGATAAATGTTCTTATAAATAACATATAAAAAATGGATTAAGTTGGCTTTCTAGTTTTCGAAAAAAGGGTACCCTAAGTAAGAAAAACCATGACCTTGTTTTTGTTGTTTCTCAATGGTTATCTAGTCAATTTTTACTTTTCCTTACCTATATACGACGTATATAGTAAGGAGAAGTATTGCGATCGTGAAAATTTTCGAATTAGAGTTTTCAACGGAAATACACGTTTTAAGGTCCACTGAGTCCAAATGACCAAGCCTCGCAAAATGGTCTGTGTGTCTGTGTATGCGAACAGCCTAGCTCAAAAACGAAAAGTCGTACGATACTCAAATTTCATATTTAAAGTAGATATATGACAGTGATGTTACAGCAACTTTTTCGTCAAAATCGACTTACCAGAAGTGCCACTTTATATAATCGATTTTACACTTTTTTACAATTTTCTCGAAAACGGCTCTAACGATTTTGATGAAACTTGGCTAAATTATTCTTCATAAAGGTTTTGATGAAAAGAATACTTTATTTGCGGAAAACCTAAAAAAGTATGTATTCTAATGTAAATTGTGTGTAGAATTCTATGAAATGTAATTAAATTATCTAAAAAATAATAAATGAATCATCAAAACCCGACCAGTATTAGCAAAGATACAGTGTATTTTATGAGGAGCACAAGACCCTAGATGGATAACCAAGCGCATCCGAAAGAGACGGATGCGACCGAACCTCCTCCCACCAATCCGCCAATCTGTTGTAAACAATACGGTCTGTAATAAAGTAATTTAAGAATACAAAAGCGAAAATTAACATAATAATTTCTACTTTCACATTATTTAATGGAAAGAAAATGTTTTCATGGAAAGTAAACCAGAAACTTTTAAATTATATTTGCAACTTGACAAAGTTAAAATATATAGGTAGTGTACAGGATTGTTGTATTAAAATTGTTTAAAATTTTTTTTTTATTGTACTTAAGTGGGAGAAGATGTGTATGCTGCTGAGCTTATTAGAAGCAGTGTTTATGTGAACTCTTTAAAATTGTACTAAAAAGATAATTATCATAGGACGGTAAGGGAAAGTTGTGTGATGCGCGCACCGCACCAGACAATATGGAACAGCTGTTTAACTGAAAATAATCTTAAAACCTTTCTAAAACGATTTACAGTTATATCAACAGTTTTTACTTTCCCTTACCTATACATGTAATATATACAGTAAGGGGAAGTATATAACCGTCTTGCAAAAAGGTCTGTGTGTGTGTGAGTGTGTGTGTGTGTGTGTGTGTGTGTGTGTGTGTGTGTGTGTGTGTGAACATTCTAGCTGAAAAACAAAAAAATCGTACGAAACTAAAACTACGTATTGAAGGTAGGTATATTCATGGGATACTACTGCAACTTTTTCCTCGAAATCGGCTTACCGGAAATGCCACTTTATCTCGTTAACGGCTTTAACGATTTTGATGGAACTTGCCTAATGTATTCTTCTTAAAGGCCTTCAACTCGAAAAAATCATCGAGAAAATGCAGGGGAAAAATTTATAGCGAAATAAAAAAATTATTTGCACATAACTCAAAAGTATATGAAATCATATGCAAGGTAATTAAATTGTCTAAAAAAAACAAAAAAAATTATCTAAATATGGTCTTTTTTTCTGAAAGATTCTTCTCAGTCTGCCAAGGCTCAGAACTTTCTATCATTAGACCGGCCTTAGCAGGAGTACCTCAGGGATCAGTGCTCCGCTGCTCTACATCATATATACACACGATATTCCAAACAGCAACGAAACTCTGACTGCAACGATACAACAATTTTAACAAAACATCAAAATCCAGCACACGCCTCACAGACTTTACAACATTATCTAACAAAACTTCATGATTGGTGCAAACTTTGGAAAATTCGACTTAACTACGACAAATCTCAATATATCACTTTTACTCTTCGACAAGAAACCTGCCCTCCAATTTACCTCGACAATGTAGTAATTCCGCAGACAGACAAAATTCGATGCCTTGGCCTGGCATTTGAAAGAAGAATGACATGGGGCCCACACATCAAGAACAAACAAAAAACGCAAAACCAAAGACTAAAACTATTATACTAACTTTTTTCAAGACGTTTGAAATCGAAACTTAGACATAAATCGAACACGTATACTTACTTACTCAAGCTCATCTTGACCTACGCTTCACAGATTAATGGGACAACCAAAAAAACTCACATACAAAAACTTCAAATTTTTCAGTCAAAAACTTTTAGGACTATCACCAAAGCTTCTTGGTATATTAGCAACATTACCTTACATACAGACCTCAATATGCCAACAGTTAACGATATACGGACCCACTACAAACGATTTCACGATAACTTACACGGACATCCTGGAACAAGAAATGGCTACAACCAACATGTCTGACAACACCCGCAGAAGGCTGAAGAGGAGCTGGTTGAGGGATATCCTAGCCTAATCATGACAGAAAGAGGTACCGCTGGGTACTACCCTTTCTCATGCCTTTCATGCTACGATAACATGTTGTTTATGAGCACATTCACTGGTTGTCTCATCGACAGATGTGAATATAAAAAAATCCCTATAAATAGGGCTTTTTTTTAGCAAAGATACAGTGTTTCTTATAAGCACAAGATCCTAGATGAAAAGCCGAGTGCGCCCGGAAGAAGACGGATGCGACCGAACCTCCTCCCATCATGCCACCAACCTGTTGTTAACAAGGTCTGTAACAATGTATTATAATTATATAAAAGTAGAACTTAACAATTTCTACTTTTATATTATTTAATGGAAACAATATGATTCCATGGAAACTAAATGGAATTTCTATGGGAAGTAAACTGAAACTTTTAAAATATACTTTCAGCCAAAGATATTTAGTGTACTGAATTGTCGTAATAAAGTTGTTTAAAAAACTAATTTATAATACTTCTTCAAGAGAATACTTGAAGAAGTGCATTCTGCAGGGTTTATTTCGAGTAGTTTTTATGTAAATTCTTTAAAATTATATTCAAAAGATTATTATTATAGGGTGATAAGGAAAAGTTTTGTGATGCACACTCCGCACCAGATTTTGTTTAGACCAAACAGTTGAAAGTCTACGAAAACTGTGTTTTAATTTCAAATCAGGCTTCAACATAAAAGTAA
This sequence comes from Rhaphigaster nebulosa, assembly GCA_948150685.1. NCBI lineage: Eukaryota > Metazoa > Arthropoda > Insecta > Hemiptera > Pentatomidae > Rhaphigaster > Rhaphigaster nebulosa. Next base: position 156,913,872 of record OX411308.1, on the reverse strand, counting down.
TTATTATTTTCGCATTTAAAAAATAAATAAAAACGAAGCAGGAAGGTATTGAAATAAAGATATTTTAATTAAACCTGAAGTTAATAAACTAAATAATTAACTTAATACAAAATAGATATGAGTTAACTTATTTTCACGCTGAAAATAAATTTCGCTAGCACAATGATCTTAGAAGCTCGATTTTACTTTAAGGATTATTCTAAGCTCTCCCTTCCCTCCCTCTCTAGCTATTTCGTTAAAAAAAATAGCAACATTAATACTAAGCAAATAAACCAAAATTGAACTTTGTCTTGTATCGCTTTTCTTGAAACATTTACTATAATTTAGAATAATATATATATATATATATATATATATATATATATATATATATATATATATATATATATATATATATATATATATATATATATAGTTGGTATTAATTTTGAAAATAAGTGTTCGACTATTTTGCGACTCATCACGCCTCCTATATATTACTATCGCATGACGTGGCTACTGCATTATTTAGATAAAATATTCAATATCTTTTTTTAATGAAATGCAGCTTTATGTGCTTTGAAAAAGTATTACAGAAAAAGAAGTGAAAAATGCAATAGAGAACATCCTGCTTGATAAAAACCTATTTGTTTATTATTTTCAATAATTTGCAATAAAATCAACCAGGAAAAAAATGTAACCTCCCATCAAAATTTGTGATTTTACATTTTAAGATTTTCATAGAATCACAAAAAAAATATCCGTTCGTTCGCCGTTCGTCATTTTTTTTTTCGCATTTCCTAAAATAGCAGAAACTTTTAATAAATTCTTCATGACACTAATTTCATGTTCATTCGCATAGTTCATAGAGCACATTCGCTGGTTGTAAAAACATTTTTACTGTTGTGAACTTTATATATTGTCTTAAATAAAAAAATAATTCCTTAGGAAAAATTCTTTTAATTAGGGATCTACTATCGATTGCTGTAAGACATTGCTGTTATGAAGTAGCTATCCTAGACATTTCGTGATCAACATACAAAAATCTGTAGTCTCCGTCGCTAAACGTGACGGGTAATAGCAGTAACCAAGTTAAAAGCCCTGTCACGAACTTCGCAGCCTGCTCATGTCATTTCTATGGCTAAATAACGCTGTAACATCACTAATATATACCAACTCGGTGGGTTTATCCTCAATTTGCAAAACATCATTGTTTTCAGTATTTATGTGTTGATGTTGGCACAAATGTTTTTTTGGAAATCACAATAGTATCCAAATATTTTTTTTTACTGCAGATACATATATATATATTTTGCATTTGTAAATTTCTCATTCGAATAGTATTTTTCTTTTTTAATAAAGATATGGCCATGAAGTTCTTCATTTTCACTCAAATTTTGTACTTACAGTAGCCGAATGGAAATGTTGAAAACAAGAACTATTTAGGGATATACTGTCAATAAAATTCACTCACAGTTCACTGGCATCACATAACAGGGTGTGTTCCTAAAGGTCAGCTATTGGCCTCGATTTAACTTATCATCAACACATCAGCGCACCAGTGTTTAGTGCAGAATATATATAATTGAACAAATGTGCATCATTATGCATAATTCAATTTATATATATATATATATATATATATATATATATATATATATATATATATATATATATATATCAGGCATATTAATATACTAATAATAAGAAATTTTATAAATATTTAATTATATTCTTGAAATAAATCTATTATACTATTGAATAACATTATACAACAATAGAATAATAGTATAACAAGTTCATACAACCAAAATGCGTCTGTACTGGAGTATGATTACGGTAACCATAGTGGCCAAATTCTCCGGACAGTCCCGAATTTCAGCATTGTGCCCCGGTGTTCCCAATAAACTCCGCTTTTTGTCCTAAATTTTCACCAAATCAAATTATTTCCCCCCAAAAAAAAGTTATTCGGAAAATTAGATGACATTTAATATTGTAACGTATCCATGTATAAAATATATCACAATACATTGTTTTCACAAAACATGAGCGAAGTTTTTATTCGGAGTTGTCAGCAACAAAAAGAAACATTTTAACTTAAACAGTTTTTAAGGAATTTTTACTTTCCCTTACCTATACATGATATATATAGTAAGAGGAAGTATTCCGATCGTGAAAAATTTTTTGTTCGTGTTTTCAAAGGAAATACACGGGTTTAGGGTTCCCTGAGTCTAAATAACCTGTAAATAATAAATAGGTTTCGCAAAATGGTGTTTGTAAACACATACACTGTGTCTGACTGTGTGTATGTGAACAACCTATCTAAAAAACGACAAGTTAAACGATACTTAAATTAGGTATTTAAGATAGGCTTTTAATGTTAAAATCAACTAACCGAACTTATATTACCTATTTTACAATTTTCTCGTAAACGGCTCTAACGATTTTGATGAAACTTGCCAAAAGTCTTCTCATTAAAGCCCTTTAACTTTTCTTATACACATATACATAGTATATCACCGAGAAAATATAGGGAGAACATTTATGACGAAAAGAAAACTTTATTAAAAAAAAAAGATACGCAGAAATTAAAGTTATGCGTTTTATGGTAAATTATGTATAGAATCATATGAAAGGCGATAAAATTCACTTAAAACCAAAAAAAGTTATTTAAATCGGACCAATATTAGTAAAGATACAGAGTATCTTAAAAGGGCTAAAAGAGTAAACCCTAGATGGAAAGCCGAGTCTGTTCGAAAGCAGACGGGGCGACCAAATCTCTTCCAACCAGACCGCCATCCTATTCCCTACAATAAGCTATGTAATAATTTAATGTAATAGTACGAGAAAAATGTAAAAATTATTAACTTAATAATTTCTACTTTTTTATTATTTTATGGAGACATGGAATCAGTAAGATGTAACTTAAAAAATTTATTTTCAGCTTGACATACCAAAAATATATAGTGCACATTCAGAATTTCCATATTACAATTGCTTGAAAACTATTTTATTTGCACTTTTGTGAGAGAAGGCGTGAGAAAGTACATGCTGAGAATATTTCAAGTAGTGTTTATGTGAACTCTTTAAAATTATTTTTTTAAATAGATTATTATTATAGGGCTGTAAGCAAAAGTTGTGTGATGTGCGCACCGCGCCAGATTTTTAGATTTGTTAAAATATTGTGTCAAGAAATATGATTAATATTCTATACTGTTGGTATTATGAATATGGTGCTATTTTTCGTTTATTTAAAAGAAATATTTTTTAGTTATTCAAATTATTGTTGGAAATATTTAACATTTTTGATTGATTTTTTTTTTATATATAAACCTGCTACATGTTTATGTTTTAAATGGTAGCAGTAGTAGAAAAAAAAATTAAATTATATTCTTCTGTTATAAATTTCCTGAGCTTAAACCATTTATTAAGACTGAACACTACAAAATCAAATTAGTGTTGACCAGATAGAGATTAAATCATTCAACAACTAAAGATATACTGAAGAAAATTTGAGAGAACGTTAAGAACAGTTATCGAGTGATACATCTTTATATTGGTTAGTCTGCATTAGGCTGCTGAAGTGGGATGTTATATATCTTGCCTCTATTAGCTGTTTCGAATCTTCTAATGATAATCTTATTTTAGGGTTTAGTTGCAGAAGTAAAAACTAGCTATAAAGTTATTAAATAAAAGTAAGAAACAAACATATACATTATAACATGCAAGGTGCAAGCTCTATGTACTAATATACTATATATAGGAGTTGGGTCGATGGGGCAACACATTGTGTGCTCTTATCTGGTCTGCTCTGGCCCCGTTCTATATAGGCCAATACAGCTACCTCCCGCTGTGCATACACTGCATTGAGTTCTTCACAAAGTAATATCGGTTTTAGTTTGAAACTTTAATAATTTTTTTTGTAATACTAAAAATAATTCGTCTATATTTCGTTACTTTATAACATTCTGCATTTTTCTGGTGATTAAATATAACGGCTTAAGACTAAGATTTGTAAATAAATAAGGGGAATAATACAGCTGCAAGCTGGTCTTAATGTTGAATGAGATTTTTTAACTGAATTTGGTGTTTTTGGGCCTTTATAATTCAACCCTGAATTTTATATATTATTACAAAAATGCGACCATCATTATTGGTATTTTGGGCTCTTGTTGCTTCAAAGAAAGTCATTTAAAATCGAGAATTGAATTTTCTAATATTATTTTAATTATGATTAGTTTTTGATACGGTTTTTAATAATGTGATAGATGATTATGTCAATAAAAGTTTAAACAAATGTTCAATTATACACGTTCGCACATACACAACAAATCATACTTGCAGTAGGAAAATAAATAACAAAAAAATTGAAATTGTTGGAAAATTATATCTAAAGTTTTTTTTTTCCTACACTTATAAATGTCTTCTCATTAAAATACACTGAACATTCGTAATATCCATTCCTATTTTATGACAAAAGTGGAGGGAAAATGGGGGAGCTGGTGCACGATTCCTCCATCCCCACCACCGCTAACCTTAAGTGTCACGCGTTCTTTCCTCGACCCTACCTTAACCACCACGTGGTCTCACCGCGACCTATGAGGATGTTCCGCGATGGTTAAGGTTAAGTCGAGGTGAGACCACGTGGTGGTAAAGGTAGGGTCGAGGTGAGACCACGTGGTGGATAAGATAGGGTCGAGGTGAGACCACGTGGTGGATAAGATAGGGTCGAGGTGAGACCACGTGGTGGATAAGATAGGCTCGAGGTGAGACCACGTAGTGGTTAAGGTAGTTTCGAGGTGAGACCACGTGGCAGTTAAGGTAGGGTAGAGGTGAAAATTCAAATCCTGATTTAACCTTAACCATCGCGGAACATCCTGGTCTATGCTCCGTCCGCATATTTTAGTCACGTGACCCCTTGTAGCCTCTGGTGAAAGAAATCAAACAATTTGAATTATGAAGCGAGTGTGGAGAAGGGTTAATATGAATATTTCTAAATTATCAGTATATTTCTGGAAGAGTCAAGAATCAATAAAGATTTGAATCTCTTAAACAGCTGAAAATATTTGACCAGTCAACGTTTCGCAAAAAAACAAAAAAAAAAACAACATAATATCATACAAATGGGGACCAATATAGCAAAAGTGTGGTCAGAATTGTGCTCCAACTGCCACGATTTTGCTCATATTAGTTACTTTTAATACTATCTATCATCTGATGATGACAAACATTCTAATATTGACATTTTGCTTATATTAGTTACTGTTAATATTATCTATCATCTGATGATGGCAAACATTCTAATATTGACAGTCCCCTATACAGAACAAGACATGCTGACCCAGAGACGATAACGAAATATCTAATAAAAAGTTATCATTTTATGAAAGAAAACAAACAATTTGAATTATGAAGTGAGTATGGATAAGCGTTAAGTATTGAGAAGATTATGTAAAGTAGGCAGGGAAATCTTCAAGTGGAGTAAGGTGCTGCGCTCTAGCGGACAGAAATTTATAAACATCGGGGAGATTATGGAAAATTTAAAGAAAAAAGAAATAGCTAGATAAAGGTAAAAATTGGGAAAATTGCATAAAATATAAACATTGAGAACTGGTATAAGATTAAAAAGTAGTTTTGTTTATGTTTCAGTGAGATGAGTAAAGATAGAGGATTAATAGTTCCAGTTGCGTAAAATTTTAATATTGCGTAAGCTATTTTTTTTTTTTGTTTATATTTCAGCGAAAAAAAATATAAAATTAGTGGTGGGGGAATTGACAAGGTCGAAAATGATAACTTGAAATTGTTGGAGTGGTGGTAAGGAAGAGTATGGTTGATGGAGGGGGTAACGCATGCGAAACTAGCGTAGATTTACTCTCCACCAATACTCCGCAGCGAGCGACTACCTAAGGATTCATTTTTGTTCTAGCATCCGATCATAGCAGATCCTTCATTTTCAATCATCATGAATTCGTAAGTATATTTATTGCTTTAGCCATTTCTTATTTTTATCTAAACCTGCTTTCTTCTTATGTAAATCTGTTTTATGTTTAGTTCTATCAGAGATTTTAAAGCTCTCTTCAACCGATTAAACGATGGCGCTCGCTATGTGCATAAATTGAATTATATTCAAATCGGACGGCCATACATCATCGGAGAACTGGAACATGTTGAAACGAAAATGGGATTAGCGTTGGTCGCTACGTTAAAGGATCATGATAATTCCATCAGAGTGTATCTTCCTAAACGTTTTAAGATGTCGGTTGAAGACATCGAGGCTTTTAACAATAGCGTTGAAATAATTTCTTTAGTGTATAATGGAAGAATTGGTTATAAAGATGATGTTTCATTTATTTAAAAATTCTATATCTTGTATCTAATATTATGATGAAATAATTTTTATTTTTATTTTATAAAATTGTATTTTTTTTATTAACTATACCCTATATCTTTGTTTGTGTATAAAAGTTAAACTTTTTAAGGATTAGCAGTTCAAAGTCCATTGCTTACTTTCAAAGGAAGGATTATGGGATAGCGCAATATTTCGAAATCTAAATTTGTTTACTTTTTAGCGGAAGGACTGACAAGTCCTATTTCATTCTTTATATTTTGGTGTTAGCAGCTCAAAGTCCAAAAGTTGTTATAGGATTAAGGAGCTTTTACACTCTCACACATATTTTGTGAGACTTCTTTATTTGGACTCAAGGGACCTTAAATCGTATATTTCCGTAGATAATTGTGATTTGAAACTTTTTCACGATCGAAATATTTTCTCTTATTATATATTTCATATTTAGGTAAGTGAAAGTTAAAATAAAATCCGCTAAAATTCACAAAAAACAGCTAAAATCAATATAAAAACAACTAATGGCAATTATAAAAATATTGAAAATCAATATATACTTGCTGTAATCAAGAAAAACCGTTAAAGTAAAATCGATTATAAAAATATCTAAAATCAAGAAAAATCGTTAAAGTAAAATCGATTATAAAAATATCTAAAATCCGCTAAAATCAATAAAAATTATTAAAATCATTAAAAGCTGCTAAAATCAATTATAAAAAATATCTAAAATTTACTAAAATTAATAAAGTAACAGACAAAAACAGTATGTAACCTTCTCAAAAGAGTATAAAGAGGGTACCTGATCCTTCATCGTATAGGTTAGGATTATATAACCGTAGGGGAGGTTACATACTATAAAGTGGATACCTGACCCTTTATCGTATAGGTTATGATTATATAACCGTAGGGGAAGTTACAGATTATAAAGTGGGTACCTGACCCTTCATTTATGATTAAATGTATATGGTCAGACGCCTTCGTTGGGTACACTCAACCTCTCGAAGGTGGGTACCGAATAAATTGTGGTTTAAACGGGTGTTAGTGTTATAAACAGGTGATAAATAGAGTTAGGGAGATCGAAGTGGGGTCCGAGTACACACGGCGACGAGCGAGTGTCTCCCACTACCTCGGTGAGACCGAGCAGTCTCGTACGGCTCCGAGGACATCCGAGATTAGCCGAAAGGAATCGAAGACATCGCGAGGACTGATACGAGTGCAATTACGAGCCAGTTTGTTGATTATAATTAAATTAATTGTCCAGCGCGATACAGTCGTTTCGATTTGTCGATATATTTCAGGGATTAAAAGTTCGATAAGAACTTAACGGGGTTAAAAGTTAATCCTTTTAAGACCATTATTTATACTATCAGATATTAAAAATACTTAGTACATTGAAAAATTGTTTTGTTTATGTTTCAGCGAGATAAGTAAAGATAGAGTATTAAGAGCTCAAAGTCCAAAAGCTGTTATAGGAATATGGGGCTCTACTATTTATTTGTGTTTTAAGGATTATCAGTTCAAAGTCCAAAAGCTATTCAAATATTAGGAAGCCCTACCATTTATTTATGTTTTAGAGATAAACAGTTCAAGGTCCATATTTGTATTTCATCTGGACATAATCCAACTTGTCTATACAAGATGCAACCTGTTTACATGTTGATACAGTTACATATTGTTAAGGTTATGTAAACATTGAGAAGATTGCACAAACATGAAAACAATGTAAAGGTTATGCGACCTTTGAGAAGGTTACAGAGTATAAAGAGGGTGCCCGACCCTTCATCGTATAGGTTATGATTATGTAACCGTTGGGGAGGTTACAGACTATAAAGTGGGTACCTAACCCTTCAACAAAACCTCAAGTCTTTCAAACGGTAGAAAAAACAAAATGGTGGTGTAAGAAAAACAAAATAGCGGCCGGGTACACTCATGCCCTATGAGGTGGGTACCTAACCCTTCAACAAAACCTCAAGTCTCTCAAACTGTAGAAAAACAAAATGGCGATCGGGTACACTCATGCTCTATAAGCTGGGTACCTGACCCTTCAATGGGTGGAGGGGATAAATATTGTGGGCGGAGCATAGGTCAGGAGGTGCTGTGGATCACGTGACTGGATCACGTGACTAAACATGTGGGCGGAGCATATGCCGGAGGGTGCAATGGGTCACGTGACTGGATCACATGACTAAAACCTGGGGACGGAGCATAGACCAGAAGGCGCCGCGGGTCACGTGACTGGATCACGTGACTAAAACGGGGCGAGGCATAAGGGTCACGTGACTAAAAAGTGGCGTGGCATAAGGGTCACGTGACTAAAAAGGGGCGTGGCCTAACAGTTAAGGTTAGGTCGAGGTGAGACCACGTGGTGGTTAAGGTAGGGTCGAGGCCACGTGACACTTAAGGTTAGCGGTGGTGGGGATGGAGGAATCGTGCACCAGCTCTCCCATTTTCCCTCTACTGACAAATATTCTGTTTGTTTTTATGAAGAGGAATTAAAAAGTGTAAAAAAAAAAACAAATGATTTTCCGATAATTTAAAATTTTGAGTTGTAACTTGATCCTACGACAGGTGCCAAAGGTTCAGCAATATCAATATTAACCATTTTCTTTTTCGGACAAAGGAATATGTACAAAGTCGGGCGCTATACCTGGAAGGCGGGGGGGGGGGGAAGGATGCAGTTCAAGACCGCCAATAGGCCGCTTAAGGAAAGCGAAAGTAAGAGCACCATAAAACTAGACATAGGCCAGGTCGACATGGTGTAATAAAATCTGCCGCCTAAGGTTACAGAGAAAGGAGATCAAACATCTTCGAAGTCCTTATAGCGTCAGCCAATAAGATGTCCCAAAAGGAGAGTGGAGACAGAATTCATCTTTTCAAGAAGAAGTAGGGGTAACAGTATAAGGGACAGAGAAAAGAACAGTTCTTGAGAGTTCTGGGGAAAGAGTTGAAGAGGAGAGTTCTTGGGAGAAGCCAGAAGACGAAGGTTCACAGAGAGAACAATGGAGCAGTCCATCGAGAAACGAAGTTCGAGCCAGAGACCACTACAGGAGAAAGAAACCTAGACCATCGAGCCCCGACAACCATAATATAACTTCTAACTATAAGATGAGTGCTAGTCCTTTGACTCATTCTGTACATAAAAGTACAATATTATGTGGCATCCAGATAATATTTTAAATAAGCAAGAGTTCTCCCAATATTCTCAAATACATATGTTACAGTCTGTAGATTTTTACAATGAGAGTAATTTAGATTAGAAATTAGTAAGCCAATAGTTTAATTAATAACGTAACGTAAATAAAGTAAGATCTGTAACAAAATCTACCATTCTATTTATCCTGCATGCCATAATATCCATTCGAAATATCCATTCGGTATTTATAATATCCCAAGCTATTGACCATATCAGGGATGTCTTCGGTCTCTAGCCTTTTATGTTAATATATAGTGTGATTGATCGGCTCCCTCCTGGAACCGATGCAAATAGAGAATAAATTAGATAATTAAATTGAGTAAATGTGGTTTCTAGAACCCCCACCTGCCTTAGAAAAGCAGTTTGCCATAAACATAGCAATATATATATATATATATATATATATATATATATATATATATATATATATATATCTGGAGACTACAATATATAAAAGGAAATACAATTCAAAAAAATTAAAGCGAATTTTAAGATGGGAATCGCTTCGACTCCCAAAATCGACTGGGTTCAAATTCATAAGAACAATATACTTCCTATTGTTGCTTACGAATGCAAAAAGTCGCCATTTTTAAGGAAGAACAAATTCTTAATGTTTTTGGAAATAAAGAAGTGCTCAAAATAAGAGAATTTGATAAAGATGAATTCACTGGAGTATTTAGAAGGCTACAAGCATGGGTGTACTCATAGTTTGTTTCGGAAGGATTTAATATGAAGAAGTAATTACCAAAGCATCTTCAATCGACAAATTGGACTTAAGTTTTAAGGAAAAGAAATATCTTATCAATAGATTTGCTTTTCGTTAATTGTTATTCTATAGCATAAGTATCACTCAAAATACAAACCGTGTGTTGTGGGTATGAAACTCATATTTTTTTTAAGAATTTCAGAGAGGAAAAGCGGATTTTATCTCTCTTCTCCCCCTCGTGTTCACCACTGGCTACAAGTCTTATCATATAAACATATGATGATATTTAATTGTTACTTTTCCTTTTTTATTAAATCCATTATTACATCTGTGATTTTTACTTCCTTGTACGAAGCAAAGGAAGTATTGTAATCGCGAAAATTTTCGGTTTTCAGATTTGGACGGAAATATCCATTTTGACCATCTCTGAATCCATTTTGACTAGTTTCGTCGAGGGGTCTATGCGTACATACGTTCGTATCTCGCATAACTCAAAAACGGTTAGCCGTAGAAAGTTGAAATTTTGTATTTAGGATTGCTGTAAAATCTTGTTGAGAACCTCTGTTTTTGGTCACTGCTTGATCACCGGAAGTGATACTTTACTTGAAGATCATAATTGATTTCCATGAAAAAATATATTAAAATACAATGCAAAACTTCTCAAATTTAGTATTTATAACTTATATATTGACTTAAATAATATAGTAGATTTTGGTCTAAATTGGAAAATGGGAAGCGGTATTTTACTTGTAGGTCATATTAGACATTCATCAAAAATTATATTAAAATATAAGGTAAAACATCTCAAATTTGGTAAATAGGACTTTTATATCGATATGAATGTATTTAATATATTCTGGTTAAAATTGGTGAGCCGAAAAGGGTAATTTACTTGAAGGTTATGACCTTCAAGTAAAGTACACTTCGCTTGAAGCTTATTATGATAAGCTTACATCAATAAATTATATTTAAATTAAATACATAAATGATATGTTTCGGTAATAAAGGTTATAAACGCCATTTTGTTTCCAACCCAATTCAACATTTTTATTACTTGTTTTAAGTGTTAAAATTGAGTGTAAAATACTGGTTTTCCTCCCCATTTGGGTGTGTGTCAGTAGATGGATGTCGCGAGGCCGAGCGTCTTTATTGAGATACTGCAATCTTCGGAAGCTAGTAACCAAATTCAGGATCACTTTTTGAGCCACCGATTTATAGTTTAATAGGCGTACAAGGAAGTCATGTGTTGTCCACATCAGATATTTTTCTATTGCCTTATCCCGTTTCTAGGTAAAGAAAATATTTTCCAACTATTATACTCTATAATTGTACCAATAAATAACTGATTATTCAATTTGCAATATTGTTCCCGCAACGGCAGGCCTCCCCGTTTTACGAAATAGAATTCGGGCTATAAGTGCACATCGATGAGTGGGCTAACGGAAAAGAAGTGGGACGTTAGCGATAAAATGACGATTGCTGTTCAAATCGAAAGAGTTAGTCCTGCCTCTAAGAAATGACGACGATACCTTCCGGCCGATAAGGGTCGTATTATACAAACTGCGACGATCCCCACTCGCTCCGAGATTTAACTTATCCTTTGCACCCATTGCCAACGCCTCTTTTTTTCGTCAGATTCCTTTTTTTCTTCACCGTAAGAATTCGAGAGTTTTCTACCATCATTTACAAGTTGAATGTTATATTTTTACCTCCTTAACAACCTACCCGAGCAAGAAAAAGTACTGTAATCGTTCAAAAAGTCATTTGGACATCTCACTTATTCTACCAGACTTTTATGTTTATTCTCACCACTTTGGTAACCTACTCATTTTCCTGAAATAATGTATCGTTGTCAATCGGAACATACGGGTATGCTATTACATATTAATTCATAGCCGAGTGGAGCACAAAAAGAATTTCGCATTCTCAACAACAGTATTGTTCGTTTAAATTGTCATATTTTTCTGATGTAGTAGTATTGTCGCGACAGTGAGACAGTGTGGCAGTGTACTTGTATACTTACTGACAGTTAATTAGGTGACAGTCAGAAAAACAGTTAACTGAAAACTATACAAAAAGAATCGTTATTTTCACTTTCTGGTACGAATTAAAGTAAGCATTGTAATCGCGAAAATTTTCGGTTTTCAGATTTGGACGGAAATATCCATTTTGACCATCTCCGAATCCATTTTGACTAGTTTCATCGTGACGTCCATTCGTATCTCGCATAACTCAAAAACGGTTAGCCGTAGAAAGTTAAAATTGTGTATTTAGGATTGCTGAAAAATCTAGTTGTGAACGTCTCTTTTTGGTTACTACATGATTGCCCGAAGGGGAACTTTACTTGAAGGTCATTATTGGTTTCATCAAAAATTATATTAAAATATAATGTAAAACATCTCAAAATTTGGTAAATAGCACTTTTATATCGATATGAATGTATATGACTAGATTGATAGATATGACTAGATTCTGGTTAAAATTGGTGAGTCGAAAAGGGTAGTTTACTTGAAACTTACATCAAAAATTATATTAAAATTAAATTCAGAAATCATATGGTTCGGTAATAAAGATTACTAACGCGTTTTGTTTCCACTCCAATTAAACATTTTTAATAATTGTTTTAAGTGTTAAAATTGAGTGTAAAATACTGGTTTTCCTCCCCATTTGTGAGATCAACAAGTATTCAGCATGAGAATAAGATATAAGTTAAGTGGGTTCTTCCAATAAAATGTCGAAACTGTCAATTTCCAATGCTTTATCTAGTGATATTGACAGTTTAAATGTTATAATAGAACACGAAGAAATCTGTTGGAAACTAATTACCTAATGAAAGAAAACGACATATAATAACGGAAAGAGGCTTCCAGAAACAAGAGTATGGTTTTCCTTCCCATTTGTGTGTGTGTGTGTCAATAGATGGATGTCGCGACGCCGAGTGTCGCTTTTGAGATACCGCAATCTTCGGAAACTAGTAACCAAATTCAGGATCACTTTTTGAGCCACCGATTTATAGTTTAATAGGAGTATAAGTAAGTCATGTGTTGTCCACATCAGATGTTTCTAACAAAGGCAACCTCAGCTCATTTATTAAAAAAATAGTAATCTAGAAAATTAATTTCAATAACTAATTTATGGTAAGCCATATTCATAAAACAAATATAAATAAAAAATTAAAGAAATTTATAATAAATACTAAAAAAAACTAAACTTTAGATTTTTCATTTTTCCTCCAAGAAATAACTAACGCCAAAATGTCGAATATAATCAATTTTAAGTTCAGAAATAATCGAAACACAATAATATACGGCCATAGTTAATATGGTCGATGAGATGCAACTTTTCACTGTCACATGCCACCAATTTACCTGAAAGTAGAACAGTCCACGAAAATGTCTTGTAGTTGCTAAATAACTATAAGAATTAGTAACATATCTTTAAAATTAATTCTAGGTAAGAAAAATAAGATTAGTTCAAATGAGCGAGAGGGGGAAGGCAACGCTCACTTCGAGGAGCTAGGACAACTCCTGGCAGCCCTGGAAAATTTCAGAAATGGAAGGACATTCACATTGTACACAGGATCGGATTTAAAGTTTGGATGCTTCAAGATCAAAAGCTTTTTGCACCCCGTCTTCATACGTAAAATGTTCAAAATAGCATTATGAAGTAATTTGAACTACTTTTTATTTACAATCATTATTCTCAACTCTCTTTTGTCTTATTTTCTGTGATTATTTTAATCATCGAGTAAAAATTCTATGTTCTTTCTAACCTTATCTCGTACTTTAGATAGCATTTTCTTTTCTCTATCTAACACACATATTTTGTGTACATGATATTATTTATTTTTTTTATTTGCATGTTTTGTTCAGCAAACTAACTCTACGCCTCAATTATAATATTTTAAAACAGAATATTGTCTATAAAAACTTTTGGATAACAAGTATACCATTAAACATGTTACAAGTAAGAATCCATTTCCATAAGTAAAAAAATGTCCAACAAATCTAAATTGTCAACATTATTATGTTCAACGCCTGGATGGGGATAAAATCTAATTGTACCAGAAATATTTTCCAAAAATATTAAAAATATGAATTTGTATAAAATTGTAGATTTACCTGATTTCTATTCATTAGTTAACATATTTTCATTTATATATAGTAGAATATATTTGTATGATGATAAGTTTGCCTCTTTAGGAATTACAAAAAGTGATGAAGAGACTAGATACCAATAGCTCAAAACACGTTCGACATAGAGACATGTTTTCTATTGAGCACTAGAAGAAACAATAACTCTTTCCTTTGGGACACAACACAACTGAACAAACAACTCCATCAGACTGTCCTACTTTAATATACGTAGCTTATAAATATTTATAAATAAAATCAATTTGTAGATCCAAGTTCAACGTGCCTTACAGAAGAAAATACTGCCAATAGTTAAAAGTTAGTGACTTTGGATGTATATTTATCATTAAGGTTTTATCATTTTAAATAAAAATATTATTCCGCAAAAAATAAAGTACTAATAATAAGTAAAAATTTTTCATTAAACTATGAAGCATGCATGACAATGAGGCGTACGCAATTCGGGCTCTTTTGTTTTGGGAAATTAACTAAAGTTTATTACTCCGTTACTAGCCTAAAGCCTACTACGTACTATCTAACGTAAAACCGAAATCGGACTGGCATTAGTGCGTTCAAATAAACAAACTCTGTTGCATTATAAAAATAGTTCAATAATAAAAATAGTGCACGTTACATTGGTACAGATTAATGTCTGTAAAAAGTTTCAATGACTATTTTTGTTGGCAGTACCGTTAATTGAATTTTACAACGTAATAGTTAAATTAGTAATTTGACAAAAAAAATTAGTTACTATATTCATTGTTGAATATAGAACAGAATGATTCTTCTGTATTCATTCCTTATCACGAATAAATTCTCTCTAAAGTTGAAAGAGTCGGTTATTGAAACTTTTCTGACAGTTCTAATCCTGACTCTTGGCCAATAAGATCCTACTCTTCCACGAGGTATCGAGTTTTAATCAAATCGGTTTTACGGAAGAACTTGGTAATTGAATTTCTTTTTAAATTAGTTTCGATTAATGCCCAATCGTAGCAAGTTTTTTATCCACCCCCATCGGAATTTCCAATTCAAATAGTAATCCTTCCTCGCTTATAGTTTTCGATTTGAATTAAAATGAAAATTAAAAAAAAAAAATCGGTTTTGAAACTAATTATCATATTAGTCAACCCGTAATTATGGTACTGTAAAAAAATATATTATTTTAGAACGGCATTTTTTATATTGTCATTAAATGGGATTCTCTATATTAAATTTCAGATAAATTGTAATGTAATATTAATATATTTTTTTAGATAATACAACTTGGAAATGGGCAAAAGAGCCTAAAACGTCGTTACAATGAATTTTTAAGAAATATAAAGAAAATTCATTTTTAAATTAGGGTGTTTTAAATTTGTTTCTCCTGAAATAGAATAAATGATATATATTATTTGATATTTTTTCAGGCCACTTCCTGCCAAATCACCTAACTTCCGGAATTTCTGAAATACCACTTATACAATAATTTCCTTAATCCTCGGAATTCCACCCACCAGCTAAAAGAGGAAGTTAGAGCTTGCGGTGGCAGATGGTGTAGACGTCGTTATGCAGAAAAGTTTTAGGAATACACTTCTTTACTTTAATTAAACTTGAATCCTCAGTGAATTAGCAGACTAAGCCTTCCTTCTTATATTCTTCAGTTCCATTCCTAACGAACTGCACCACTTTTTACTAAGGTTGAATAAATCTATTTCTAAATTTCGGAATAAACTAATCAATCGCAGGATTAAACTCATGATTAAAATTAACCCAGAAATAATTTACTACAAGGCCATAAAGAAGCTGGCAATATTTAGGTTTTTTTCAAAAACTCAGTACACTTTTAATGGTTTTAAACCTAAATGTTTAAAGGGACCTAAAACGACCAACATGGTTGATAGTCCTTCTCAACAAACATAACGACAAATTGAAGAACATGTTGGTCGTCTGCAGACCCCTTAACATGTGGTTGGCCATCACTGCCACAGACATTTCAAGACAGTTGGATTAATTATATCACGCCCACTAGATATCTAACTTTGCTTGATTTTACTTCAACCGTTCGTCCAACCTGTCCCTCAACCACCGACCTGTCTACAGACGTTCAACATCATTCTGAATATCGCCTTTCACCAACAATGTTGACCAACTATGTTGATGTCTGTAGTCCCCTTAAGTTGTGAATTTCGATCACATTTTTCGATGCAAATACTCATCAAGTTCATCAAAATAACAACAAGCCCAATTAGGAGTCAAAAATAGTTGCACAATGTTCTGATTTTACTGAGAAAAAAATCATCAAAGCTTATTGTTTTAAATATTCATAAAATGTTACTCAATTTTTCGTAATAAATCAGGGATAAGTTTATTTAGTCCCGGAATATTATTTGGAGTATATAACGTTATATATCTCCGTGATTAAAGGAATTAAATACCCGTTACTTAGATCAAATTCAAAGAGCTTAATGACAGCCAACTTAAGACCCTTCTTTGTCACAGTAGAAATTTCAACTCTTATGTTATGAATTACTAACAGTATCATAACATGTTTATAACCCTTTTCCTCCTCTTACCGATAACAGTACATGGTTCGGCAGTGAAATGGGATGGTTTCGTAATTAAATTATTTAATCAAAGAAATAATTGTTTATTAATTTTTCCTGCATTAATATAAAGTACGAGAATAGCCATTTACGTCCAACAAAAATTTACTAAACTAAATTTATAAACTACGTTCACCAAACATCTTTCATCTAAATGTTATTATTTTTTGAGTCTTAATTAAATCTTTGACGAATCATTTAATTTTGAAATCATCCCATTTCACTGCCGGACCATAAATGCCAGTTTTAATTTGAGACCAGATTATTACGCAACTACTTACTTAGATGTTTAAAAGCTATGTTTCCATTACATAGTTTATTCATTACATCCATACCGAGTAGAATTTTCAAGACTATAGTATAACTATACTTTCTGCTGGTACAACAGAAACAAAAATACATGCAATTTTTTTTGTTCATATTTATGTGAGATTCTCAAGCAAGCGTAATGGCTAGAATATAAAATGTTTCTAATATTCGGAGCCACCGAGATCCGTGGAAATCACCGAGTTACAGAGGCAATTTATCCAGAGAAGGACATGGCTATGAATACTGATCAGTTGAGGAATTATACCACAAAGGGGCCTCGTAAATCTGTGGCTCCATTGAGCCTGTCTGCCGCCGCAGTTGGGCGGGCTATGTCTTGTTAAGCTCCTGCGTCCTTCTGAGTTGAAGCTAAGGGGGGCGCATCTTCCAGTCGAAGGAGTTTGTCTACAAGATATGTCAAGGATTGTACATTGTGCGTCGAGAAACTATGATTATAATTACATTAGTTGTATTTCATTGACAGCCAGAACGTTTCGGAAACAAAATAATTTATTTGTTTTTTTTAAATCCAGACATCTTATCAAACAACCATTTCATTAAATATACATATTTAGGATTTTGTCACTTATGAAGTTTCCCTTAGCCTCTCTATGTATTTCTCCCTTTCAATCGTCTCTTCCTCCGTCCATGCCCGCTTATGATTTCTTTAACATTATTTTTTCGTTGTATTCCAGTTCTTCTTCTTTTTTTTCTTCTCCCTTCAGCCTCTCATTCCATTATCAATGTTGGTATTCGACTTGAATCGATTCGTTTTAAGTTCCTTACCATCCTAATCGTATTATTTCGATCACTTCTACGATGTTTCCTTAAACTTCCATTATTTCTATGATTTCGTTGTTACTGATATGCTCTATTCTTGAATCTCTATTGATCTGTTAAGTCTTTTTTATTTTACCATATTGAGGGTTCAAAGCTCAGAACCATACAGCACTATACTTTCGACCAGTGCATTATATATTAGTTTCTTCGTCTGTCCAAGGATATTACTGCACCAGAGGAGAGAATTTAACATGCAAATTACCTTTCTTTCTACTGCTGTTGATTCTTTTATTCGCTTCAACATTTGTGGTCCCGCTACTTTCCAGTATTGAGCCAAAATAGAAAATATATTCCACTCTATTGAGATTTAATATATATATTATTATTAAATTGCTCTGTTATTAAATGATTATCGTAACTTAATAAAGTGAAACCTCGTATACCCGGACTAACTGGAACCAATGGTAACCCGGATAATCGAAATTCGGATAATCCGGGTAAGAGGGGTAATGAGCAAAATAAAAATCTTAAATTAGCAGTCTTGTGGTTGACGATAAAAACTATTTATAGCTAGTGAGTTCATCAACACCGACGTCCTGTGATACTCTAGAAGAACTTTCTTAAATTCAGCAAAAGGCATTTTATTACTATAATTTATTGAACAACCTATGCAGGAACTGTACATTGAATCAAACTAAAAAGCGAATAATTGGCGTATTTATACATAGATAGTTACGATCTTGTTAATATATTTAAAAATTATTATCCAATCTCAAAAATTAAATAAAAATAATGTGGTCCGGATCTGGAGATCTGGATAAAAGAGGGCCGGATAATCGAGGCTGTACTGTAATTATTTTCTTTTGTATGTACATATTTTAAATTTATACTTTTTATAATAATTGATAATAATTATATTGTGGACTGATCTAAAGAAAAAAAAACGGTTTAAATTTTTAAAAACTCCCTCAGAAATGAAACATATATTTTATCTACTTTCAATCATGTGGTGAACAAATAAGTTATAAGCAATGGTATTAAAAATGAAAAATAAAATAGTGGCTTCAACGTGACGTAGAGATTTAAAAAGTATTTAGCATATTGTGTAGGTCGAGTTATGTTACTATATTGTGATTCAATAAATTAAAAAGTACAGTTTAGTGAGTCATTGTTTTTGTATTTATTTGTATCCCTTCACAATGGCTTCTTTATAAAATTCATAGGCACTTGATTATATGTTCCTGATCTCACAAACATGATCCAGTTCTGAACTTACAGCACAAAAAGAATAAAAAATACTACAGATAAAATTTATTTTAAAATTAATTCGATATTTAAAAAGAAAGGAATTTTAGTGTGATGATAAAAAAAAAAAAAGAAATAATTGAATAAATGAAAAAAAAAGTTTGGAAGTATTAATATAAGAAATAATTACCCATTTAAATATGCGAAAAATATTAATTTAAGCTTTATATATTTATATGTAAAAAGTTTCTTTCTAATTAATTTACTGAATGTGCAAAAATACTTGTTCCTATTGTGGAATTGTGGTTTATTACTTACCTAATCTACAATATTATTTTAAATTTCATCATATTAAAAAAAATTTAATTTTAATATATTTGTGTCCCAAATTTTAAGAGTTTTTAATTCTAAAAAATATAATTAATTCTAATTCTAGAAAATAATCATTTAATACATTTTTAAAAACTGGTGAGTTTAAATAGTTTTTTCCATTACTGTGTATGTATATATATATATATATATATATATAAATTATTTTAAATTATTTAAATTAGAGACATTTATCAATGCTTATAACCCACTTAAAATCATATTCGTATAAAAAAAAAAAATTATTAAGCATTCATTTATTATTTACTGTAAGGTATTTTCCAGTGGAAATTTCCACTGTGAATTTTGCGGCACCTTATGTTATCTACTTAAAACACTTTGAAAAAATTAAACTATTTTAATTGTAATGCATTTAAAAAAATCTATTGGACTGCTTAAATTATGATGGTTCTAATTAATACAGAAAAATTTGTGTTATCAATGAAATGTAATATCTTAACAGAAGTTTTGATAATTTCACTACGGCAATTAATAATCAAAGATAAGCATGCTTTGTTTAAATTTGTTATCTACTTAACCAACAATTTATTCATATATTCATTTTAGATTGATATAGAAACATTTTCGAAACTGAAAAGTTTTTATATATTTTAATAAATTTTGACTTAATAACTTTTATTACAAGCATAATTTTTTTATATTCACGTGTTTTAGGGAGTGGTATAAAACAATATTTTTTTTACAATTAAATACTTGAAAACAGGTTTCTATTGGCGAGAGAAAGAAAAATATATTAAAATGCATTATTGGATGCTAATATGCTAACTTTACGCTTTAACATTATTGGATGCTAACTTACTGAAAATTTCAGATTCTTTCTTGAGGTCGATTATTTCGAAATGGCTGTACATAATACAATAAACGCGCACTGTAGAAACTTAAAGAAATGATTAATATCACATTTAACACTTTTCAAATATTACGGTTGAACTTGATGTGACACAGAATGTGTTGTATGTATATTGTCGTCAGGTGTTAGGGAAGCTAATTTGATTACAGAGAATCATGGCGCCTAATTTTACCCCACCACCAAGCTCTAGGACACGGTCAGTTTGAAATAAGTGCAGTTATTACTTGGCTAGTATCCTCTAAATAACGGCAGTCTACTTTTACTCTCAGCTCTGAGGTATTTTACGGTTATTTATATTGTTGTATATGTTTTATTATCAAGTAGTTGATCAGCTGTAAACTGTTATGAATTATTATTAAAAAAATAATCATTTGTGTCTTATTAATATGGGATATGCATCAAATTAAAATGGTTGGAATGCCCGAAAAGGTGATATAAAGTGCATTCAGATTTAAGTGCATTTCAAAAACTATTAGAATTATTTGAGGATTTTACAAAATAAATTCAAATTACTGAAATCTTTGTGACCTTTTAAACTTATTAGACAAATAAATTTGATTTGTAATGGTTTGTTCAACAAGATGGCAATGTAGTAGTTTTGTAACTAAAGGAATCATATTATGAAATTATCAAAGATTGCTGAAGATATTAGGAAATACCAACTAAATTAACAATAAAAAATAAAATCAAATGAGTTATATAATTAAGTATACTTATGGATAAACTAAATTTGTTTTGTAGTTAAACAATCTAATTGAATAAATACAATTTATGATTAACGGAAATCGTGAAGAACATTATTTTTTAGTGAGTTAATTCCTTACATATTAATATGTCTTTATCTAAATAGCTTTTAAAGGTTCAAAGTCATTATATAAATATTTATCCTACACTGAAGAAATTTTTAATATGAAATAACAATTGTTCAAAATAATAAGAATTTTTATATAAAGTTCTTATAAAAAAAGGGATGAAATGAAATTATTTCAGTTTTTTTTTTAAATAATAACGGTTAAAATCAATAAAAATAATCCAAAATGGATGAAAATTATTATGTCAATTTTAACCTTGTAAAATAAGTTGTATTTATTTAAATAGTTTTCACATGTTGATGTATAATACATTACCTAAACAGTAATTTTTACAGGTATTTTATTATGAACATATTTTTTAGAATTGGTTAAAATAAAGTGAAATATTATACAATTAAAAAAATACAAACATTAAATAATTTATTTGATCTCTGATTATTATACATTAGAAATAGTGATGGAATGAAATTTATTCTTTCAAAGCTTTGGTTAATGGCTAAATAATTAAATTGAATAAATGTATATACCTAATTTGAGATTAATGATGATTATGAAATAAATTCTTTCCTTTTAAATATCTTAATTTTATGATAATAATTTTAACAGTTTAAGTTAGCATAAAAACTATTATATATGTATCATAGTTCTATTGGAATTTCATTATAAATTCGTTAAACAATGTTAAACCTAATAAAAAACTTTGTGTGAATCATAAAAAAGAAATTATATTAATCACTGTATGGAATTTCTGCCTGATTTTAAAAGTTTGACTATGCCTAATAGTTTGAAATGAAATTTTTACCTTTAATTTGTTTTAATAAATAGCACTAATGACCTCTAATGGTTTCTTCGAAATCATTAGCCAGATACCAATTTGAATTTTTGTTATTGATTCGGTTTTTAAACTATTACCTCGTTGATAGGCCATTACACAACATTGAGTAAGTATTAAAATAATAAATTTCTACATATTACTACATTTTATTTTATCGATAATAGTACAACTATCTTGTGGTGTTGGATTCTGTACGCATTCTGAAAGTACCGATTAAATAATAAGATTCTATCTTAAAATTTGCCAAACATTAAAATAAAATATTAAATAAAGCGCACTCTTAATTATTTTATTTATTATTTTTACTTCCATATTATTTTACTTCCACACACTTTTAAAATACCTATAGAAGAATAACGGACAGGTGTTCGAACCGCACTGAGACTAGTATTCGACTAAGTGTTGTGGAAGGGAGGTGTCTACATCCACATTTTTGAGTGTAAACACCCCAGTAATTCGCTTGACTGTTAGAGGATATTCCTTCACAGCCAGCGGCCTGTTTAAGTTAATTTCCTGTTTATGTTATATTTTCTCAGTAAATCTTTCATTTTATAATTATTATTTCTACGATTATTGATGTCCTGTTGTTCATGTAGTGATAAACATTTTTTGGCCGTTGACAGGCTAATGGTTTTGGGACGGTCTGTACATCAGAAGCCGAGTCTGTTGAGGCGGCCATTGACGATCACTTTCTTTGTTATTATGTATTTAATTTTTACCTTTCTTTTGAAAGATAAAAATTCCATCAACATCCCTTTTCAACAGTAACGGAAATGAAAAACGCGCATGCGCGATCCTACATTCATTTCAAGAAATGGAATCAGAACCCTCGATAACCTAATAAACGATCCCTTTATCATAGAAATCTTCAATAGCAACTAAAAAGCGAAATGCGCATGCGCGATCGGAAATCCGATGGTGAATTCGGAAATAGCGCCCTTGAAAACATAGTAAACGATACCTATAACGAAGAATTTTTAAAAATAATAATTAAATAGAAATACTCGTGGCCGAACAAAATTTCGGTAGTAAATTTGACATTAACAATTTCGAAAACCTAATGAACGATCACCAAATTGATGAAATCCACCCTTCCCATACTAATTAGTAAAAAATAATAAATATTTAAAAATAAATAAACTACACTTTTATTTCAAAAATTTAAACTACTTGAAATTATCTAATAAACGAAAACAATGTAGAAAGAATGTGCCTAAATTACTTCAAAAGTCATTATTGTAATTAAAATAATTATTTTTCAATAATAAAATAAATAATATTGAATTAATTCATGTCCGGTTGGGTTATGATTGAAATGGAAAAAGTTACATTTGAAATGGAAAAGGCTACAATTGAATTGGAAAAGGTGTCAATTGATTTGGAAAGGGTTACAATTGAAATGAAAAAGGTTACATTTGAAATGAAAAAGGTTACATTTGAAATTGAAAAAGTTACAATGGAAATGGAAAAGGTGATAATTGATTTGGAAAAGATTACAATTGACTTGGAAATGCTATATTATATTGGATCTGAAAAACCGATATTTTCTATCGATATATTAACATCCGATATATCAATGATATCGAATTATCGATCATACCGATATTTCAAACTGTATTATTTTTGAAGTAGTACGAGAGAACTATTCTTATTTCAGGCTCTTTACCTAGATTAATAAATCATCAAACTTTAATACTAAAAAAGTATGAGGGATGAAATAAAAGTATATTCATAAATACCAACGGAATTAAATAAAGATAACCCACAATAAATATAACCATGCTGAATTATAGAAAACAAAATCTATAAAACAAATTAATCGACCGTGAGTGTGGAAATGAGCCCGTCGACCAATAAATTTACGAAGATTTTGAAAAATGTTTGTTTCCATTACATAAATAATTACGTTTTTATTATGTTAAGACCTCAACTGAAAAGGACCCGTTTTGGGTTTGTTTATTTCTTCAGCGAATATAGCGAGCGAAAGTTGACAGCTGTAATAATTAAAATAGTAATAATTTAAATTATTAGGGCACTGCTTAGGGCAAGCGCAGCTAGAAATACTATACAGTCAGGTATTAAAAATCTAAATCTCCGCCATATTGGAGTTGCGATTCTGGAGTTATATTCTTTTTTTCCACACGCATTAAAAAAGCACTTTTTCATTCTGGTCAATTTCCACACATTAATTAGTAGATAAGATTTATATACAAATAATGTTAGTTAATCCTATGTAAAGACAAATATATAATAATATATATGGTGATGGTACCGCGATGCATATCAGATGAGCTACATGTTTTTAGATGAATATGTTAAGAATGCACACTATAGTCAGAAAATATATATAACATTTTTAGAAGTTGGAAGGTTTTATGATTGAAAAACTTGTAGAAGAATATAATATATGAATTATGGTTAAAAGCCTTCAAGATAAAAATGTTCTATAACATTTTTTTTGCCTAAGAATAATTCTTTTCTATATTTTTTTAAAAATATATCATGGCTAGTAAAAATATTTTTTTATAAATAATAATTATATTATTTCATAAACTTTTTCCCCGTTTAACAATATACTCATTTAATGATACTTTTCTTTTCTTCTTTATCCATTTCGATATTAGTTTATAATATAATATTCTTTTTTTTCTATTATTCTATCAGAATTCATTAGTATGCATGACAATTTAAATACTTAGCAAAAAGAAATGAATTAAAAAAAAAGTATATTAAAAGGGATCATTTTTGAAATTAATAAGTTGTGTTAGAAGCATTGACATTACATGAACCGGAGTTTTTTAAAAGTACTTAAAAAAAAATACTTTAATTTTACATTTCCACGCTCGAGATGTGGTAAAGGAGGTTTGAATATGACTGTTGAAAACTACCGCATCGCTGTGCGTAAATTGGATTCGCCGGAGACATTGAGTGCTAAAGTTTATTCTAGTGGGATGTTGAATCCGGCTTTGAGGATTATGCCGGCGGGTCATTAAGGGACGGGGGGCCTGCCTCCAATCCATGGATTTAGCGGGAGTTAGCGTTAGTTGGCGTTAACTGCTTCAACTCTTAGCACTTCTATTGCGGCTTAGTGCGCTGCTTTCGTTTCAAACTTACCTTTCAACGAGTGCAAAGAAGTAGTTAAACTATTAAAATTTGAACATAGTAAAAATATTATAAATCAGTACGAAATAAATTGTTTTATCATATTCTGTTGTTTGCCAAAAATAAATATACTTAAATAATTTAAAAGTGAGAAATAAAAACTTTTCTTATTTTCTAAAATCAAATAGGAACAAACAATTGGCTTGTGTTTTAAATTTTTTTTTTTATATATATAGTGTAGCTAACTTGTAGGAAATGTTATTCAATTTATTAAAGGCCTGAATTGCAGAGAAACAATATACCTTTCAAACATCTTCCTTTAATTAAAAAAAAATTTAACGTTTTGGACTCATTGGTCTATTCTCAAGTCTGCCTAAGCTCGTCCCGTTGCTAAAAACATCTTATACAGTCATCTATCGTCATAATTACATTATAAACTGTAATAATGATTATTTTTTTTAAATATTAATATTTAAATGATCTAAGAATGCAAGAGTGTTTGTTATCTATTTTTATTTCACCATATTTTTATATTGGTTGAAATAATATACTATAACTTTGACTTTTACAGCTTATATTATAATAATGCAGCGTGAATTAATTAGGGAGTTATTTTATTTTATACCATCCTTTGAAAGATAAAATCGTTTTTCTTTAAAACAAATATAATTATTTTTGTCTCTTATTAGATCACATTTAGTAATAAAGTACATCAGTGACAGTTAAACTAAAATGTATCGAAAACATACAATGGTAGTGTCGTATAAGGACACACATCAACAATTCTCATACAAGATATGGCCCTACTTAACAGAAAATGTAACTAAAGACTGAAAAGGAACTGGACGTAGGAACTCTTGACGAAAGGCAATTGTTGATTCCAAGTCTGGTGCATGAAAGATGATACTGTTCACCCTCAAATCTCTTATGTCGTTTGTTGTCTTTCGTATCTATCGTGTTTTATGACAGATGATCAGTAATTATTTAAATATTACATTACATTACATTATCGGCCCACTCAACTGTTCTACCCCAATCGTCCCGAACGCCAGCTTGAGTGATAGAGATATCGCATATTCTCATATCCTCAAAGACGCCATCCCTCCGTCTAGGTCTTCCACGAGGTTTACTCCTTCTGCTTTTCCTTGATACAGCTTTTTTGCTATCCTCTCCTCACTTATTCTATATGCATGTCCTAGCTACTTTATGTGTTGCACTCTGACAAAACCTGATATCTGTAAGTCTCCATATAAAACATACAGTTTCTTATTTTTTCTGATGTGTAGAGCGTCAATTTCTTGAACCGTGCCTAAGTATATTTTGCGTAAACATTTTCTTTCGAATCGGTTCAGCTTTTCTGCAATAAACTTACTTAGTGTGACTGTTTCGCATACATAGTTTACCACTGGTCTGATTGGAGTCTTATATAATGCCAACTTAGGTTTTTTACTCAATAGCTTGGAGATTGCAAACTATGGTTTATTAGCTTATGTGATCTTCACCCTAATCTCATCTTCCTTATTGAGATCCTCCTCAATACGATCTGCCAGGTTTTGGAAGCTAGACATTCACTTTTTAATGCAGAGCTATAGTGAAAAGCAGAGGTGTCAGTGAGTATCCTTGTCTTAGGACTACCTAACATTGAATTTTTCTGTAGTTAATCCATTGACCCTTACACTGCTGACTGTGCCCTTCATTGTACTCTTTGTCAATCTTACTAGCTTGGATGGGATGTTTAATTTTTTCACAGCTTGATAGAGGTCGCACCGTGAAATTGTGTTGTAGGAAATTGTCTTGATATCTATTAATAGCATGTTGTTATTTAATTTTTTTAACTTTTCACACATCTGCTAGAGGGAGAAAATCTGGTCAACAGTGGATGTCAACTATCACATCTAAATCTTCTTGATAGTCTCCAATATTTCTTTCTACAATAGAGCGACTAAAAATATTATATAGAAAGTATTAAGAAGGCTTATTCCCTTGTAATATTTGAATTGTATGAAGTCTCCTTTGCTGATGTAAACCAGTATCACAATTGAATCTTTTCACTCCTCTAGGATCTCCACAACTTAGTAGTCGATTAGTTTCTGGAGTTCCTTAGTAAATCACTGTCGGATGCTTTCAAGAGTTCAGTCGGGACACAATCCCATCTCGGAGCTTTGTTATTTATTAACTTTCTGAAAGTGTCCTCTTTATTGTCACTATCAAGTGGTACTGCTTCCTCTGGGCCCTCATCTGAGTCCGTTTTCCATAATCAATGCTAGGTTATCTGCCTGATTGAATTGTGATTGGAAATATTTCCATCTCTGTTCTTGTATGCCAGACTCCAGTATCAGAAACCATCTCAAGGATGGTTTTAATCGCTGGTAAAAATTATGGAACGTAATATTTATTTATAATACCATAATTCATTATTTTTTTAACTTTATTTATTTTCCACTTTTACACTACTTTCAAGGAACCGAATAAAAAAAAAATGTCCAAACAACTATAAGTTCATGTTTTGGATGAGGGACAGACTATACGGTAACCGGAATGTTGAACGCTTATGCCGGCTCAGAGAACATCAACTTACGTACGCACGCATGCAAGCTTTTTATTGCATACTCTCAGTATATTTGATTGTTGTGAATTGATAGACAAAAAAATGTTCAAATTTATTCTTGTACTATTAGAATCTCAGTGAATCAAGTTGTCGATAGTTGAGATGGTCTATAATTTATGTTTTATCTACCTCCAGTTAAAGTTTATGTCCTAAGATGAAGGACTCCATTATGTTGTATCTATTCCTTTGTTGTTTACATAAATCAGTTTGTGAAGGATTTATGTCTACTCTCTCTTTCCAAGATATTCCATGTGACATTATATTGGCTTGTAAGCTGTTGACAAATACACATAACTCTGGAACTACCTTCAATAGGTCGCTTTAGGGAAGACCCTCTATCGAGGTACAGCGGGTTGATAAACTACCTTTCGCCGATAAGAATTGATCTACGACCGTAGGCTTAAGACCAGAAACTCTCGCACTCCGGCGACCATCATCTATCTTACGTGGTCCAGATAATGGAGAGATATGGGTCCTGTACTCTCGTGATAGTACCCTATTGAAACTTATTAATCTCTCAACCACTTTTAAACTTTCCACATTTTTATAAAGTCTGTCGCCGGCTGTATTAATGACGGTACTTATGATGAAGTTTTCCAGAGGAGCGCTTAATGGAACAATATCCAACATTCTCCGCTATAATTAATGTTGAGCGTGGATACTGATTCCATCACCTCCTAGTATAACCATTGGTTAAGAAACAGTACGTCCTTATCAAATACTAAACCCTTCATAGATTTTATAGTCCAGAGGAAATGTACATTTTACCTTGCAAAAGGTCGGGTAAAAGATTTTTTTTTTTAATCGTATATATTGAGGCAACATTCTACTTTCTACTTTCTACTTTTTTTCTACAACATTCTACAACTTTTCTAGCAACATCAACTTATACTAAATTAAGTTAGAGTAAATTTGTGCACTATAATTTTTTTCCTGCTGGGTATTGTTTATACTGCAGATGGTCTCTCTTAGACAAATGGGGTCTAGTCAAATGTTGACCAGAGAGGGATCATCAATGGTGGAAAGTTTTGGGGAAGCTGTGAAAATTTGTTCATTTGTATTTTTTAGGATGCTCATTACGAATTTCAACTTTATCTCGAATTATTCCCGGGAGTATAAAACAAAGTTTGTTTTTCTTTTAACTTGAAAACCATGTATTGTTCGAATAAATTCTTATATTTATTTTATACTTGATTAAATATGAGTAAATGACCTACAATTTTGATTTTTATGGTTTTATTGTTTGTCCGCTCCATTTTTAAGCGAGCGTGAGTCGAAATAATGATACTGAATATAGAAATTAATTTTTTGAGCTAGTGGTCTCGGTTGTGAGTTTTGAAGTTCTCAAAATTTTCAGAAAACATAACATGCAGATAGTTCTGAGTGTTCTGGTTACAAATTAATTTATATAACACAGTTACGACTGTAGTCCATTCCAATGATTTCACATTTGCAAGAAATCGACAGCCATGTTTGAGAATTTAGAGTTGATCGCGAGATCTAGAAATACGAATCAATGAGTTTTAGGAATATTTTTAGCAGAACTCCAAATTATTCGGCAGGAATTCTAAATTCCCAATTTTTAGAAGTGACGGTAATGATAATAAAATTTTTGTTGGTGAGGTGTTAATGTGATTTGAGGGCTGTAATGAAGAGCGTATTTTCCAAGCCTGTAATGAAGAATTATTCCTAACCTGAAACATCCTGCATGTTGGTAACTTTTTTGAAATGAATTTTCAAAAAATGAAAATTTCAACTTTGAGAACCAACCAATGTAAAATTAATAGAGCTATATCAAAAACCAAAATGTCGTTCTGTGAGGATTTTTATAGAGAAAAGGAATTAATTAAAAAAAACTTCAAAGCAATACTATAGAAGAAACATTATGAAGTGCTAATGATAAGAATAAAAATACTCACCGGAACTAGGTTAATTTTGTGTGACCGCTGTAGCTAAAGTGAGAGGTTGAACATTGGGCCGGGGTAGGATCTTCTTTGCAGGGCTGCCGCTTGTCATCTATGGAGATACCTCAGCGCAATGCATTATACTTCCGTGCATGTAAAAAAAACCAATAGTGTCGGTAATGATTGAACTCCAGGGATAAAGTTTAGATTATTCTAGAATCAACAAAATTCAAATAAAACTCAAAATACTTCAGTTTTGAAATGTATACACCATCACCTTTTGATGCGGCGCGTTGTATGTTGAAAGACTATATTTTTTTCTAACAAACTTGTTTTCGTGTTCTTGCGATGTGAAAACTGATTTTTTGGAAATTTTAGGATATATATATATATATATATATATATTTTTTTTTTTTTAATTTGTACATATTTGGTAAACAATTTTTAAATATAAATTTTTTTCTTATAGCTTTCGCGTGCTACAAAAACTGCCAGTAACTTGTAAATGCTTGGAGTGTTCCAAATAGTTTTAGACACGGCATTGTTGGCGCACTCATAAAAACTAAAGTTGTTTATATTCTATTAATAAGATATTGCATTTATAATAATAAATTTAAAACTCACGATAAAAGTTAAGCATCATTTTGATGAAAAGTTTTCATTAGCAAGTATCCCATGATGTATATCGTGCAGCATAAAAACCTATCTGAGGCTCAAGTTACCTCTAACAGACAACAGTTTTCTGTATGCTATAAATAGCTTCCTTATTTCTGAAGCTCTATTGGTTTAATAACTAAGATTGGTAACAGTAAAAGGCAGTTTATGAATAAATGGATCTTGTAGAAAAGCTTAGATTTTTCAAAGTAATCCATGATGTGCTTCTCTTACTTAATATTCCAAACACGAGCCTGAAATTTACATTTATTTGAAACTTGAAGTTTATCGTTATTTTCCCTTCGATCTATCACTGAAGTTTCAAATTAAATGTAGGTTGAAAGTAGTTAAATATGAGGGTATGTATATTCCCAAAACTGCTTTATCCTCATTTGTTTGTAAGGAATAAATCGACAAAACGAATTATAACAGTGCCAACAGATTATTTTCCAATTTTATTTCGTTTTAATGGAGAATAAAATTATATTTAAAATTAAGATCCAGGCAGAAATGTTTTCCGAATCTGGGCCGAATATAAGCGGAATCGCATTAATGGACGTATTAAAGGCTTCCGGCGTAACAAGGACGGTCTTTTTACAACCGTTTTACTAATTATTTTTTTATTAATTAATTAGTGACTTCGTCTATTTATTTTTGATTTAATTAAAAAATGGCAAATTTTACCTTTAATGCGCTGGAAGCGAATTATTATAGAAAAAACTGAAAAAAAAATTCTTCTAGGCGGTTTTAAAAGACGGCGAACACGCACAAGAAGGAGGAGGTCGAAAACTTGAATTTTACACAAGAGGAGCAATACATACAACATACCTGACGATTAAAATTTCTCTATTGCTAACCAATATTCAAACAAAACTGGACTAAAATGTCTATTGCCGAAGATCGAAATATTGCCAAGTTCAAGAAATGTACTTCCCTGAATTTAATTTTTTTTTTTGTGCTCGATGGATGTAGAATTTGATGCTCTACAACTTTTTTTTAAGAGCTTTTCTCTTAGAGTACTACTTTCCAAGCTGCAGATTCATTTATCACTCTGATTCTATTTTTGACAAAACCTTCGTTTTGGATCTTGGTTTTCGACCACACCAGTTAGCCAAATTATTATGTTGTGATACTCATTAGACGCTGAATTTGACGTTCTTTAATTTAATATTCCATAGCTTTTTCGATAGAATACACCGTTTAGGAATTAAAGGTGAACGTACTTTTATAATAGTCCTAAAATTTCAATTTTTTTTTATGCCACCATTTTATATTCCAACGGCTATAAGTTGGTAGACGTCTCTTTTTCATACAGACCTGTGGACATGGCCATTTTATATACCATAACATTTGTATGAAATGAGTCAGTTTTTTTTATCTTGGGCTCCCCGAGATTACTTGAATCGTAGAGTTGAGAAACCCCATAAGTCACTTTTTGAGGATATTTAAAATTTGACTGATTTTTTTTCTCTTGAGATAGATACGTGGTTTAAGAGATGTAGTCCCATAAATATGACATATTTTCTATGTTGATAAATGTCGTATGTATGTAATGTTAATTCAAATATTTTCCAGTGGCCCAGTGTGAAAGGGATGAAGAATCAGGAATAGACTAATCTAGTCTGAATGTACTTTTATAAACAAATTTATCATAAATAAACCCTTTTTTACATATTTATTGGTAATTGTAATCTTCCTTATTTCCGTTGATTTGAAAAATTCCATAAGTCAAATTTAAATTTAAACACTGTAATGACCCTCGTTGTATTGGTAATATAATAGGTTCAGATTCAATCAAATTTTAATTATCATTGGTTTTTGGTTACCTTGAAACATTTTGCTTTGGGCTGGACTTTTTTTTTGTTGTATTCTGAAAATGGAATTTATCAAATCAACGATTCATTTATTGATTTACCTTTACATAGTGAGTACAATTAAATTTAAACAGGAGAACAACTAGTATATGACGCTAAACAAAACAATGACAATCTTTAACAAAACAACAACAATTTTATGTAACGCTATAGTGAAATAAACGAAACTATAACACTTTCAATGTGAGATCAGTCCGAGGTGAATAATTTTATCTATCTTCGTATTTTAACACTCGATTAAATTTTATTTGGCTAAACACAATTACATTTAGTTAACTAGGAAGTCTATTTGTTGAAATAGATCAATTCTTATCGATTCAATATAATTTTGAACTAATAATTCAATTTTTATCAAACAATCTGGTACATCATTTCCACTGCGAGCCAGAGTAGGTTAGTAAGTCCATCTTAGGATTTGAAGAAAAATCAATATTTTCAACTTTTAAAATTATCTCTAATAATTAATTATTATAACATCAATATCATTTTTGGTCATCTTTTAATGTGATTTTTTTTTCAATATTCAACGAGTTTTTGTTTATTAAAAATTAATAACACTTAAAATATAAATTTACTAAAACACCAAACAATTATTTTCAGAACCAAGCAAAGGTAGCCAACATGCATCAACAACTCTTTGGGATAAGTTTGCAATTCCTCACTCGATGAAATAGATACAATTCAATGTGAATATGTTTTTTAAATTATACATAATGATTATGCTCATGATTATTTGTGAAATGCTTCAAGATCGATGCTTCATGCAAGGCGCAAAGTGTACATAAATAATTAAATGGTCCTCTTAAAGTGTAGTAACATACGATTATTACAGTAGTATGAGGGAAAACATAAAACTTAATTATTAAGAAACCTGCTTAATTAAATTGAGTAAACAAGTTGAAAATAATTCAGAAATTGTGTAGAAACACCCTCTGGGAGGATTTTATTGACTCTACTTGCTAACTAGGTCACGGGGCCAATTTCTTTTCTGATACTTAGAAGAATTATGAGGGATCGTTTGGCAGTTCCAGAAGACTTAAAGATTTTCTCTATTTATTAGAAAGTTTTGTATTACTGCTTAATTTATAATGCAATTAAACTGGGTTGGAGGGGTTCTGTTTAGGAATAATTCAAATATTTATACTTGCACCATTGTATAAATACTAATCAACAAATATTAATTTGCTTCCACAAGTTTTCAGTTTATTTTAAATACTAACAGTAGGGTAAAGGGGTAAACACTTTGACGTGGCAGCCTCTTACCACAGGAGAGTGAAATTTGCACTTGTCGTGTATGTATGATTTTATTGTAGGTATGTTAATGTCGTAGTTTATGATGTGAACTGTAATAAATGTGCAAAATTTTTCGAAGATTCTTGGATTCTATTGTCTGTATTACTATGTTTCTAGCAATCTGTTTCTCTAAGGAAGATGGGGGTTCCGGAATCCGCATTTATTCAATTAATTTATCTAATATATACTGTTTTTATATAGATCCCAGAAGGAGACAGATCAATCAAACTGTATTTTTGATTTATCTTAACTTAAAAGGCTAGAACCACAGACCCCTTTGGTATGGCCACTAGATAGGGATATTATAAGTACCATTGGAGATCTTTACCAATTCACTTAACTAAACTATATGATATCATGCAGTGTAAATATAATAACATATTTTAATTTGAGATTGATCCTTCTATACCATCATGCGGATGTCAACTGATAACAGATTCTAACATAGATTTTACTTTATTTAGAGGAGTTTATTAATTAAACTGTTGGTTTAATACTACACAACCTAAATTAATCTGATTGTAATAACGCTGCAAATTATTACACAACGGCTTTTTATTTCCAAATTAGTAATATTTCAAAAATGATGTTCGCCGGGAGAATGCCGAACTGAGAGTGTTAAGAAGAAACTGTATCCATGCAAGCAGGCTGAGGGGGTAAAATGGTACAGAGGAAAGTATTGCACTTCAGTGGTAAACGAAAAAGGAAAGACCAAGAAGCTAAAGAAAGCGCAGAAATAATTCAAGGAAGGATGAAGTAGAAAGATGCGAGGAGGTCAGGAGTCCAATTGAAAAGTCAGGAGGCCTAGGGCCACGATGACCTGCAGCGCCGGAGAATTAGTCTATGAAGTTCATTGCGCTAATCTCAGTCAGCTATCTCAGCTAATACTGGTCCGATTTAATTGATTTTTTTTGGTTTTGTAGGGAATTTCATCTCCTTTCGATTGATCTTAACGGTGGACGAACGGATTTTTGATTATAGTCTGAGATACCATACATAGTTTTTTGAAGGAACTAGGTTGTTGTCTAAAGTTACAGATGGACATACTTGCCGTAGGAAAAGGCTGAAGTAGCTTGATTTTGTGACCTTTATTTTTATTTTCATTTATGGAACCGCTTTTCAAGATTAAATAGATAAGGACAATAGATGCGATAGTTGAATTTTTGTGGGAAGATAGAATTGCTGAATTGTAAGCACTGATATACATGGCAGCAGGAGATGGTGCAAGTATGCTCAGGTCGAAATTAAAACTCATTTTGACAATTATGTATTTTATTTTATAATTTTATAAAAATGTTTTAAAAACAATTCAATTAATTTATTTTTGTACTAAAATAAATATAAATATGAAGGTATATATATATATATATATATATATATATATATATATATATATATATATATATTTTTTTTTTTCGGTTGGCTCTGTAGACCTTGTAGATCTTTGGCCGCGCGATGTGGTGTTCTTACAGACATTTATTTTTTGCGGGACACAGACAGCCTGGAGGGGGTTACCCAACCTCACGTTGCTGCGAACCATGGTGGTCCATGGTGCAGCGGCAGGCTGGCCATTGCTCCACAACCGGTCCCTTTGGAGCCAATTCGGCAGTGTCCTTCCCACCGACTCACTCGGGTTCAAGGACAGTGACAAATCGGTCTAGATCCACGGATTATGGCTGTTCGGAGTCACACGAGGACCTATATTTCTTTCCCCGAGACAGACCGTCCATGGACCAAACCTCCGGGCGGCTATTTTATGTCCTGGAAAACCACAACGCGATTCACAATTAAGATACACGGGGTAGGGTCATCACTCCTACGCCCGGTCTGTGTGAGTGGCCTCCAGTAGGCTGACGGGCCTCACATACCCGGGGGAGGGGGATAGTGGCAGGCTACGTGGATTTTCTCTGGCAGGCGGTCACCCAAATCTGGGCGGTCACCCATCCAAGTACTAAACACGCTCGACGTTGCTTAACTTTGATTACCTATTGCAAGCGCCTTAGCCCGCTCGGCCACCCCATATATATATATATATATATATATATATATATATATATATATATATATATATATATGTATGTATATATATGTATATATACCAAACATTTTGTGTGTGTGTATACACACACACAAAATGTTTGGTATAAAGAACTCTGGGACTCTGAATTTTGGAATAGTTTCGTGCATCAAGCACAGAATTTTATGTACTTGCATGATCTCATAGGGCCTTTTTTACTTTCTCTTACCTATATACGAAGTATATAGGAGAAGAGAAAGTAAAAAAGGGGAAGTATTGCGATCGTGAAAATTTTCTTTTAAGGTCCCCTGAGTCCAAATAATCAAGTCTCACAAAATGGTAGTGTGTCTCTGTATGTCTGTGTGTATGTGAACAAAAACGAAAAGTTGTACGATACTGAAATTACGTATTAAGGATACACACATGCATGTGATGTTACAGCAACTTTTTAGTCAAAATCGACTAACCGGAAGTGCCACTTTATATCATCGATTTTACACTTTTTTACAATTTTCTCGAAAACGGCTCTAACGGTATTGATGAAACTTGCCTAAATTATTTTTCATAAAGACCTTTAACTTTTTATTTATGTAGTACATCACCAAAGAATTCCCGGGAAATAGTTATGATGAAAAGTATATTTTATTTGCGAATAGCTTAAAAAATATGCATTTTATGGTAAATTACGTATAGAATTGGATGAAAGGTAATTAAATAATCTAAAAACCAATAAAATCGGACTAGTATTAGCAAAGATACAGCGCATCGGACTAACCGGGAGTAGCTATTATATCATGGATTTTACAATTTTTTACAATTTTCTCGTAAACGGAAAAAGTTGTCTAATGTCTTCTCCTTATAGACCTTTAACTTTTCATGCATGTAGTATAACAACGAAAAAGTACAGGGAAAAAAGTTATGATGAAAAGAATATTTTTATTTGCGCTTTATAGTTTGCAATTTATAGTAAATTATGTATAGAATTGTATAAAAGGTTATTAAATCATCTAAAAACCCCCAAAAAAGAATCATCAAAATCTGACCAGTATTAGCAAAGTACCAGTTAATGAGATATTTTATGAGGAGCACAAGAACCTAGATGGATAACCGAGCGCATCCGAAAGGAGACGGATGCGACCGAACCTCTTCCCACTAATCCGCCAATCTATTGAAAACAATATGCTCTGTAATAAAGTAATTTAAGAATACAAAAGCGAAAATTAACTTAACAATTTCTACTTTCACATTATTTAATATAATGAAAATGTTTCTATGGAAACTAAACTGAAACTTTTAAAATATATTTGCAACTTGACGATTTAAAATATATAGGTAGTGTACAGATTTGTACTAAAATTGTTATAAAACAGTTTTATTGTACTGCAGTGGTAGAAAATGTGAAGAAATGAATGCTGCTGAGTTTATTTCAAGCATTGTTTATGTGAACTTTTTAAAATTATATAAAAAAGATAATTATTATAGGACGGCAAGGGAAAGTTGTGTGATGCACGCACCGCACCAGATTTTTTTATTCAATGTTGTTGAAAGTAATTTATTCTCAGACACGTTATTTTTATTATCAATTTATCATATCCATGTTGATGAATCGACTATAAGTTACTTTATCGCATGTATAAGTAAGTTATCAATGTATATATATATATATATATATATATATATATATATATATATATATATATATATGTATATATATATGTTATATATATATATATATATATATATATATATATATATATATATATATATTATTTTTTTTCAGGTAAGCCGTTTAAGGCATTCTACCTTCATATTTAAATGCATTATAAACTTTCTGTGAGTAAATTAATGAATTTTAATTTGTACACTTCTAAATTTTATATGCTTGCCTCCCAAATATAAAAACTAAAAATTCTTTAAATTGTGCCCAACGAGAACATCTGGTATTGCTGATAAATATTTTTTTAATGAAATCAGTAGAGTAAGGGTCTCAACCATATATATATATTTTTTTTTTTTACTTCAGCACATTCATAGTTTTTTAATTATTTAAAATATATATATGTATATATATACATATATATATATATATATATATATATATATATATATATATATATATATACTAAAAAAAAAAAATCACATATATACCTTCATTGATAAAAATATAATATTTTGAATAATCTTTGGAAGAATTCAAAATTCCAGTTTTTATTCCGATATGGTGGAAACTGAAGGTAATTGCATACTATCCGAAAGTAGAAGCTAGGAGAAACTTTGGATCAAGCCCCAACTGCTGAGGCTTAATTTCCTCTGATCTTTTACTCCGAGTTTAGGCTAATTTCCTCTGCGGTTCTCTCATACCTCTCTCGGTTTAATTTTCTTTTCCTCTTTTTTTCGTTACCTTAACAGTTCCGTCATGATCAAAATTAAACTAAGACACTGCTACTTGTATCAATCTATCTCTGAGGCGTTAAATTATTTAACCAATACTATGCGTGCCTCTCAAATATATTTACAACCTTAGCTAGGAATTTCCCATCGGGATCATAATTTGAGGAGAACTTCCTCACTGTAAATTCACTGTAATGAACGCTCTACTAAATGGAATAGTCATGCTAAAATGGAAAATGAACACAAATGTTTACTTATATAATAATTGGTAAATATTTTCGTTTGTTTATGGGAGATGGAAATTTATTGTGCAAATGCAAAATAAACCAGATTTTTTGTTTTCTGGATGTAAAGGCCACTGCGATTATAATAATAACTATTAAAGCAAAAAAAAAAATTAATTTAAAAAAAAAATCCTTATTTCCTTATGGATATTCTAAATGTTGTTTTTAGTTATAGGTTTATTAATTTATCTTTACTCACCATCATACAACTAGTCTGACCACATATTTTCTCTGCCATTTTTTATAGCTGCTTAACGAAATCTTATGATTGAACATTGTATTAAATATTAAATTTTATTTTTTTATTGCATTAAATTATGTAATAAGTCTAAAACTATAGAATTTATTTTTGATATTTGTATTATTCCCGCAGGGACTAGTCAAAGTGCCAGACTAGTGGGGAATAACGCTCCCCCGGGCTCCTGAGTTCAGTACACGGCACTCTCACATAACAGAACAGCACACTTTACACTTACTCATACACAAGGTCATATACAGTACACACCTCAGGACCACCTTCCCTGGGAAGACCCATGGTTGGGTGGGTATAACCAAACCACCAGTTGTCCCGAGGATACGGGGCCTCTAGCACTGGGCCAATCACCCGTCTGGAGTATAGCAGATTCAGAGAAACCAACCTAGCCTCGGATGTGGACAGTCTTCACGGAATCGACTCGGCGCGCTTAAGGATATACGAATGGGAACGTGGAACATAAAAACTTTAACTGGGAAGGAGGTCGAGTTGGTGGAAGAAATGAGGACCTACAAAGTAGAAATTCTCGGCATAAGTGAAGTGAAGAAGAAGGGCAGTGGAGAAATGAAATTGGCTAATAATTACTCCCTAATTTATGCTGGAGTACCTAGAGGGGTTTTTGCCAAAGAAGGGGTGGGCCTAGTAATGTCGCCAAATATGTATGAGCATTTAGAGAACTGGGAACCAATATCTCCAAGAATGATTGTAGCAGATTTTAAGATGACCATAGGTAAGATCTCCATAATCCAGGTGTATGCACCAACGGAAGATGCTAGTGTTGCAGACAAGGAGGCATTCTACTCGGATTTGCAAAAAATAGTGGATAAAGCTAAAGGAAAAGGAAGGTCAGTAATCCTGAGTGGGGACTTCAATGCCAGAACAGGAAATGATGAAAGATCTGGATATGGAGTTCTAGGGCTACATGGAGGTGAGAATGTGAGGAATAGTAATGGACAGCGGTTAATAGACTTTTGTGTCCATAATGACTTCCTCATAGGAAATTCTTTCTATCCACACAAGAGGATCCACAAAATCACTTTCTCATGCATGGAACGAAATAGTGTAATTGACTATTTCATATACGATAGGAATGTAAGGCAGTATTTCGCTGATATAAAAGTAGTAAGAGGAGCGGAGATAGGCAGCGACCACCTTTTACTTGTGGCTGATACAAAGATCATCCCAGAGTATAAAAGGAAAATAAAAGCATTTGAAACCCTCAACGTAAGGGCCTTGGATGACCCAGAGAAAAGGGCCCTCTTTACAGAAAGCCTGGAAAATAAATTGAGAGAAACGTCATTCGATGGAGACGTGGAAAAGATATGGAAGGCACTCAAAACATGTATCCTGGAAACAGCAAATACAGTTTGTGGGAAGAAGAGAGTGTCCGGTAAGGGAAAGCGGACAGATTGGTGGACCAATGACCTCCAACGACTGGTTTCTCAGAAGAAGCTTGCCTGGAAAGCATACCTTAAAGATAGAACTGAAGGAAAGCTACACGTTTATCGAATAGCCAGGAATGAATGTAAGGTAGCCATACGCCAGGCCAAGAAAAAGTCATGGGAGGATTTTGGTAAAAGGCTGAGCGAGGACCATCGCGAATCTATAAGGACATTTTGGCGAAAAGTTAAAACGTTAAGAGGAAAGCAATGCAAGCCCATTAGAAATGTAAAAGGTAGCGATGGAATCGTACTTACAGATAAGGAAAAGATCCTTGGCAGATGGAAGCAATATTTCCAGGAGCAATTCTCCGAAAACCCAGAAACAGGCCATTACCATGAACGAGAGTCCAACATGCAGGAAAGCCTGGAGGTTATAGAGGAAGAAGAAATAGAAAATGCAATCCGTAAGCTAAAAAGAGGTAAAGCATCAGGAAGGGATGGAATTGCACCAGAGTATTTGAAATATGGTGGTCAAGAACTTCTTAAAGCACTTCAATCGCTGTTCCAAGAAGTGTATGACAGAAAGAAAATTCCCAGGGACTGGAAATATTGTATTATCCTCCCTATTTATAAAAAAGGATGCACAACAGACTGCAAAAATTATAGACCCATTAGTTTGCTTTCCGTAGTCTATAAACTTTACACTTCTATTCTAGAAAAGAGACTCCGGCGGATTGTAGAAGGGCAATTAGAAGCGGAACAGGCTGGTTTTCGTCCAGGCCGACAGACGCAAGATCATATCTTTGTTCTCAGAAATATTGCTGAAAAAGCTTGGGACAGAGATAAGAATCTATATCTTGCATTTCTTGATTTGAAGGCAGCGTTTGATGTGGTCCCAAGAAAAGAAATTTGGAATGCACTAATAGCCAAGGGTGTACCTGGAGCCTTGCTGGCAGCCATACAGTCAGCCTACCAAGGTGCCATGGCAGTGGTAAGAATAAATGGTATGGAATCGGAACCATTTCCAATTGCGAGAGGAGTTAGACAGGGAGATAGCTTAAGTCCCCTTCTATTTATAAACGTAATGGACGAAATCCACAAAATCTGCAAGCGCCGAACTGCATGGACAACAATCGGGAAATGGAATATGAGAACTGTCCTCGTTCAAAGCCTTTTATACGCGGATGACATAGTCCTAATAGCCGACACCAAGACCAAACTACAACAAGCTCTGGTAGAATGGGAAGAAGAGTTGCTCAGGAAAGGGATGCAAATTAACACCTACAAGAGTAAAGTGCTGGTTATGGCGAGGGAAGAACAGGAAGATGTCCAACTCATCTGCAATGGCGAGACACTTGAGGTAGTGAAGGAATATACCTACTTAGGGACCGTAATTAGTAGCTCGGGTAAGATAGACGCCGAAATATCAAACAGAATAAGTAAGGCGAATCAAGTGTATTACCAGATTACTAATAGCATTATCGGCCACCGAGAAGTAGATAAGAAGACCAAAATGCATGTATATAAGTCTGTTTACCTACCTACACTCACTTATGGCGGAGAAAGCTGGACAACACTGGACAGACACTCTAGTCGCATAACGGCAGCGGAAATGAGGTTTCTTCGCAGATCTATTGGGAGAACTAGAAGGGACCGCATTAGGAATGAAAGCATTAGAGAGCAACTAGACGTTACAGAGCTTAAAACCACTCTAGAAAGACGGCAACTACAGTGGTTTGGTCATGTCTGTCGGATGAACGAGGACACAAATCCTCTAAAGGTATTAGAGGCTCGACCCACAGGAAAGAGACCACGCGGACGGCCCAGAATTACGTACCAAGAATATATCCAAAGAATTGGAAGTAAAAGAGGCAAATCGCTCAATGAGATGAAGCGGCTAAGCAGGGACCGAGAGGAGTGGTTACGCTGGATTGAGGCTCCTCGACGCTAGCTAATGGCATAAGAGGAAGACAAAGAAGAAGAAGATATTTGTATTATATATCTATTTAACTTCGCCTCCATTAGCAAATTATCAGTATGATAATAATATTAAGCCTTTTTCGGTACTAATACCTTTCTAGTGGCATAGTAAGGTTCTAAATTAAATTAAATCGAGAATAGGAAATTATATTACTTCTTCAGTGTCTGATAAACATATTTGTACAATGTAGATAGTAGATAAAATATTTTTTTTCTATTTTTAGTAGTTGTATTAAATACCCTTTATCTTATTCCATTAGATATAAACATCCATGCAAACACATATTTTTGTATATTACGGGTATCCAGAAATATATTCATATTAATGCTAATAACTAAATTTTACGATCAGCTAGATTATTGCTTAACTGTAAATATAATTAAAAAAAATATATTAAACACCCAATCACAAGATAAATTAAAAGCAAAAAAGAACTACATAATAAACTGAACAGAAATAAAGGAAAATTAAACAGTTTTTATATTCAAGAAAAAAAAACTACTCAATTTAATAAATAACAAAACATCTGCTTTGTGAAAATATAATAGATAATAAAGACTCCTCTGGGAACAATCAGTAAACAGGTGAAAATATAATAAAAGCAACAAAATAAAAAATAAAAATTAATTGTTATTATAATAATACATAAATGTGTACGATCGAAACAACTTCTTTTTTATTTTATATTTTCATCACGAAAAATCATTGTTTGGATTTTTTTATAAATAGAAAGATTAAATAACAATAGATGCTGCTGCACTTAAGGGCAATCAGTATTTGGGCTCTATTAAGAATATATTTATGATTTATTTGGAATTAGCACACATAACTCATGAGCACATAATAACATTTTTTAATATCATTCACTAATGATTAGTTACTGATAACAAACATTATATTTTGCACTATATTTATCTTAGAAGCCTAAAATTCTATTATTAAATTATTCAAGATGAGATTGTGCCATTTTTCCCGTAACGAGGCAACTTACCTGGCCGACATAAAAGAGAGGGTAGATAAAGTTTAATAAGCAATTAGAATAAAGCAGGGGAAGAAGATGTAGGTCCTTGGGTCCAGGATAATAGCTCCTCATCAAGCCCTTTTCTAGATCTCATGTTGA
The DNA here is from genome assembly GCA_948150685.1 of Rhaphigaster nebulosa. Taxonomy (NCBI): domain Eukaryota; kingdom Metazoa; phylum Arthropoda; class Insecta; order Hemiptera; family Pentatomidae; genus Rhaphigaster; species Rhaphigaster nebulosa. The sequence continues at coordinate 156,870,855 of OX411308.1, read as the reverse complement.
TCATTTATTACTATGTATATATTAATATGTTCTCGATCATAGGATAAAATGCGATACAGCTTTCTTTCAATTAATGTTAAGTTTTTTCTTGACTAATTAAGTTATGTCTTTATGGTTGCCTAAAATAATGTGTCCAACAAGATTTATCAAAAAAAGATGATAAGAGTGATTTTCGAGAAAAAAATCATGCATTTGTAATTATGAAAGAAAGGAATTACGAAAATTCCGTCAATTAGCGACAAGCGACATAATTACCTCTTTGTGTATACTTAAACCTCCCCCCCCTCCAAGTGGCCCTAACAATGAGAGACCCCGCTATATTGTGTCGCCTAGGACTCCTTAAAGTCTAGGTCCGCTACCGCTTTTATGAAATATATTTCCACCACTTTTGGTAATGTGCGGTGTATAAAATATAAAATTGAAGTTTAATTAAGATTAAACAGTCCACATTCATCTCACAGTAAAAAAATAAAATGGAGTTCTGAACCCTTTGTGGAACTCATATTTTAATGTAAATACATGAATGATATGTACCTTCATATTCATTCATGAAAATTCACTGCTCAATCAATGACAAACGGCGTCCCAAAACTCACCAAAACATTTATTCAAGAAAATTAACACTGAAGATACGAGTAAGTCACGCAATCCATTAGGCAGAAATCTCCTGCAATGAGGAAACCATAAAAAAAAATTCAAATAAAAGGTAGGCAAAGCGTTGGCGTTCTTTTTTAAAACCTTGGCGGGAAATAGATTAGATCTATGGGACAGGAGAATTATGGGTCATATTGTTTTCAGTAAACAACTCATACCATTATTTCTTATAAAATTAAATAGTTCAAATTACTACTAACACTAGTAAAAACAGAAAGCTTATTCGCCGTCAAAGTAACAATTTCGTCTTATGGAAAAGTTGAGGGAAATAGATTTGACGATTTGAGCTCGTTTAACCGTCAAAACGAATCGATACCTGAAATAAAAATACTTAAGCTCCAAGCTGAATATATCTAGTTCAGGGTTTATGTTACTAGTTTATGTACCCAATGTTACCAGTGGGGTAACTGAGTCGGCATTCAAAAAATGTTACACATAAGCCTCAATTTCCTGGAAAAATAAATTCCAGTTGGTACAATGACCCACATCTCAGTTTTTTAGAGCTCAAAGTCTCAAAGTTCGCTATTCTTGGCTAGATACTCGTTATTATTCACACTTATCTATATTCATTTTTATTAGTCCCTTTATTGTTAAGATCATTGCAGTAAGCTTTGTAATGGTCTACCCCGTTTTGCGGAAGCGATGGCTAGTTAATCCAAAACAAATTGATGCGGTGCTCCCATCATACAATTTTTCCTTACCACCCTATTGTTATTATAGTGAAGCGTGAAATTAACAACTGAGATGAACAGAGCGTATTGTTTAGAACAGGAGTATCAATTAGGGAGAAGGTCATTATTATTATTCAGGCACCTCAAAACAGGAATCAAAAAAACATGCTGTATCATGTTTACGTATTTTTTCATCATCTTTCTATTAAAATATTTTCAAGCGTGTAGGTGTAATATTTTTTTCTGAAAAATTCAAACAAGTAATTTCTTAAATTTTTCGACAATTCTAGAAGTGAAATTGATTGTATGAATTAAAAATGTTTAAAAATTTAACAATAGAAACATTTTCTCCCGTTATGAGTTGCAATGTTTCAAGTATATTTTTGTAGTCCAGTTTTCTTCGATACTGACATGTGGGACCACAAAACTCGACAAGGTGAAGAAAGGGTCCAAAAGATAACAGAACATGTAAGCATTGTTGTTAAAGTAAGGAGGCTCCCACAAATCAGTATCCAGGAAAACTGGACTAAGAAAATAACTGTGAAACTTTGCAGGTCATCCATCATTTGAGAAAATATTTCTTTAGCAATAGAAATAATTAAGAATTTTGAATTCATAAAATCAATTTCCTTTTCATTATTGTCGTAAATTTTCAGAAATTACTTTTTTGCATTTCTCATAAAAAAAAAATTTACACCTATTTTTATAATTTATATATTCAATAGAAAGACTGAAACTATACAAAAAATTAGGTATTATGTCTCTATTATTCCAGTTTTCGAGGTTTCTGAAAAATAATAATGACGCTCATAGTACAACATTCTAAATGGGGAATTTTTTTTAATTTTGAAGATATCGAAATGCGATTTCACAACGGGTCTTTCACAATTTTTAACGACTATAAATGTACGTATTAAAAAATAGATGTTTGCAAATCCGAAATTTTCGCCGTGTGTCAACCGTATCAAACTTAAAAAGTAACATAGGTTGGTGAAACTAAAGAAGTAGACCTATAAATTTTTCCTTTGGCATTTTTTTATTATATTGGACACGCTGTATAGGTAAGAGAAGGTTTTATATATGTATATATATATGTTTTTTTTTTCGATTGGCACTATAGACCTTTGGCCGCGCGATGTGGAATTGCTTGGAATGTATTGCTTGCGAGAGAACAGACAGCCTGGAGGGGGTCACCCAACCTCATGTTCCTACGAACCATGGTTTCCATGGTGCAGCGGCAGGCTATCCATAACTCCATAACCGGTCCCTTAGGGACCATTCGGCAGTGTCCTTCCCACCGACTCTCTCGGGTTCATGGACAGTGACAAACAGGTCAAGATCCACGGATTATGGCTGTTCGGAGTCAGCAGGCCCATGAGGACCTATATTTCTTTCCCCGAAGCAGACCGTCCGTGGACCAAACCTCCGGGAGTTTTACGTGCTGAAAAACTACACCGCGATTCGCAATTAAGGTACACGGGGTAGATTCATCACTCCAACGCCCGGCCTATGCGCGTTGTCTCCAGTAGCCTGACGGCCCTCATATACCCGGGGGAGAGGGATGATAAATTGCTTGAATTATTAATTTATTAAATTAAGTTAAAGTAATGCCGGCACCGGGATTCGAACTCACAACCTTTGGGTTTGTGAGTAGGTGCACTTTTGCAAGTGCGTTAACCCGCTCGACCACCCCGACTCCATATATATATATATATATATATATATATATATATATATATAAGTTATGGTATGACCAGGTATAATATAACAGATAATCCCAAATGTATAAACGTAAACATTAATAATACTATATATAGAGGCTTGATAGGAAAATAAAGTTAGTGTTTAATCAGTTCTCGAGAGTGCTTATTCTACCCTTTTTCCTTTTTTTTTGTCTTTTGTGCCGAGAAGACCATAAGTGGTGCCGAAACCCGGGACCTTTAGATAAACAGGTACAGGAAAATAATTTTTTTTTGTTGATCTTTTCTCTCTTTTCATTTTTTTTTTCTCTCTAACCTGACAACATGCATGAAGAGACCGGGCGCGGGGAAATCTTACGACCAGCCACATAGATTGTCCCGGAGATGCCACCATTACCGTCAGAAACGTTGGTAGCGGCCCATGCAAATCTAGCGGCAGCCGAGGAAAATGCTTTAGAGAGGACGAAAATAAAGACGGCGATGTCCCGAGACTTGAGAAAAGCCGTCTCTGATCTAGAAAGGTTCAACGGAGAAATAGGTGAGTTGGACCATTTCTTAAAAGGAGGCGACAGGATTATGGCACGTATATATATATATATATATATATATATATATATATATATATATATATATATATATATATATATATATATATATATATATGGTAATAAATAATATTATGGTAATAAAAGATATTATTTTGATGTTTAATTTATTGAAATTGGCTGTTAATATGTTTAAAAATTTCAATTTTCATCTATTTGATATTTAATAAAAGGAAACTTTCTAATTTAATAGTTTTACTTTTTTAATGAAATTACTGCTAATGAAAAATAGTCATTAAAAAGTTACATATTTCTCTTTTGTAATTCATAATCATTAAGAACGATGAGGCGAGCTAGAGAGAGGTCCAATGTTCGCAGCTAATCAGGACGGCATTGGCCAGCCAGGCTCCCGCAGGCCCCATAGTTCGGGGCCAGTGCTGCCTAGATAGGACGGCCTCTGTATCATCAGGCCCACTGTATCACCGCCCATTCATCCAGTTCCTCTTTGTTGTTCTATCCCTTTGGTTCTTTGTCCTCTCCAATATGTAGCCAACCTCATCCTACTAGTATTTCGGGCTGGAACAATGAACTTGCGGATAAATTTATGTCATTAAAATGATATAAATACATAGTAAGTAAATAAAATGCGAATTATGATTAATAAATTATAAAAAATGTCGTAAACTGTAATAATTTATATTTACTCATGTAATTAAATTAAATTAAAATAATTTATTGACAGGATTGGAACAACGGAACAACGAAAGGTTCCCCAACATATTGAAAAAATAATCTCTTTGACCTTTTATATATTCCTATTTTAGTAATTATCTTCTGAGTATACAATAGAATGTTATACAATTGACAATAGCTGAAATATCAATTCACTTAGGTAACTTGCTTTAATAGACTATGATGTCATCTTCAGACGGACAGTCGTCCTCTGCCTATTTTGTTGGTGGCATTGTTTACTTCAAAAAAGTTTGAATTTTCTCTTATCAATTTATATATAAATATTTATATTTACTTATCATTCATTAAATCGTCTTATGTATATTTTTTTACTTAAATAATTAATTTGCACCAGTAATAAAACATTAATAATCAAATGAGTTATGCAAATGAGATGGACCTGAGATTTCTGCTCCTTAATCTTCTTGCACGTATTAGGATCGTGGGAAAGCTATCATAGTTAGATATAATAGCTAAAGAAAAGGCATTGGCTTCAAAATATTCTTCACTGGATTTTTTCTCGTTTAAGTTGCATATATATATTCTATTCGTTATAAAATAGGTGACAATCTCGAAATCCAGTATTTAGTTCACTTATAGTTATTCCTTAAAAATTTAAATTTTTGTTAATACGTCTAAATATGATTCATGTTAACAGTTTACTCTTTTTTTTTTTGGATAACGAACAAGTTTTTTACGACCACCAATATATTTCCACAGTATTTTTTATGTTACGAAATATAAAATGTCTGTAACATAGTTTTGCTACTAATTTTTCTAAAAATCACTTAAATTTTTTTCGAAGGAAGTTGATATTGAGCCTTTCTAGTTCACATGACAGTTCAATGCTTTCATCTCTTATCCCTCGTTTAGATGACAGTCCTAGTGGCTCACTATCTTTAGGTAGATATAAACACGAACCATATTAGCTAAATGCTAATTACTACAGTATCTTGTACCATTAGAGTAGCTAGGTAGATTAAATTACCAAAGTTAATTAAAATGATTAATTAGTTAAGATGGTTAGCAAAGCCAGGCCAGTAGTTGTCTGTTTTATCTTTTTGCCTGACTCATGTAAATGCTATGTAAACTATAAGTTCTAGACCGGGAAAGATTCGAAGCGAACTCCCAACCGCCATCATACACTCAGATGCCTACAGTTCCCTGGATAAACTATCTCATAATGAGGTTAGAGCTGGAATGCACGGCTTGATGGAAATACAAAGCCGCGGCCTCATAAATCTATCTGAGTATGCGCTCAAGTTTACATCAGCGACCACTGCCGCATAGATCTTGGTTAAGGCGAGGTCTCCAGGAAGTTGGGATTCCCCAAGTTGTGCACCACCACGTCCGTAGATCACACGTGTAGCCATGGAAGAGCTAGAATGATTGTCCCCATCTTCGATACCAATAATTTTTTTAAATAAAATAGCAACAAATTTCTGAAACAGAAATGTTACTGAAAAATTAATTGTCATCACTCCAGCTGTAAGACGTCATAAGAAATACAACTTGTAGATGTTGTACTCCATTCTCTTAGAGATGGCGCGAGGGTCTTTATTTTGAAGTGATTTCCTAGAATATTGTTGAAAATTGGCCCTTCCCGGTAACCTTTTGCTAACGTCAGCGATCTCATTTCACATCTTCAAAGAACCTTATGAAAGAATTGTAAATTAACACGGTCTGGTTTCTAGACGTAATGAACAGTAGGAGCGAAAAGGTATATGCAAACTGCTAAGTCTGATTTCCTGCTTTTAACTTTGCTTATCATTTCATCTTAAATTTGATTAATTTTAATTATTAAAAGCTTATTTTTTCAAACATACATTTTCTGTGCTTCGACAGCCTACTATAACTTTTCAAAGAGAGGTTATAGTTTACCCTACGAACAATATCAATCTTCGATGCCTTATGGCATTCATTATACATTACCAAGAATATAAAATTACGGAAATGATAAAAGTGGTAAGATTGAATTAATTATGGCGTCGCTGTTCGAAGTGCATTCTATTGCAAGAAGAATTATTTTTGAAGGTCTCAGTTCTGAAAACTAGTAAAGATTTTCTTTTCTATATTTCATTCCTGTGTTTTTCTGTGCTTTGTCAACGGTTTCCGGAATAAGATTATTTTATTGTAATTTATGAAAGCATTGTTATTTATAAAAATCTTTAATATTACTTTTTATATAAACTTATTAAAATATAAGTAAATTATTTATTTTGGTATTTTAAGGATAGTGTTGTAGAATATACACGAAAGGGTAAGACCGTAGCTGTTCTGCCCCAGGGTAGAAGAGACTTGGCTATAAATCTCTATTTTAATTTCCTCTGAGGGCTCGTAGATTCCCTTATGGGGCGAATTCTTCCTTTCTACCAGCCCTCGTAATTCCACTCATATTTATTGTTTTTTATTTATATATTAAGATTGAATAAAACTTGTTATGTTAGTGCTTCTTCAACTATCATTTATAATGATTAGCTTATTTTATCCGTGTTATTTTTAAAATAATGAATATTATTGTAAATTAAAATATCTGATGTGGACAACACAAGACTTCCTTGTATGCCTATTAAACTATAAATCGGTGGCTCAAAAAGTGATACTGAATTTGGTTACTAGTTTCCGAAGATTGCAGTATCTCAAAAACGACACTCGGCGTCGCGACATCCATCTATTGACACACACACACAAATGGGAAGGAAAACCAGTACTTTACACTCAATTTTAACACTTAAAACAAGTAACTAAAATGTTTGATTGGATTAGAAACCAAATTGCGTATATGTAAATGCGTATATAATAACCTTTACTACCGAAGCATATGATTTATGTATTTAATTTAAATATAATTTTTGATGGAAGGTTATCAACGACCTTCAAGTAAAGTACCCTTTTCGCCTCACGAATTTTAACCAAAATCTAGTAAATACATTTATATCGATATAAAAGTCCTTTGAGATGTTTTAAATTATATTTTAATATAATTTTTGATGAAAGTCTAATATGACCTTCAAGTAAAGTACCGCTTCCGATTTTCCAATTTAGACCAAAATCTAGTATGTTATTTAAATCAATATATAAATTATAAATACTAAATTTGAGAAGTTTTTTAGTATATTTTAATATAATTTTTGATGGAAATCAATTATGACCTTCAAGTAAAGTACCACTTCCGGTAATCAAGCAGTGAACAAAAAGGGAGGTTTACAACTAGATTTTACAACAATACTAACTTTCTACGGTTAATCGTTTTTGAGTCATGCGAGATACGAACGTACGTACACACAGACGCCACGACGAAACTAGTCAAAATGGATTCAGGGATAGTCAAAATGGATATTTCCGTCTTCTTCTTCTTTATCTTCCTCTACTGCCTCATATTAGCGTGGAGGTGCATCCAGCCACTTTCTCCAGCCATCTTTATCCCTTGCTATATTTTTCATCTGAGCTGATATTTCCGTCGATATCTGAAAACCGAAAATTTTCGCGATTACAATACTTCCTTTACTTCGTACAACGAAGTAAAAAACATATTTATGGAAATTGACTAGTTTATTAGAAATTGAATAAATGAATTGGCTATGTGATAAATATTTATTTATAGGAGTGTTATATATTTGACAATCTGTTAATACAATAAGCAAATATTGATGGAAGATTATATATAGATACAAAATAATAAACAAAAATAATAATAAAAAATAAAATAAAAAGAAACACCAAAATTAAATAAATTAAAATAAATAAGAAAATAAAAATAATAACTAACATAAGGATATCAGTGCAGTAAGCCTCTAGACCAGCGCCTCAGTAGTCTGTGGGAGGGTTTGTGGCGGGGGATAGTTATATAGCGGATAGTTATAGCTTGTAGATAGTTACATATGATTAACATAACTTGTGAAGAAAATGACAAAAAAAAGTTACTTTTTAGAAGAAAGAGCCGGTTCTTTTTAAAAATCTTAAGAATAAAATTCGTTAATAGATTATTTTTTAACTAAAAAATTGATATCCATTGTTTCTTTTTTTTCAATAATGATATATGCGCTTATTTCTCATAATATTTTATAAATTGTGAATTTACATCGATTAAACTAATTAGTCATATTACACAGTATAGCAGCTGAGTGATTTAAAAAGACTAATCCGTAATGTTTAAAAAAATATTTGAATCATTTCAAGCGGTCAGAAAGCTATGGATCTGGTCCCAATATTTTCAGGAAGAACCTACTCTAGTTTTAGATTTTTGTATTGCATTTTTGAAAATCGCAATACCCTTATTTTTTTTTTTATTTCTTCATATTGATGGAGTCTTGTTATATTAGGAATATCCTCTAAAGCTGGATCCTCACTATATAACAAACCTCTTTATATAACTGAAAGGACTTGTTATAGAAAAAGAAGTGAAGTTATCGTCCGCCCATCTCCGCTGTTCTCGACAGTCTGGTCATTTAAATATTGCAATCTTATATATATATTTCTGTTTCTATTTATATTTATATCTATATAATCTATAACTATAACCTACCAATGTAGTGTACTTGTAACCATTAAAAAAAAAATCAATATTTAAATAAATGATTTAAATTGTGTATAATTGATTATTAGCTACTTACTTTAATATTATCATATAAAAGAGCAAAAACTCAAAAAGAGACATAAATTAATTTTCTAGAAAAACTTTTTTAGTTGCTTTCTATGTGTATTTGCTGTTTTTTATTGATAAGCTGTTTGAATCTAAGCTTCTCAGCTGTTGTTATGTTACCTCCCTTTGCCTTCAGTATGTGATTGGATGTCTTAGAGTGATGTGCTGTCTCTGGTTGTTGCGTCTTTCTGTATAGTTGATGTGAGATGTGATGTTTTTGATCTTCAAGGATGTGATTTTTTGGTGTCCTGAGGATGCGCTGGCTGGTTAGTTGTTTGCCGGTATTTTAGAGACTTGAGGCTTTGTGTTTTCCAATTGTTTTTCTAGAATTTAATATTATCATTCACAAATTCTATTCTAAATATTTTGAATAGGTAGCAAAAACTTGATTATGAATCCTCAGACGCTAAAATTCTCGCTCCTCGCCATCTTGAGAACTGATCATATATCTACTGACACCCTTTAGATATAAATTATATACGTTATACATGTAAGAAACTCGTACAACGAAATAATTCTTTTGTTATTTAGTGTGGACCCAGCTGTTATATAAATTAGCCGTGATGAACACAAAGACATTACATTAGGAAGCCAGTATATTCAACTCCCTCCGAGCTGGGGGAACATTAAATGCATAATTTGGCCCAGGTCCAGCAGCCTTATCTCTCATTTTACATTTCTTCTTCCATTTTGGATGAAAATAATTAAGCTTGCCTCTCCAGCTTTATTAGTGAGCAAGGATTGTTATTACGTTATCTAGCTTCTTTATCTGTGGTGTTGTTATTATTCTGTTTAATGTAAAAGCAACGTGATAACTGCTGGAAATAAAAAAAAAAAAATAGAAATAATAAAATTTAGAAGACGTTGAATACAACTGTATTAAAAATCCAAAATTAATATAAAGGAGTATGGAATATAGCAGGAAAACCTTTTCTAGCTGGCGGAACATTTATAGGTAATCAGTCACGTCCAATTGTTTTTCTTAGTTTTTTGTTGTTGGATAGGGTTATAATATTTAAAAAAAGAAAGAATAATTTTGCTATTTAGAATAGTATGTTTTATATTCTTTTATAAAATAAATAATTATTTAATAATTGCTACTTTAAAATATTTACAAGATGAAAAATTTTGTTGATAAGAAATATGAATAGCAAAGTGATTAGCCATTGGTTCATAAGTTGAAGAATATGATGATGATCTTATAGTTGATTCATTAGGTATTTAAAAACAAATATATGTCCATAGCATTTTATTGAAAACTTGTCAAATAGCAACAGGTCACCTAAAATATGGTCTCCGGCTGATCGCTAAGGTTATATCAGGCGCCAGTGAGCACATGTGACTGACACCTGGAATATAGAATCCATGCTGGATAATGTTTAACTGACAGGTCAAATCAAATAAATTTAAGAAAAATAGTTCGTAACGTTTTTTTTTGTAGATGATCTTTAAATAAAGTCAATATTAGTACAAGGCTACAATTGCATCGCACATTCTTTATTAGTTAAAGTCGTAATATTAGTGCAGTATAATTTTTTGACTATCCAGATGCTTTGCTAAAAAATGAAGATATTTTACCCTCAAAGAATCTTTCATAATCGCTATTTTTTTTTCATCTTCCATTTCTAGAAATGCAATTATTTCCTTTAAGTGCATCCCAAATATGAGAATAGAAAATTCTGATTTTAGGTATATATGGATATTCATCTTTTAATTTTCCGCCTTTTATTTAGATAAATCCTTTAGCTTCACCCGCTATCGATTCAACGCCGTCAGTTTTTACAACAAAAAATTTAATAGAAAGATTAAATTTTCTGAAAATACTCCATTCAAAATCAAAAATACGTCACAAACATACGTGCAGTTCCATAATGAGGGGTAATCTCTGCAAATTCTTTGGTCATCCTCTTATTATTATCATTATTGGTATACTCGAGTTGTTCGACAATTAAATATTTTTTATATCTAGGGCATTAATTTTTTTTTAACCTTCCTTTCAAAAGTACATTTTAAAAAATAACTTTTTGAACACCGAAAATAAATAAATAGAATAAATAAAAAGACTATCCGTTTTTATTATTTAAAGCTAATCAAAAAATTTTAAATGGTGGCAATAATTTGTTGTTAAACGCATAATTTGACTCGAATAAAGACATATCCCGACGTCTCGGGGCATAGCTAAGATAAACAACATTTATTAAAAGACATTTTCAAAAACAGTTTTTACAATGATTAACTAAGTATAAATTGAGAATGAATGAAATACATTAGACCTAGATAAGGACTTGATAAGGATCTTTCGATAAGGAACCTATTCTGGACCCAAGTACATCACCTTCCCCTGCTATATTCTAATTGCTTATTAAATTTTATCTTCCCTCTCTTTTATGCCGGCCAAGTTAGCTCCCTCGTTACGTGAGAAAAATGGCACAATCTCACTTTGAATAATTTAACAATGTTGCCGCTAGATTTACTGGTTTCTTGGGTACAAAGGGAAAAGTGTACCTATTACGTGAAACTATAAACTAGAGAATAATATTTTAATACGCTTTTATTTATCAGTTAAATGATTTTGATTTTTATACAGCTGAAACTGATTACATTTATTCATTTTAACCCATATCGACGTCTAAGTTGAGATTATGAGCAATCGCATTTTTCAAATATTTAGTTTTATTAATTTACCTAATCAAATAATCTTGTGAACACAAATCTAGAGATTTTTCAATTCTAAGAACCATGGCTGATTGAATAAGCACGCTAATAATAGAATAAAACGATACATAGTGATTTATTTTTGCCAACAATTAACCCCTACTGAAATTTTCTTAAATTTACTTTTATATGTAATAGCTGAGGTTTGTATGTCGGAAATAGCTGAGGTTTGTATGTCGGAAATAGCTGAGGTTTGTATGTCGGAAATAGCTGAGGTTTGTATGTCGGAAATAGCTGAGGTTTGTATCTCGGAAAATACTAGAAGGATATTGGAAAGGACCTGGATAGGAAATTTCCTTTAGTGATAACTAAAAAATCACTACTGCCTCCATCTTTAAACTTTTGAAAATCATTTTAAAGCAAATTAGACAATTCGCTTGCATTTTGACTTGTTTGTATATATAAATTAAAATATCGGGCATTAATTAATCGTGATATCTTCCTTTTAAAAGTTAAAAAGAATAACATTTTAGTAAAAAACTTTTTTAACACAATATTTAATATTATATAATGTTTGTTTGTTTGTTTGGGTTTTAAGGCGTAAAACCGCTAGGTCATCAACGCCTGTATATTATATAATGTTATTATGCATATATTCACACAAAACATTAATATAAAAAAAAGGATTAATACAAGTATCAAATTCATAGAGATTTTAATAAATTTAAAGCATATATTCTTTAAAGTATAATAACATTAGGTTCCACTTTCTAATACTTTTAATTACTCATTAAATTACATTTTTTCCTGTTAATTAAATTTTATTTCTATTGAGTAGAATAAGCATGCAAATTGAAGGAATTGCTATATTTTTTTATATATTTTTTTATATTGCTATATTAGAAACTTTGGGTGTATGTTGTCACGTTTTGAGTGATTAATTGTTTGACTATTGAATATTTATTAAATTATCCTGCGAAAGTTGTATACATTGTAATATTTAAATTTAGTGTATATGTATAATAAATCATATTATGAAGGCGGATCTTGTATTATAAATTAATAATAAGTTGTTTATTATTACTTTAAGTAAGAATATCTAACTGAAAATTAATGTGTTTGATTCAGAAAACCATACATATTAACACTTATTAAAACTTCAACAAGGAGATATAAATACACAAAAATTCTATTTTATTTTTTTTTTGTTTTTATAGAGTTACACCTCACGACTTTTACATTTCAATCGTTCGTTATTTTTATTAAAAAATAATAATATAATAATGATATAAGAATTCAGAATGGGCGGCTCTGAGGCGGCAAGATAGTCTCTTCCTAATAATCAAATTATACCTAAATAAGTATATAACACGCAATAAAAGAAAGAAGTCTACGAAAATAAAAATTTCAAAATTATGACGAGGTATTTCGGATTCTGAAAAAAAAATTACAAGTAATTTTTCTACACTACTATATAAATTTAAAATTAAAATAATTAATTAAAAGTAAAGTCTTGAAAATAAACAAAAAGTCCGAAACGTAGACTAAACAAGATGAGATGAAAGAAGAAATGTAAAAATAAGGATTTAATTATTCTTGAACATATATGATTACTAGCTATACCCGCACGGTGTTGCCCGTTAAAAGAATTGCGAGTTAAATTTCCTACCAAATTTCAAGTTTTTTTATGCTTCGTGAGATAATGTGCATAAAAGAGGACAGAACTATTGCTTTATCATCTCTAATCATCATTTTTCATCATACTGTAAACTTTGTATGAAACTTTGGCAAAAAACTTTAAAAAAAAAAAAGAAAAGATTTAAGTTTAACTTTGATTTTTTTTTAACACCTTAATTATATATTGCACATTTCACCATATTTATTGCTGTATGAAATGAATGGGAAATTAAGTAAAAGTATTATATTGAACATAGATTCACCGAGGAAACACATCATTCATCATTTAATACTCTGATTTAGTTAGTTAGTTAGACTTATACGAATTGAAATGAAAGGAAGAAAAAATATGTTTTTTTATTTAAAAAAAAAACATTTCTTTATTTTAAAGCTAGTACTATTTTAAATGTGTTTTTTTTTAATTAAGTCATATTTCTTTAATATTTTTCAAGTTGAAACTTGAATTCTGAAAACATTTTCTAAAGACAGATTCTTTTGCATTTCTATGCGTCAATGATTAGAACTCTCAGGAGGGCTACCAGAGGTTTCAACAAAACAACCGGTTACCAAAAAAAATTTACTGTGAATATTCTGAAGCCAAAGTGGTGAAACTTTGTTTCGGCATCCAACTGCATTGTTTATAATTCGTCCCACTTCATTTACATGTTTTCTAGGAACATAATTAAAATTATACCAGATTCGTCAGACGGCAATAAAGCTTCATGTTTTCAAACTTCTATTTTTCCATAATCTCCGATTTCAATAACAAATGACGCTTTCACAAACTAATTTCACACTTTTTAAAATGTTTATGTAGTGAACTTGCTTCCACGTGTGAAGTTGTCATGACAGCGATTACAAAATACCTACTTTTTAAATATTGTTTTCCCCATTTCTCCCCTTATGGGGAACATTTCGAAAAAATTTAATGCACATAAATCTTCTCCAAATGATAGTGAAAACCGCATCAAAATCGACTGACTACTTTTCGAGTTTTGCATCACAAACATACGCTGGCTGAATTTTTATATGTATAGATTATGAAACTCATTTTGCCATTGAAAAATTGATGATCAGTATTTCGTTTCAGGGGTGGTGAGTGGTCCATCCAAGAATCAATTTTAAAGAAGCCTACCACACCAGGGGATATAGGGACGTCCCTTCTCTATATAATAATTTCTATGCGTAGGTATATTATTTATGAAATAAAATTCAAATAGGTTTATACAATTTCGTTACAGATAAGTAAAAATAATTTGTAATTTCGGAGTGGGAGAGAGGTCTAGATCCCCCGGATCCTCCCTCTGGTTACACCACTATTGATGATGGCTTTTTATCTAAATATAATTTACATGGTACTAAACATAACTTTTAATTTCTTTAAATAATAAAAACACTGAACTGAACTAATGTTAATAATAAGAAGAAAACGATGAATCATCAAAACCACCAAGCCAAGAAGTTCTTTCACACAAGGACTCCTTATGTGACAAAGAAAACCTTTACGAAAAGAAGCGTAGTCTTTCTCGCATTGGACTGAAGAAGTTGGGACTTAAAAGTTGAACAGACAAGGAAAGGCTGTTAGCGTCTCCCGCCTTCAGTCGCTGTAATTGGTTGAGTTAGGACGCTCTTGGAACGACTTGATTCAACGGTAACCAACTTGGCAGGACATTATGGACTCCTCAAAGGTGGGTCCTTTCAAACCTAACAGAATCAATACGGATGCATATATATTCATATAAATATATAAGAATGTGAGAAGTCTTTATCTGTAAAAAAATAGAGAATACTACTGTCTCTTGCGGTTCGTTTATATCATACATAATTTTTTTTTTTAACAATTGAAACTAAATTAATAGTGCAGTAAATGATCCTGGTTTCAATGGGGTTAAATAAGAAATGAGGATCATAAGAGGTAAATCGTTATTTCACATTTATAAACTTTAAAAATATTCTTAAATAATATTTAAAAATTTAAAGAAAAAAGTTTGCTATTAAATTTAATTTATGTGCTATTTTGGCTGTTTGTGAATGATTTATTATAAATAAATAAATCATTTAAAAAAAAATTCAATTATCTTGATCACACTGTTTTAATATTATAACATGTAACTCATGGTTAAGAACTCAGCCTTGCTTGGGACTTCATGGTATATTAAATTTAATTTGAATATTTAAGACCATGCTCTAAATGTTATAAGTAAATAAAAACATTATTGGTGATCAAAAAATAGTAAATTTTAGTGTGATACATTTTTTAAAACGAAATAGTTGAATTTTTTGAGCGACCTAAACGGTTCATTGAATTAAATGCATTGAACTAATATTTGTTTACGGAGTGAAGTGTATTAACAGAATTTTTTTTATTCAAAATTCGTGTCAAATTCGGTTTAATATTTTTATAAAAATTACCTTTATCAAATCAAGAGAATCTGAAAAAAAGGGCTAATTTTGGCTCTATCCTTCAAATTATTTTTTAAGATTCATCAAATCGCTCATAAATCAGGAGCCTTTTGAACGATTCAAATCAAATTTGGGATATCGATAAAGGTCCTTAAACTACGCGATTGTCTTTAGTCGTGGTGTCCCTGCGTGTTTTAGAACCAACGTTATCCGCAAAAAAGCTTAACTTTGTTTTTATTTGGTAATCATATTTTGTTTACTCAGACCTTCTAAGACAATGCAGTAGTCGTTTATTTTTATAGAAAGGAGAAACTTCCGCCTTATCGGATACACTGGAGACGAGAAGCAGAGATTCAACCCGAAACGGAATGTTGTGGTTTTTAAAAGTTTGAGTACCTTTCGAATTGATTTTTTTTCGTTGACTTTTTGTAAAAAAATTCTAAATTAATGTTTTTTGGTGAGCTGAATTAAAATCTGTCATAATTTGGGTTGTGAAAAAATCGATAAGGTTGGTTAACTTAAAAATTTAAAAACTTTTTAACCAAAAATCAATTATTTTTTAATGTTTATATTTATTCCTTAATATGCTTTGAAAAACAATTTTTTTACTGGAAAACCATGTCGATATCATTTTTCAAACTCCAGAGGTTATATATAAGCTTATATATATATACAAGAAAACAGTTTCAGTGTTTTTTAGTAATTTTTTCTTAGCTATTAGCCATTGAACGAAACGGTTGCATATGTGTCGATTTATTTTCAATTTCGATGAAATGATCCTATTAGTTTTTCAAATCGAATTTTAGTTTCTTTGTGTGTTACTGTTTATAATGCTTTCGCTCTGTTAATTTTTTCCTTCCTAGTTTTTGTTCTAATATACTTTTTTTCTTCTTTATCTGTAAATAGCCTATGCATTCATAATTAGGGATTGATAAATTATTTGCCACTTCTATAAATTTGTTTTATTGAAAACTAGTTTCGAATGTTATACATTCATCTTTAGCTCTAAAAACACAAAAAATTCAAAAATAAGCAATCCAAAATATAGTTTGGTATTATTATATATATTAAATTAGATGTAATATAAATCAGTATTATAAAACATTTATGAAGTATTTAATTTTAATACTTACAAATTTAATTAAGACAAGAAATCAATCAACATGTTGGTACTCACCAAGGTTTAAATGGATTATATCAAACAGAAAATTTTGTACTGGTTTCTTCTCGCATTGAACTAGAAATGAACGAAAGGTAGGTAGGTTGTTTATAGATAAACGTTTTAAAGGTCTGGGTTTTTCCAGTAATGCCGGTGAGTAATTGGTTTTTCTGTTATAGATGGGAATACATTTAAGATTGGACTATTGAAGATATTTATTTGGTCATTTAAGCAAAAATCTGGATTGGATTTGAAAGATTTTATTATTTCAAGTGCTACATATATATTTAATTTGAGGATGTTTTCAACGCGATGTATTAATTTAACTCCTGAGTCTTTGATGAATTTATAGTTTTTTCATTTAAATGAATTACAGTTGGAATTCTCTGTCTTATTATTAAATGCACGTATATGTTCCTTTAATCTTTGATTTAGCGATCTTCCAGTTTTTTCCGTTTATTTGGCTTGCACATTCATTACAATTTAGTTCGTATGAAGATGAATGTATAACGTTCGAAACTAGTTTTCAATAAAACAAATTTATAGAAGTGGCAAATAAGTTATCAGTCCCTAATTAGATTGATCCTTCTATACCATCATGTGGATGTCAACTGATTATGCATTCATAATTATGAGAAGCTGATAGCTATTTACCTTATATGGGACTAAAAATAATATTAAATCTTTTATTTATTTGTCTTTAAATGAGGGTTGTTATTCATATTGTCCGGGAATCCTAAATATTCTTGAAAGCAGTCGACGAATGACGGCGCTAGTGGGTACAGTACCCGCAATACACAACACAATTCAAATGCGTTACGGGCGTAATACGGAATGCTAAAAAAATTGTCTTAAGAGTTTTAATGAAAATATTAGATAAAAATAAGCACTAAAATATTTGAGGGGACAAATTTAATTAAGTTTTTCAGTAACTATGTAAATTAGTTTCAACACACGTGGCGTTAAAAATTTATCTTAATATAAAACTAAAACGTTTTGTTCACCTTCATAATACCAATAAAAGCCCTCCGGGAATATAACATAATAAACGTACAGAATAACGGTGATATTCTTTGCAATAATGCATTAAGATCTTCATGGCGTCGGACAGCCATCAAAATGATTCAGATATCAGACATATGATAAACATTAAAAGAACTTTAATTTTATTCAAGAACACCAACAATTAGCCTGGATCTAATAATACAATAATTTATACAAAAATAAAACAACAACGCTATTTTACTAATTTAAGCATTAATTTTTATATTTAATTAAGTGAACTGATTAATATTTTGTATTATAATCTAAGTTTTTTTGATGTCGTTTACGGCACCTACAGCTGTAACCAAATAAATAAATAAAAATAAGTTTTTTTGTATTATTTATAAATAAATATTTCATATCGTTTTTTAATATGGATAGATTTTTATTATGAACAACATGAGGTTATATTTTGTTTTTATTCTTGTTCATAATGCACCATTTTCAAAATTCATGTAGCATTGCAGTCAGTCGATAGGTTTCACTTTATTTTTAACTTTTTCTAACTGACTTTGATGATGATTTTGAATTCTACAAATATGGAACAAGTAATTATAATACATTGGCACTAGATATCTAAATTATAACATTTAAGCTAAACATTAAAAAATATACACATTTTGCTGAAGATATGCTTTTTTACTGTCCTTAACCATGCTGTAATATCTTTAGTTACTTCTATTTAAATAAAATAATTTATTTGAGGATTATTATTTTAATAATATGCTTTTAGAAGAACTAGTAAAGTAGGGTAGTGCAAGGTGCAACATAACAATTATTGTTACAAGTCAGTTTATTAAATTGTAGTGCTGTACTAAGAATCTGTCTTGATCTGTTATATCAGGAGTGTTATCTGGATTTAAAAGAGATTTGTGGGAATATTTGCTGTATTAGGTTGATAAAGAATAGCCAACTGTAAATGTTTTACAGTTAACAGCGGATGTATCATTTACAGGCCAAGTTGAATTGTAGAGAGAAAAGTTTAAAAACTGGAATTACATGATCAGTATTTTAATTAATTTTCATGAATGTTTTGAACATTCATTCAATTTCATTTCTTAGTCCATCGTATTCTTACAAATCTAGCATTATCCAAAAATTCTATACCACAATGCTAGCCGTTTATAAAATATGCAGTACCACTTTGTCAGGAGCTATAGGGTGTTAAACCTAAGATATTTTAATCAAATCTGAAACCTAGAGGCGTTTAAAATTCACTTAACATAAATAAAATATTAGAAACAAAATAAACATGAGTTTATTTACTTTTTCCTGAAAATAAATTTCGGTTGGGCAATAATCTTACAAGCTCGATTTTATATTAGTTTATATATTTTTTGGACCTTTTCTATTTCTGGAACCTCTATATATACCTTTATATCAATCTTTTTATAAAAGACTCAAGATTTTTTTAAAATAAATAAGGGCATGGTACTGAATGCAAAGAAAAGTAAGGTGATGCAGATTGATCGTGAGGGAGAAGAAGTGATAGTTTGCTCCAAGGAGGAGGTATTATTGGAAACAGTAGAGGACTACACTTAAGTTGGGATTGTGCTCAGCAGAAACAAAAAAATTGACCAAGAGCTTTCCAACAGGAACAAAACAGCAAATGATATATATTATCAGCTTTGCAGCTCAGTAGAGGAGAAAAGGGAGATAGAAAATATTCTCAAACTACTCATATTCAAGATCATCTATCTACTTACCCTTTTTTATGACAATGGAAGCTGGGTCCCGCCGGACAGGCAGCGAAGTAGAGCTACAGCCGCTGAAATGAAGTATCTCCGGAGAGTGACAGGCCGAACAAGGAGAGATCAGGTCAGAAATAAGCGGATACGTGGAGACCTTCTAAGGTAGTACCCGTACTCTAGTACCCGCCTTGAGGGACACTGTCGAAAAGAGGTTCGGTCATCTATGCCGAATGAATGAAGATCGGGAGCCACGAACGTTTTTTGAAGCCAGGCCAACTGGACGTCGATCTCAAGGAAGACCCAGACTGTTATGGACCAATCACATCTCCAGGATAGAAAAAGGAAATGAGTCTGAACTCCATGAGAGCGTTGGTTTGGGATCATGATACCTGGTTGACTTGGACTGAGGCACCTCCATGCTGAGAGGCATAAAGGAGGACGACGAAGAAGAAGAAAATCTTAATAACTTAAGACAAGTTGTGCTATCTGGTGTAAACTATTTATGAACTGTGAAAAATTTCATTTATTTTGAAAATGTCCCAAAATTGAATGGAGTAATTCAAAAATAAAATAAAATATGATGCTAATTACTATCAATTAATTTGAATTTGGTTCATCTTAGTAATTTTCCACCCTTATGGCTTTTAAATAGATAAAAAACAAACAAAATTTCTAATATATTTTGATAAATCTATGTTATATAAATTATTAAGTTCAGAAGCAAATGGAATTTTTTTTATTCTGTTAAATACATAAATAAAAAATATTTTTTGGAAAGTGATATTTTACCATTCTACATCTACTTGATGCACTATGCGGATCTTCGATGCTTTGATAATGCAATCATTGTTGATTATTTCTAAGTAGTGTAATATATATTTCAGTATAGTTTATTCTTATAAAATTTAGCATTAAGAAGTTCTGCAAAATGTGTTAGCGTGATATTAATTAATTAAATTTTGGATGCATGTTCTCTGACTACTTTGGCCTAAAACCAACCATGCGTACAAATAATGAATTTCAATTTAGTTAATATAACTAATAGAGCAAAGCTGTATCAATCTGTTAAATAAATTTAACTGTTTACGATTTAATATTGAACTTTGCAGGCTAACAACTCTTGAGCTATAAATTTTTTAACAACCATTTTCTTAAATGTCCAATGGTTGCTTGAATAATCCAAATGATCCGATTGGTTCCTTTCTTTCTGCCTCTTCATTTTAATTTTTAAGCTATTCTTCCATTTAGCGATTAACAATCTCTTGACAGAGATCTACATGGTACCTTATACCTTGAATTAAATATTGCCTAGAAAATTGGAATGGTATCTATAAATACCTAATAGTACATAATTGGGTAACTACTGTGGTTAAATTTAATATGTGTATTACAGAAAATTCTCTGTAAGATTTATTTGGCATATTTAATAGTTATATAAATTGAATTCCGCCAAATATCTTTAGTAATTGCACTAGACTTTTGAAAATCCTTTTTTTTTTTTTTAAATAAATCTTACAGGCTTTGGTTTGAGTACCATCTTTTGTTGAACTTTCTCTCACACGTGGCATCAACCCTGTGGGCTGAACAGGGTGGGGTTCTCGTGTCTTGTTATATTCTAATAATCATAATTTCAAGTTTGTCTACTTGGGCGTGGTAGTGGACCTCTTAAATTCCACTCTATGTTAAACCGTTTCCAACCTATAAGACAAAATGTTCTTTATGTGTAGCTCTACTAGCTCTGGATAGATATAAAAAAAAATCTGATAATTTTTTTTTCTGAGAGATTTTTCTGTATTTGCGTTTACATAAAAAAAAAAAACTAAATTGAATGCATATTTTTTAGTATTTACTTCACAAGCATTTTTTACAAGTGCAAATAAAATACTTATGAATTTAAGGAATTACATTTCAAAACATAATGTCTTTTAAATATGGCTATGTCAGAATTCAATTTAAAAAAAGAAGAAATTAGTTCATGTTTTTATTTGGATATTTATCCATGAAACGTTTTTATATAACATATAAGAACACAAATACTTTTAAAAATCGTCTACGCCAATATCATATTGCAGAAGGCCATTTAATTATTTTAATTTAATTATTAATAATGATTTAAGACCACAAATAAATCATTCATATTACACAATTCATATTCACAATTACAATCATTCAATGTTAAAGAAAAGAGTACTGAGCGAACATGCTTACAAAATGGATTATTCATATTAAACTGATTTAAAAAATATAATTCCTTCTCAAAAAAAAGTTATTTAATTGTTTAAATAACACTTATAATCTATAATGAAGATATAAAATAAGTATCATTCCAGAGTTCTTTGAACCAATTTAATGAGAATAAATAAAGAAATAAGTATGATAAATATATTAATTATAATGCGTTATTCTTTAATTATTTTACATAATAAATTTTCGCAATCGACTATGAAAAAATAATTTAACCCCCTCATAATTAGAGGTTTTACGTTTCAAGATACTTAGCACGAAAAATCCAAATATCGAATAACAAAAAAAATCAGTCCGTCCGACAACTGGGGTGATGTTTTTGAGATTTGGCACCGTCACAGGTCACAGGTCGAGGTCAAAGACGATCCTCGGAACTCGACACAAACATCGGCCATTTTGTTTCATAATGGCGGCCGATTAAAGGCATCATACGCTCACATTTAGAATTATTATATAAAACTTAGAAAAATAAAACTCAATAAAGTTGTATTTATTTATTTTGGTATAACTTAGTATAATATAATTTTTTTTTAATTATATTAATTATAATGTATAATTATCTGTAA
The DNA here is from genome assembly GCA_948150685.1 of Rhaphigaster nebulosa. Lineage (NCBI taxonomy): Eukaryota > Metazoa > Arthropoda > Insecta > Hemiptera > Pentatomidae > Rhaphigaster > Rhaphigaster nebulosa. Next base: position 156,848,472 of record OX411308.1, on the reverse strand, counting down.
ATTATAATCCATAATTTTAGGATTTTGATACTCCTCATTTATGATCATTAAGAATGATCACAACAGTTTTCATAAGTTACGGGATAACACTTATGGCTTTATATATTATATTATTGATAATGTAGGTGTATGTGCAAATAGTTGCAATATTTACCATTTAACAAAAGATAGTTAAAAAAAACAAAAGGATATAACCTGATAAAGCAGCTTGGGACACCAAGTCAATAAATCCCCCCTATAAATTCTGTCTTTGTATCTAACACGTTTTTCTGTTTGTTTACCATGTCTTACTTGTTTAGACCTACCTAGACTCAAATCAAGTACTTTTAATAAGTGTTCTGTTTATTTCTGAGCCGTTTATAACTGTCCAGCCTCCAATATTTTATTATTTTTTATTGCAAAAGTCGACGTTTCGACCCAAACGTGTTAGTCATCACCAGGGCTGAAATTAAATCAAAGACACAAGGGATATAGACATGTGCCAAGTACAAAGATAGAAGAAATTAACAAAAAAAAAGGTAAATAATACAAGTAAATCAAAGATAAATTAAGTGATATGGACATAAAGAATAATAGAGATACAAGTAATAATAAAGTAAATGACAGAAAATTTATGAAATTAAAAAAAAAAGTAAAAGAAAATATAAAAGAAAATAATACGATGATTAAATAAGTATGTGGAGAAAATAGATGAAATAAAATATATAAAAATAAATCTAGAATATACTAATTTAAATGAGAGCTGAATATCTATCTAATCTGGCACTACAACCCGCTAGCGAATCATGGCCTCCACCAACAGCAACCGTCAGGCGTCCTTTTTTTTTCGACTGATCATCATACTTATATGATCTTTTACCTCAGCTAGTTGATCATATAAAATAATAAACATTAATTAACCCTCCTTCGGTCGCGTCCCGTCCTGAGAACTTCTATCAATTATTGGACATCTCGGAGATCAATCATCAGATAATCTTCTCTTCATTACGCCAAAATCAACAACAAAAAAAAACCAGAGCACATTTGGTCAACTGACACATTTTTCGAGAAAAAAAATAATTGTGCCTAAACCAAAAAGCATATAAAGCATATCTTAAAACACATGAGAATCCAAAATTATAAAAACTTTTTTTGGTAAATGTAAGGATATTGAGAAAAGTAAACCAGTCCTCAGGACGGAGCACGACCCTCGGAGGGTTAAAGAGAGAAAAATAACTAATAAAAGGGACAAAAATTTTCAAAAATAAAATCTCAAGTCTCTCAAATATTTGCAAATAATTTATCTGCCAACGTCTCACCAATCCAGGTATCATTAGAAGGGAAAAGATGAGATCGCATGGGACCAGAAACAGCAAAATTCACGCTGTAAATTTTAGACTTTCTCTGGTCTAAATTGGGGATGTGAATTTCGGAATATCGTATCGTTAGTTTTTGAGTATATCGAGAAAAAAAAATCGATATTTCGATGTATTCGGCCTCGATATTTTTAATATTTTAAAAGGACAATCACATATCTGTATATTGTTTTTATAATATAGATATTACTGTGACGATATAAATAAGATATTATTTTTATAATACCAATATATCTGTCAAGTTCATTTACAGCAGACTTTTGAATATTTAAAAACAGTTATTTCCCATCCTCCTACTTATTCGTATAGAATTTTTCTATTTTTTTTTTAGTTTGTTAAAACAATTTACGATATTTTGAAATATCGATATTTCTATTCCGATATTATTAATTTATGTCTTTATTAAGTTCATTTCTAGCAAAATTTAATATCAAGAAATAGGTTTTCTCCTAATCTTCCTCCAATTCGTTTAGACATTTTGTTTTTTAATTTTATAAAAACATCGATAGTTTATTCCGATGTTATCTAGGTATCGATATTGCTAATTCATATCAATATCAATATTTTGCTTTCGACATCTAATCCATAGAACACAGACACTATAGATTACTATCTATAGTTACTACTATAACTATAAATAAAATAACTAACTATAGATATGAACACACCACACCTCGAATATTTATGGTTCTTTGTTTTTCAAACCCGTCGCTCTTGTACAATTTTATTATTTTATATTTTTTCTCCTTTTTTGTGGAAAAAATATCGGTTTTCGATACTCAACTTTTAATATCGATATTACGATATACCGAGAAAAATAAATGACAATAATATCGATGCATCGATATTTTTACAATACCCCTAGTCTAAATTTATCTGATGTTATCTTTTTCTGTCCTAATGATGCTTGAGTTGGCAAATCGTTGACAGGTTAAATATTTTGAGACACTTAAGGCTATATTTTTGGGATGTTTCGCAAATAAATTAACATAACTAATGTTAGAAAACCTTTGTAATATTATAGAGTTACCCATTTAGATCCTGCCCCTAATTTTTATATGTGATACTGAGAAAAGAATATTATATTAAGTCCTGGTCCTGAAGGAGTGCAACTGGTATAGAGGCTCCAAGTTCCCTCTCCACTTATACATCTCACCAACTTCCTCAGAGAAAATGTCCTCGACTAAAATTCCATTTGTCCATTAGCTGTGAGTGGAGGGGGGATGAATATCTTATAAATGGAAGGAGTACAATAGGGGACAGACCTGTAGCGACAGTATCACCAACAATATTAGCTATCATTGGTAAAAATCTCTACTTTCGCACTGATGTAGTTTTAGATCAATAACTAATAGATTACTAAAGTAATGAAGACTGTTTATGCTTACGATACGGCTTTATATTAATTTTCTTATCGTGTTAGTAAACCGGTAAATTTTGCAAAAACAAAATAAGGCAATAATTGGAAATTAAAAATCGACACGAATAAACTGCAATGATCAGAAACCGCAGTACACGTATAAATAATTACCTATCAATAATTCACTTCACATTTATTGCTATAAATCAGTACAATACCTCCATATCTAACTCTATCCAACTTTCAAAAACACATTAACAAAAAAAAATATGCAAAAACAGATCATTTTCCCAAGAATCTGAGCGAAATCCCCTCCTCTCTCACCCTAGAGTCGTACGCAGATTTTTTGTCGGAGAGATTCAGTAAAAAGAAGGAAAAAGTCACCTAAATACCTATTATCGCCTAATTTGGCACCTGTTTTAAGGATAAGCATGAAAATTGGATAACAAATTACTGTTAAAAATTACCAGAAATATTACTCCAAATACAACCCTTTTCACACTCCGTTGGTGGGTATGAAAGTCATTTTTTGTATATTTCGGGGAGTGATATATCCCCCCTCCCCCCTCCGATCCTCTCTCCCTGCGCAGGTAATTAAAGCCCTCAAAACGTATATTTACATATCTGATTTCTTGTAACTCACTCGTATAGTGTTTAACTTGTGTAACTGATTACCTCGCTATAAAAAAAATGGCAACTAAAACCTATTACTATACAACAATTGGTACACAAACTAAATAATATGTTGAAAAAAATTTGATGGCATAGAAGGATCAATCTAATTAGTGATTGATAAATGATTTACCACTTTATAAATTTCTTTTTATTGAAAGCTAGTCTCAAATGTTATACATTCATCTTCAATTCTAAAAACACACCAACATTTAAAAATCAGCAATTTAAAATGCATTTTGGAATTATTATATTAAAATAATATAATAATTGTTTCCTTTGTTATATAATAATAATATAATCTTTGTTTCCTAATTGATTTTTTTGAATGATAATAATTATATCTTAAGGTAGAAGTTAGTCGGGGGGTGCGGCCAAAAAGTTACACTTTTATAAGTAAACTTATTTATATTTTGTGCCGACGTTTCGGCCTAAGTTTTAGGCCATCTTACGGGCTAAAAGAAAAACAAAATAACAACAATGAAAAATGACAGAGGCAGTACCAGTAACAGTAAAAAATAAGAAACACAGAAATTACAAATAAGATAAAAAAGTATGAAGTATAAAAAGAAAAAGATAACACTAAATTACAGAATACATGTGACAAATGAAAAAGTAAAATAAAATAAAATAACAATGTAAAAATTAATTAAAATTAAAATAATGCTCTATTTACACAGGGAATAGTAAAATATATGAAACCTATTAATTAAAAAGACAAATTTTATGAAGGTTTGGTAATATGTAAAGCATACTGAGATAGTTGTGATGGGACAAGTTACGCAAAAGATTACAATGATGTTAAAGAAGTTGACGTTGTTGTAATTAAATAATTATGAGATGAAGGAGTAAAATATAAAGTAATGTAAACCCAAAAACAAAAATAGGTGAAAATCCTATGTGGTGAAGAAAGAAGATATAGAAACAAGAAGGAAGAGTAAATGTAAAGAAAACGTAACAATTACATACCAGAGAGGCGTGCGGTCGAGCACCAACTGAATCGTAATAATAGATTACCGGATATTAGAAAAACCGTTAAACAATGTCACCAACTCACTGATTTGACAGAAACTAACAATAGATTTAAATTCTCTGTGATCAAAACACATTAAAATTGAATTAAAAATTGGTAAAACGTATTGATTTAAGGTCAAAAACATAAATTAATTAAAATCTAAAAATTAATGTTAAAAAATTAAATTAGAAATTAATATCTCGCCCAAAAAAACGTTCACTTCAACTGATGGAATAAATGACAATGGAAATAAATATAGGAAACGGATTGAATTTACTAAAGAAAAATAATTTGTATTGGGAGTTGTCACGGGCAAAAAAAAAGAAAAAAAAAGGGGGGGAATGAAAAGTTATGTTTTTTTTAATAAATTATATATTTGGGAGTAGGTTAAAGAAAGGTTTTGTATATCAGTTTTTTTATTGGCGGGAAGGGATTCTTTTTGGATGTAGATGCTTTCTGAGAGTAGTAGTATTGTCAAAATCAAAAGTGTGGTTTAAGAATAAAGCGTGCTCTGAAAGTTTAGAGGCAGTCTGGTTACGGGAAGAGATGGAATATTTATGTTGGGTGATGCGATCTTTAAGGTTTTTAGTTTCGCCGATATAGGTAGAATTACAGTTGGGAGTGGAACAGGAGATGCGGTATACGACATGAGAACAGTGTTTAAGAGGAATGGGATCTTTTACACGTGTGTAGAGGTTGGAAAGTTTGTTGTGAGATTTGAAAGCAATTCGCAGGTTGGGAATTGAGGAGGGTAAGGATTTTTGTATGTTTTCAGAAGGAGTGGTGATGTATGGAAGAGATCTATAAAAGGGAATGGCAGTGGGTGGTGAAGAGGTAGTGGTGAGAAGAGATGATGGGAAGGGGAGGGTTTTTGTAGTTGTTGATGAGTTTGTTGATGCTATTGAGGGGAAAATTATTGGTTAAGAAGATTTGTTTGATACGATTAATGTTGGTTTCATGAAGATGAGAGTCGGAAAGGGAAAGAAATCTATGTATGAGATTTTTGGCTACGTTTATTTTTTGGTGGTAAGGATATTGGTAATATTAGTTTAAAAGTCTACCAGAGTAAGTCGGTTTGGTATACCAGTCTGTGTATATAGTGTTCTCAGGGTTTCTTATAATGAGGAGGTAAAGGAAAGGAAAGGAATTTTGCAACTCACGTTCAATGGTAAAATGTAGGCGGGGATGGCAAGAGTTGAGGAGACGTGAGGAGAGATGAGGAGGACTTCTCTGACCAACTTCTCCCTTAAAATATACATCTACGGTCAACGAAAACTCTCATCGATAATAATTATTCATTTTTAATTTAGAATTTACATATTGCTATATATTAGCCTCCTCCCTGTCGTCAGCAAAGTCCTGGAGCATCTGATCGTCACGGGTCTTCGCCCGATCCTCAGTGCAGCTAGTCATCCACGGCAATTCGGCTCGACCCGTGGCAAGGGGTGCAACCACAGATGCTCTGCAACCACAGATGCTCTGCTGAGAGTGCGTAGGGACGTGAAGGAGAGGGCGGAAAAATATGTCATGTTGGTGCTCTTCGACATATCCTCCGCCTTCGACAGTGTGTGGTGGCCCTACTTACTCCAACGGCTGCAGGAGATCGACACCCCCAGCAATTTGTACTCGCTCGTTAGTAGTTACCTCAGTAACAGGAACGTGAAGATCAGAGGTAGCTACTACGAGGTAGAGCGAAGGATTGAAAGAGGTTGTCCGCAGGGCTCTGTCCTGGGTCCGTCCCTGTGGAAGTTTGTCTTCGACCAGCTGCTGGGGGAATTAGAGAAGAGAGGGTTCCTTGCCACGGCCTACGTCGACTACCTGGCGGTCATAGTGGCCGATAACAGCAGAGCCAGATTGAAGACACACGCAAAGAGGTGCGCCAGTCTCGTGTCGGAATGGTGCGTGAGGAGGAAGCTGAGCATGGCTGCATCCAAGACCCAGGTCATGCTCGTAAGAGGCTCTACAGACAGGGCTCACCCTATTATACTGGATATAGATGGCCAGAGAGTGAGGATGGGTGAGGAGGTGACCTACTTAGGAGTGAAGATGAGGAGAAGATTCGACGTCACCCCTCACCTAGACTACCTGAAGGATAGGGTGACCCGGTCTATCAATGGCTTATCCAGGATTGGGGGTGCGTTCTGGGGCATCAGGTATTCCGCTACGATGACCATTTACAAAGGCGTGGTCATGGGTATCCTGAGATACGCATCCCCAGCGTGGAGCCAACACCTTACGCAGCTGCAGAGAAGGAGATTGACCACAGTTCAGAGACTGGCTCTGCTTAGGGTCACTAAGGCCTATAGAACGGTGTCAGATGAGGCGGTGGCTTGACGCGCTACCGGGGGGACTCCTGGACAGAGTTCGCGAGACCACTAAGGACATTATCGAAGAGTGGAATGGACGGTGGATAGGGAGTCAGAAGGGAACTACCCTAAGGAAGTTCTTCCCCACCGTCCAAGAAAGGCTGAAGGCAAGATGGGTCCTCCCTGATTACTGGGTCTCGCAGATGCTGACAGGGCATGGAGGTTTCCGAGGGAAACTATAGAAACACGGTCCTTTCTTCTATGTCCTATAGACCCTCGGTGCTCCACCTGATAGAGTCCCTCACTTCATAGAGTCCCTGAAACTGCAGAATCCCCCTACTTTATAGAGTCCCTGAAACTGCAGAGCACGTGATCGTGTACTGCACCGCAGTAGAAGGACACCGAGCCAGGTTGTCGAGAAGTACCGGGATCTTCGCCCTCGCCGAGTCGGACTTTCGCCGTCTGATGGAGGAGAAGGTATACCCCTTCTTCAAGGACTTCATATACGGGTGGAAGGAGGTGGTGGGCCCTGAACACTTCACCCTGGGAAGGGTCAGACCACCCGACGGCGGTGAGCCTCAAGACGTATGATACCGGACGGATGCAGACTGGAAGAGATGGGATCCGGACGGATGCAGTGGACCAGGAAGGCTGGACCAGTATCCGGTCGGATGCAACTGGAGATGGGATCCGGACGGATGCGGCTGACCAGGAGGGCTGGACGGCACCGGGCGGATCCGGACTGGAACCGGACGGATGCAGAGCGCCGAAAGGGCTGGCCACGCCGCAAGGCAGAGGATAAGGTGCAGCCCCAAGGTGCGCAAGCATGCACCCGGCTGCATCACAGTAGCGGGAAAAAATTGTCCCCACTATTGAAATATATATATTGAAAATAAAGTGTTGATTTATGAGAGCAGTGGCATGCGTTATCCCAGCGCACTACCCCACTGCTCCTGAACCCCGATGCCAGAAATGGCTAGGAAGGGGGATAAAAAAAAAAAAATTTATATGTATATATATATATATATATATATATATATATATATATATATATATATAGACATAAAAATTTATATGTATATATATATATATATATATATATATATATATATATATATATATATATATATCCCATAGCATTATTAAATGGCATCCCGAATGTAGGGATTGATCATCCATGATATTCGATACCTAATATATATATATATATATATATATATATATATATATATATATATATATATATATATATATATATATATTAGGTATCGAATATCATGGATGATCAATCCCTACATTCGGGATGCCATTTAATAATGCTATGTTTTCTTCTCATAGATCAGTGATGACCCCCCACAAGGTGGTGCCATTTTATATGCTGTGTTCTATTTAGGTTGAGTTGACGTACATATTAGATGATAATATTACTCTGTATAAGGATGCCATTGGGCAAGGATGATTGAAGAATACAATTTAATATTAATTACCTGTTGAGTTCTCTAAATTGGATATCTTTCCAATGGTCTGATTTGTGATTACCATTGTTTAATAATTAACCAATATAATTTTCCTACTTCTAATATTAATAATACTATAATGCTAGTAAAATTTATTGATATCATGCTTAATCAGACATATTCAAATTGATAATGGGCTTGGATACTAAACAACAACCTTCTTTCTAACCTTCTTTATTTATCAAAACAAATGTAATAAATTGGTCCTGGAGAGCTTCAGACTAGACCTAGCCGTTAAATGTTTTAACATATATATCTTATCTGGAAATAATTTATGTAGATGGTCTGGAAGTTACATGATGGTTGTCTGTCTGATGACTCAGAAACGCCTCCATCAGTGCCTCAGAATATCTTCTGTCATGATCCGGGAAGCTGTAAAAGCCAGTGGTATTTCCAGATCGAGTGTCTTCGCTAGCGTCTCCAGATCGTGTAACTCGTTACCATCCCAGCAAGGGCAAGAGCCAGAGTCCCTTGATTTTCCCTTACCGCTTCTATCGTTCCTTCCTGGGCCGTCTTCACACTTTTTGACTAGTAGGAGGTAGAAGAAAGGTTACCTTGTTGATTGGCTAGATCTCTGTTGATTGGCTAGATCCCCGGCATTAGGCGGTATCTGTGTCGTGATTTGCCATCATGTTTCCGAGATCTCGGGTCAAGTCTCCACTCCTGTCCGGGACGGGGGCCAATATCTCCGAATGCATTACCCTCCTCTAATTGAATGACATCTTTCCTAGGCCTCCGCCGTTTTTTCGGTATGCAAGCCGGGATCCAAGGGTGGCTGGTTTCCTAAAATTGATTAGGTCTTCCAAGACGGTCCACATCTTGCCTTTGTCAAACTGCCTAATTCTCTATAGATTTTTAAATAAACTTATTTCGTATTTCTAAAGGTAAATTCTGGGTAAGTGTTTTGGTGACGGCTGCTGTCAAATGCCAATTATCCTTCCTTGATAAGTGACGGCCGGCTTACCTGCCTGCCCTACACTTATAGATTTTACCCTTCAGTCTGTAATTTATACTATTTGACTTAAAATATTCTGACTCAAGAATAACACATATCAATATTTATAATTTTAAATTAAAATTTAACTGCTTATAAATATTAAATTAAATATAATGTAAATTAGTTTTTTAAAACATTTATGAATTTTGAATGTAATTAAGACAAGAGATCAAATACAAATGTATTTATATATTTATCATTTAAAAAATTCAATTAGGAAATAAATGTACTTTAATATAATAATTCTAAACTGTATTTTAAATTGCTAATTTTGCTGTATTTTTAATTTTTCAGTGTTTTTAGAACTGAAAATGAGTGTATAACATTTGAAACAAGTTTTAAAATAATAAAAAGAATTTATAGAAAAGGTAAATCATTTATCAATCCCTAATCAATGTAATATTGTTTCTCATTTTACATAGGTTTCCACATAAAGTTATTTAATTGTGTTAAAATATTTACTAGTCTGAAAATTGTTTCAATATTGGATGCTTTATTTCGAATCATGCACACATTCTATTTTGTAATTGTATATAAAAGCTAGTTATTATTTAAGAAATTTCCCTCTTTCTCGGCATTCGGCGATAATAGTATTATTATCATTTAAAACTAGGTACCAATAGTACCGACAACTCTCTATAAAACTCAATGGAATATTTTACTTTGGATCTTTAATTAACTAATTAACAGTAACTCTATTAAATGCAAAATTCGCGATTTGTAGTTAGCATTGGAATAGTTTAGAAAAGGAACAAAGAAAGTTACCATAGCCCATTTTGACGGTTCGTTTGATCCCCGGCAAGACAATGGAGCTCAAACAATGGCTGAAAAAGAGGGAGTAGTTGGAGCCATCTCGTCATATCGACTGAGGATCTCTTTGTCTACCGTTTAGCTTCCCAACTACCAGCAACGCACACAATCGATATGCACGAGTCGATTCTACTTTCTGATATCGATGATATTGAACATGCCGATGTGGATAGAGTGTTTATATTGTTTTGTATTAAATATTACATATTAGTTCTGTTGATTGAGCAGAATATTTTTTATTAAAAAATATGAATACAATGGAACCCCGTTTATCTGGAATAATGTAGCTATGTCAGGTAATGCGAAATTTCGGATAAGGAGTAATATGATTAGTAAATAATTTTTTTTATATTATTGACATTAATTAAAGTTATGAGAAAAAGAATATTAGTAATGACATAAGTGAATATATAAGTATGTAATTTGAAAAGTTTTTAACATTACATTTATTTAAAACATTTAATCTGAAATTTTTGTTAGGCGCTTGTTTTCCTTTATTTTTATCGCGGCATTGGTTAGCGATCGTTTGATCAGTAATACTTCGCCAGGAGTAGCTTTTCTACACTCTATTACAAAATTTACAGCAACCTCCTGCATGATACAACTGGCAAGAAATTAATTTGACCCGAAGCAATATTTGACGAGCAGAAAAATGTCTAAAATAAAGTTATTAAGAGCATTAGTATAGTATTAGTATTAGTATTAGTATTAAGAGCATTAGTATTAAGAGCAAGGAGAGGAAAATTGCAGTATATGTGGCTATAATTACTAAAATTACTATGTAACCAATATAATCCAACATTTATTTATCTTTACATAGTATGAACATGCTCAGCAGATCGAAAATAAACAGATAATCAGAAATGAAATTTTACCCAGCAATAAATTATGAGATGAGATTGGCGGAGGAGGCTCCGTTATCAGCGAGTGACCTTTTAGGGCGTTTTCACACGGTCCAATAATTATACTAATAATAATAATAATTCCTGTAGTCCAACATCCGATTTATCGAACCTTGTGAAAAGGCCTTTTTTAGCTTCTAAACGTATCCATTTATAATGTGTATGAAAAGTTATCTTATGAATAGTTATTCATACTATAAATGTAAGAATCTTACCAGGGTAAAACAAAAATGAAATATTCGCGATTGGAGCCGTGGGTAACAGCTAAAGTAAATATATTTTAATGATAAAAAGATTCTATATAGCTTTTATATGTTGGTTCAGAATAAATAATTTAATTCTAGCTCATATAAAAATAATAAAGTGAAATAACAATGTAATAAAAAGGTTTGGGAATTACAACTAGATTAATGTAAATTACTTTATATAATTTCAGTTTTTAAACATTATTTTTTAGAACTGATGTGCTCCAAAAAGTTTCCTATTTAACTCTTCCACTTGGTAATATTGTTGGCTTGGAAGAAGGGTGGCACAATACGAAAAAGTGGAATTTTATGAGAGAAGCGTTTGAGGTTGGCCTATTTAAGTTTATCGCTGTCCGTAACTCACTTTAAGACGCCAAGTTGGACTTCGGAAATTTTGGCAATTATACTTCCAAACTGGTAACTTTTATTTTCCAAATTTAATACAAGTTGGACATTTTCTTAGTCAATACTACTTACCTTTTAAAATGATAATCTTAATTTTTAGATTATTTGAACATGAATCGTGAATAAAAATGTGGCAGCTTTTCAAAAAAAAAATAAAATGAATTGTTATTTTGATAAATATTGAAACTAAAAATCTGACATTTTTTCTCTAAGGAATATACATGAATGACAGCAATTTTTAATAAAAACAAAAATAGGAAACAAAATCGTATTGTGGCACTCTGCTTCCAGTCGAACGATATGATATTTTTTTAATTTATAAATAAATCTTCTGCCTTACATTCTGACACAATCGATAACACGTCCCTTACTGACTTAAAAATTTATTTCACATTCATTATGACGACATCCATAGATCCGTTCAGAGTGGGTTTTTCGGTTATTACGAAACCTATTCAAAAGCAGAGATAATGAAAGTTGGGAATTGAAGGGGTGAGTGCTCCGACTCGATATCTCGATTCGGCGGCAATTAATCGAGTTTAGAATTGCTATTTCTCTCCTCCCTCCACTCTAGTCCAGTATAGGATTTATATTCCAGTTCTATTTACACAGGGCAATGTCTGCTTTTTTCGATTTGATTCTGTCAATCCAATCTCACTCTAGCAACTATTATCACCTTTACATTTTGGATCAACATCCTTCAGCGGCAAACAGTGGACCGAAAGCGTAATTTTACAGACGAAATCCCAAAAAATATTTAGTTATAATTCAACAACAAAGTACAATTGAAACATTTATTCAACGTAAATAATACAAATTTGTAAAGAAAGTATTTATTGAATAATGGAAGAAAACATTTGTGAAATTTGGCTAAAAAAAAGAGGTTATATTGATATAATATGAACGATAAATGATAAGAGAAAAGTAACCGCTGTTTATTGAGCTTTACACCTTTGTTCATGTTGAATCGAATGAAGAAAATATGTTTATGCAAAAAGTATTCTTCACCGTTACTTCTGCCTTACTGCTATGATTTAATATAAATGATGATCTTTTTCCAATCAATTTTAATCTTCCGATAACACCTGCTTCGGAGCTCGATTTAATTATGACAAAGCTTTTTTAAATAATCATTTCTTGTTCATCCGATGCCGTCAAGTATCTATCTATCTTCAAGCGGACATAAAAGTTTTGCGAAAATAAAATAATTCGAATTTTGTCCCCGATTTCGATCCACTTTGCGGCTTTCCTTTCCAATACCCATGCCTTGATAGTAAGAGTCATTTTAATCATCTCTATTTTTACATTTTGTATTTTTAAACCGTTTGGCCTTATGGCTTCAATGATATGTATCATTTATTTTCTCATATTATTTGAGATATGTTGCAGTTACAATTATTCGTTCTTCTCAGAACGTATTAATACAAGCAAGAAGTCACTTCAGTTACTTCTCTTTTCGCAATGTTTTGGCCCAGTATATCTTTTATCTTCCAATACCGGTTTGATTCCAAAAGTCATTCCAGCCTTTTTACTATCTTTACGTTTTTTCACAAAACAACATTTGATAAATCCTTTATTAACTGTGCTACACCCTAATCGCATTCGAACAGTGTCAAAGCAGAAATGTTTAAGCGCCAAAACAAAGGAAAAAAGTGTAAAGGATTCCTAAGCGATAGTTCTTTCATCTCCCGTATCGTAATACAAAATCGATATTTCAATTTCTCGATTTTTTTTTCGCATTACACCTAGAACTATAAAGAAAAAGAAGGAAGTATAAGCTTTCGAACCCTTTTTTTATGAAAATCCTAATTTTTTCGTTTTTGTGCTTACGCCTTTTTGTTCTTAGTTTTATTTTAATAATTAAGTTATTGAAATAAAAATATATAGCACAATACAATATTACAGACAAATGAAAAGATATTATTATGTGCCTACTATACAAAGCAGTGTAATTATTTGTAATTTTATATAACTTTTAGATGCATCAGCATTTCCAGTAATTTTAAATATAAATCCATTTTCTTTGAAAATATTTTTAGAGCTTATCTAATAATTAAGAAAATAGCTTTTATGATATCGCTAAAGAAGGGGCTTCTATTAGATTATGTTATCTCCCGAAAGACTTCTATTTTTATAAAAGCTGGGATGAAAGCCCACTGATCAAGTTATCAGCCTCAAAGGAACATCGCCACCCATGCAGCAGCCTTGGTAAAAAAAAATATATAAATAAATTACATTTTTTGGGGGTTTCTTTTAGAATATAAAAAAAAGATCTATATTTTAAAGACCCTGTAATAATTTCTGAAGAACCCCAAACATATACAAATCATTATAGTTAGGTCCAATTTAGAAATTGAATCTAAGGGTCAATTTCTAAAACACAAAAAATCTTGGAGTTCACACCAGAGGGATAAGATACATATCTTAGCCGAACTACGATAATTGTCTTATAGTGCCGCATCGCTCGGGACCATCAAAATCATTAAGGAACGATAAAATGTGTTCACATCTATACGATTGCGACACCTATCGTAAGATACTTGTATCTCGAGTATGGCCTCTTGTCTCTTCTATCAGTGTCATAGTCACGAAACTTCTCTTGGTATATCTTATCGCTTGCTCGTGTCATCGCTTCGATGTGAACCTTACTTACCTTAAGGTAAAAGTCGTCTATATTATCGGTTCTGTGATAAATATCTTATGGCTCTACTGTGGAATCCACCTTAGGGTTACACTTTATTTAACCCCTTCAAAAATTTAATCTACAATATCGTACTTAACTCAATCATCCCATCTACGTCTTATATGTCCCTGTTTAACCGCCTATTCAACGCTTATTACTCCCTCAATATGATTTCATTTTGAAAAACTTTAAGTCGTTTTTCATCCCTTGAAGCAAGAAGCCATCCTTTACATTCTTAAAAAAGAGTAGAGAATATATTGGTTTTATGCACTCTGACTTTCGAAGAATAGACGTGAACAGAGTAAGGATTTTGCGTGAGAAAAATAAGAAACACTTTCTACCTTTAACCTTTCTTTTATTTTAGCTCCTTTTATCCTCGTTTACACAAACATTATAAAATATAATTGAATAATATATTTTAATTTAATCCATTAAGGGCCAGCATAATTTTGCAAATATAAAAAAAGAGACACTGCCAACAGTAGGTATTGTTTTATATCTTCATAAAGGTAAAATGACGAAATGGTTATATGGATGTAATTCCTAATTACAAATTAGAAAAGGATGGTTTAATTAATAAATGTGAAAAAATAAGTTTACCATTCCTGAAAATAGAGCAAACCCTCTAAACATTGGTTGTGTATTGTATGTGTTTTGTATAAAACCACAAGTAAGGATAAAAACGATTAAGCCTTCAAAATTCAATTAATTTTATAACTTTCACTGTGAAATGTAACATAAAATATAAAAGCATAGTTATATCACAAAAATTCTACATGTAAATAATTTTTAATAAAATTATTATTTTTTTTTGTTTTGTTGCATAATTAAGGAAGTTTGGAAATTTCACATCTTAATATAGAAGACAATTTGGCAATATTTTTTTTCGATTTATTTTGTTTAGTTTATTTATCATTACGTCTTTCGATTATATAAAGCGTTATTATAGTTTTAAAATTTAAATAAATAATATAACTTTTATAAACTGACTTAGGCCGGCATTAGACTAAAATGTCTTTAAAATGATATTTTATATTATCCGAACTTGTTTCGGAATATAAAATGTATGAAATGAAAATACAAAAATGTATATGTATTAATAAAAAAAATTAAAATGAAAAAGGAGATAAAAATTATAAATAAATTTCCACTTAAACTCATAAACTTTTGATCACATTGTTTACCTTAAATTAATTTGTTTTTGCTGATACAGCATCTTTTTGGAAAGTGAGGAGATGTTGGAATTTGAATCAAGATAGAGAAGAAGCTTGACGGATACTAGAAGGGAGGGAATTCCAGAATCCACTATCCAAGAAAGGACAAGAAAGGAACGCGAATGTTTTTTGTTCAGTGAGAGGGAAAATAGAGGTCAGAAAGGCGTGATCTTGTTGCCATTGAGCGGACTGAGGATTTGAATTGTAAGAGTCTGTAGATGTAGGAAGGATGCTGGGAGTTGATGGTTTGGTAAAGGAAAGATCCGAGGAAATATTGTCGCTAGACGGAGGGTGAGAGTCACTTTAACTCGCCATAAAGATGGGAAACGTAGACCTACTCCTAGATACCGAAGACAAATCTTAAAAAGCAGTTCATGAGGTCCTTTGACACTTGTATAAGACTATTTCTTACCTACAGGCACGTAGTCAGGATTTTACTTTGGAGGATGTTAATAAGGAATGCTGGTGATAGATAAAGAACACAACAAACAAATAATTTTCATGTTCATATTATCACAGATTTTAGGTAATAAACTTCCCCTCCTTTATAATAACATGACGGTAGTCCATCACTTATCGCTCTACTTGCTAGTACAGTACAGTTCAGGCTCTTATCACTAGATTACAGCAATTAGAGAATTTTATTCAAAAGGGGTCCGTTTCAGGCGAGAGATCGTTCAGCGCACCTATGCTTAATAGAAATGCTATAACATCAAAGTATTGCTATTATAAACAAATTATAAACAAAGTAACTTACTTTAAAAAGTTTAATGTAATACTCGTGTTTCCAGTTTTATAAATCAAGGAGTAAGATTTGCTGGCATACGTTTTTAACTTTATTTATTGTTTGTAAAAATTGTGTTTGCTATTATTGAAAATATTATTTTGGGAGAAAAAAGAAAACAAAGGTTTCTTTCGGTTTGTATAATAAGTATTTCGAACGCCATATTTAAGAGCTTTATCGCCGGCACAGGTCAGCATGTTGCCAGCCATTATTAACAACTGACCATCTAAGAAAATCTTTTATCAAACAAAGGACTTTACTATGATAAAAGAACTATCATACTATACTATACTCTCATATTTTTCGTCCAACATATTTTTAAAAAACATTAAAAGATCTTTGTCAAAGATAGTGCAATGCCGGTCTCAAGAAAAAACATGGGATATCATGGGAACTACCAATCCGTTTAAGGTCATTCCTAACTTTGTGGATTCCCAATGTTCAAACAGTGCATTAATTTGCAAAATTAACTATTTTCTATATTAGGTGAGGACCATATTGTAGATCTCAACGTGAAACCACGTTGAAAACGTTTTGATTGACGATTAGTTTTTTATTTTATTTTTGCTTAAATTTTACGCTCGACAATAAATTAATTTTTTGTACTAGATAGTATTTTACTTGCTGGTACTTATTATTTAAAAAATCCAAAAACATATCTCAATATGAAGAAAATTTGATTTTTTAAATGTATCTTTTTGGCTCTACTGAAAGGCTAGGTATGGAAAGTTTTGAGACCGAAGATACATTTGTTTTGGAAATGTAAAACCTCAAATATACAAAATCAATATATAGGTCAAACCACTACCGTACAAATATCTACATACACCCTTGACGCCATGATTATTATTCAGTTGAAATGTGAATCGGCAAAGTTTTTGTTGAAATAATCTAATTTGAAGGCCTAACTTCCAATGAAAATTGCTAACATTATTACAGCTATTTAATATTACTCCAAATACTAAGACGAGCGCTGGCCGGAGAGATATGAGGGATGTCCTAATCAACGATTTTAAATCAAATAATTCTAAAATATTTAAATAGAAATATAAATTTTAAGGTTATAAATAGGTTTTTATTCCCTAAAGTCCTGATGTAACAAAGAATATGGACTGTAATGGGCCATGTTTACCATCTTTCATACCTTATTTAACTTATTTCGTTATATAAAGAAGAAAAAAATATCGTTGTTACGTTTTAATTTTTTTTTCTAATTTAAAAAAATTATTCTTCACAATGAATCATATAAACCAATAATATATATATAGTGAGGTTGTAAGAGGACGGATCATAGTTCAAGAAATGATCTATTTTCATATTTTTACAAATTGTATTTGTACACATTGATTTACAAATCATATGTATTTCAATTTCAAATTTCTTAACTCTCAATTAAAATGAATGGCTATCCAAATAGAAATTGAAAAAAAAAAAATATTCTGGGACAAAGCACCTTGTAATAATAATACAGATGCATAAAAAATAAAGATTATATCTGACCAAAAGATCTATTAGGTAGTAAATAAAAAAATCATTAAATATATACATGGTTCCTATAAAATGTATAAAACACGGCATGAAGAATGGAGGAGAAATATATTCGCTACTAAAAATAAAATAAAATCATGTAATAAACCAAAAACACTTGCCTATAGAAACCAAAAAAAATATTTACATCTGCTATATAAAAATTTATATATATAATATATAAATAGTAAGAAAAAACAAACTAATTAAGAACTAGAAATTTTGATTGTAATATATATATATATATATATATATATATATATATATATATATATATATATATATATATATATATTACAATCAAAATTTCTAGTTCTTAATTAGTTTGTTTTTTCTCATAGATCCTGGATTTCATTGGCTGAGAAACGGAATAATATAAGGTAAGAAAAATTAATGCTAATACCATCGTGTTTAGCTTGGATACGGTATTTGATGAGATTGTAAAACATTATCTGAAGGAATGAAATGGTTCGGGAGGTGGTAAAAAGAATGGATCATAAATAGTACAAACAATTTATTAGTAACCCACGTTTTGACCAACTTCGTAGGTCTTCATCAGGGCAAAATAATCAAGATAATGATATATGCAGTGAATGGCATTAAAATTGACAAAGTAAGTAATTAAAAAGAAAATAATGAGAAAAAATGAAAACAGTGATGAATTTGTAATAAGTTATGGTAAACTTTATCAAATGTTAAGTTAAGCTTCCAGAGTTTCTTGATTTGTTTGTAAAATGATTAGTTTACACGATTACGGATGCCATATCCTTACAATCAATCAATTTTAGATTTGGTAGCTTTAACATGCAAATAAAATTTGATTTAAATTATAAGTATATTACTGTTAATTGTATAAAAAATTAAACAAGAAACCTACACAAAATCCAATTGTGTTTATTGCGTATTCAAATCTCAACATCATCATAATGTCAATGGGATGTGCCCCATCATCAGGACATTTTTCTTTATGCTTGTATATAAATAACCATAGAAATACTATTTTGCCATCTTATAGCTTCATCAAAGCCATTAGCTCATACTTGTAAATTGTACTTTTTGTTAAAAATTGCCAGAAAGAGGTCGTGATTTATTCCGTAGGCCTGCCATGAAATAAAAGTCAATTATCTCTGGTCGGATTCGAATCGGCGCCCCTTCCGACACTAGGATGGTGATGTCCCAACAGGTTACTGGAACAGATCTCTGGCTGTTTATTCTCTATATTTGATCGTGAAGGTTATTTTACTGTTTTTATTTATTACTTTGATTTAATAAATGTATGTTTTGTTTCCAAGAGATACTTTATAAGTCATAAATGATTAACTATAACTATTAAATTAATATAAATATCTTAAAACTATACTATCAATAGATTTCAAAGTTGATTTTTTGCGTAAAGAAATAATGAACCACCGCGGTGTTTAGTTTGCTTACTTTCAATAGCCACAAATTTTTAACAAGTGATACCTATCGGATTATAGTTAGCTGTGAACCATCGAATACACATATATATATATATATATATATATATATATATATATATATATATATATATATATATCCACACAATATATATATATAGTCATATTGTGTGGATATGACATTATATATGTATGTTAAAATATAAACGTCCGACAAGTAGGCTTGTATAGCTTCCTCACCATTCCTATTGTGTAGATAAGGAAAAACAACAAATATGATTACAAAAATTTGAAAAGGAAGAACAAATTTAATGTTTTAAATCTTTATTACGAGGTGTTTCGGAAAATTACAAACAAAAAAGTTATAGATCAAAATGAGCGTCGCGATAAAAAATCCGTTCAACAAAACGAAATCAGAACCCTCGATTGCTTCTTAAACGATCCCTATATCGAAGAATTCTTCTCCAAGAGATACTTTATAAGTCATAAAAGATTAACTATAACTATTACATTATTACAAAAATCTTAAAACTATACTATCAACTATAAGTTGATTTTTTGCGTAAAGAAATAATGAACCACCGCGGTGTTTAGTTTGCTTACTTTCAATAGCCACAATTTTTTCTAATTTGATATGGGAATACCTCGTGATGCTACCGTTATGCTAATAGTTGAAGTTTTAATAAGTAATCTTTGCTAAGCATCTCACAGATTTAATGTGAGACTTTGCAATTCTTTTTCACATAAAAATTAGTAATTTGTGCTGATCCTACTATTTATTTCTCAGTTTATTACTTATTCCTGAATAATTGAATCTTACTATATTCTTGCAACTATTGAGCTCTATCTTCAACATTTGCCTCCAATTTCTCTTAAGACTGGCTGTTCCATTAACTTTTAACTTCTCCACCGTTTTAGTCTTCTCCGGGGAGTTGTTTTGTTCAGGAGTCTTATCTCTCTAGCGAGTGTTTTGGGTCGAGTCTTGGACCAAGGATTGTTAACTTTAAATTATAACTGTCTTTTTTTCCCTATAATACAGTGACTCGGTGTTGGAGTTGTTAATTTATATAATTTAATTTTCATAATTTCATGTAAATGTTCTCATCTTAATTTTCTGCATGAAATGCAAACATTAATGCAAACGGCTTTTATACCTATATGTTGCTTTTTTTGGCCGCTCTTTTAGATTCAGTTAGCATTTATTTAAATTACAAGGGATGCTATTACAGGAGAGTTATATGTTGTGATTATAATACGTTTAATTCAATTCCAAATTATATTATAACTCTATAATAATATAACTTATTGTTTCTACCTAAAGCAGTGGAATATTATTAATTATTAATTAACAATCAATAATATTATATCAAAAATTTAATTTAATATAAAATTAAAACCCCGACTACGGAGATAACTTTAATATCTTACAACTCTATACGTCTCAAAAGACGGAATGTCCTTGCATATCTACTTAAGCGCATTGGTGGGTGCTAGTGAAGTTGAAGCACATGAATCTTTAAACTAAGTGTTGTTGTCGGTTGCCTTCCACACCCAAAGGCATTACCCAAGTTCATTACTCGAAAATGAACTTTACTCAATGCGTTAATTTACTTTCTGTTTATTTACATGCACAGATAAAAGAAGTTTTCTATAATTTTACATGCACAGATGAATGGGATGTAATGTACTTGCAAGCAGCCGTAACGTGTAATAGAAGGCACACGACTACTACACCAAAGCTCATGATCACCAAAGTTTCATGATCGTCAACTTCATTTACAACGTTTCAATGCAAAATTAGGTATGCAAGTACTTTCCGTCCCTTAAGACTTAGAGGGTTGTAACATATTAAAGCTATTTTCAAAGTAGGGGTTAAATATATTCAATTAAATTTTATTTTAACGTTTTTAATATTTTCAGTAAGGGCTATTTATAAATTATTACCAAATGATCGTGAAAATATAAATGATATAGTAAGAAACTCCAACAAAAATCCGAAATACTAAAAATATATTTTTTCAGCATTTTGAGATCACAATGTTTCAAAACGTTCGCGGAAATTCACTGAGTAATTAAAACTCGGTTGTGCTGTTAACTTAAAAAATTGTTAAATACCTTCAAACGGATAGATTAAACACATTTAATATACACATTTCATTAGTATTTTGAGCTCAAAATGTTTCAAAACATCCTCGGGATCACAACGAGTAATTTAACCCATCAAACTTGAAAATGTACTCCCCGTTAGGAAAGCTGAGGAAACTATACAAATCTTCTTGGCCGATATATCTTTTTCTTTTTTTTTTTTCTTTTTTTTCCGCTAATCGGAGAAATACAAACAAATTAACCTTCGCAATCGATGAAAGGAATTTTGTAATATTAATTGTGCCCAGTTTATTAATATGTATTGATATTTTTGGACAGTATTATTTTTGGGCACACAAATTATATTTATTTAACATGCACTAGGTGCGAACAAAAGATGATAAGGGACGAGCAGGTAGGTAGAAAGGTAACTGACAAGCGACGGCAGATGTCACCACAACTATACCCTCAGATATAAGGAGTAAGTTAATTTAAAAACCTATCTAGAAGTGGGAAGTGTGACAAAAAGGCAAGAGGTGGTCCGTCTTGGAAGACTTAATCAATTTTATGAAAACTTAACCCCTGGGATCCCGACTGGCGTACCGGAAAAAAGGCGGAGGCCTGGGAAGGACAAAATTCGATTAAAGGATATTAATGGATTCAAGGAGATCGTCCCACTCCGGACAAGGGGTGGAACTATACACTGAAATCCCAGAATTTCCTCCCTCTATAAAACTAGTCGGCCAATCACGACAAGGTTACCGCCCAGTTCTGGAGATCTAACCAACCAACAAATCTTCGACCCCCTCTTAGGAAGAACAAGGAAGAAAGGGAGAAAGAAGCCGGGGAGACAGAAAAAAAGAGACTTCTTCTCTGATCTCGCTTGAAGGCTGAACTTGTAGGACAACTACTGAGTCTTCTCTCCTGAAGATGATAGATGCTCTGGTTCTGGCTCCATGACTTAAGATTTACAGGGGGACCTGATGGAGAGATGCTGAAGTACCATCAACACCAATTATTACAGATAAGAGATTTATGTTAGAACAGTTAATGGCTAGGTCTAGTCTGAATCATTCCATGGTTAACAGTTTATTGTAACAGTTATTATTATTTTCTCTAGTAACAGTTTATTATTTTAATTTTGATGAATGAAGATAAATGTTAGGAAGGTGGTTGCTCTTTAGAAACCATGTCCATTATTAATTTGATTAGAATTATGGTTATTTGCATTATTATTAAACTTAGAAGTAGGAAAATTGTCTTGGTTAATTATTAAATAATGGTAACCACAAATCAGGCCCTTGGAAAGGTATCCAATTTAGAGGACAAAGTAAGTAATTCCTGTTTATTCATAATCTTACATAATTTTGGGATAATCATCCTCAATGATTGTCCATTGGCATCCCTATATACAGACAAATATATTATCAGCTAAATGTATATCAGCTCAACCTAGATAAAACATAGCAATACAAACAAATTAACCTTCGCAATCGATGAAAGGAATTTTGTAACACTATTTGTGTCCAGTTTTGATGCCCAAAGACACAACTTTAATTGTTGAATCAAACGATTTTCCACTCTTCTATAATAATATAATTTTATGTTAATACAGAGCTGCATAATACCTCATGTATTGCCTTGGGAAAATTCGTAGTTGTATATCGTCATAAGTAATTGTTACATCTTGGATGGGAAAAATATATAATTTTTTTAAATATATAATTTTATTAATAAAAAAATGAATTAATAGCATAGCAATGGATTAATTTTATTTGTAAAAAACCTTTTGTTTAATAACATTTTACGTCTATAAGGCCAATTCCGACACGTGAAGTCCATTAAATTTAAAAAAAAAATTAACAAATGAAATTGTCGGTTAGGACCGCCTGCGCATTCTAGCGGCTGATCTCTTGACTAAGCCGTGGGTGGAATCGATTACTGGCCTAGTTAGGTGCTGCTACCTTTAAACTGACTACTGTACTTTTTGTTTTGTATTTCAAATTTCGATGTTACAGATGCTACTTAATCTATAGAACATATTATAAAATCAATTTATACAAACAAAAAAAAAGAAAGATCAATATGCATATGCATTATTTACTTCTTTAGAACTTAGTTATCAAATTTTCTATTTGAACCACAGTATTTTAATTTTTAATATCAATTGAATTGTAGAATAAAAATCATTAAAAGCATTCGTTTATTAGTTTAGAACTTTATCATTTTAATATCATGATTTATTATTAAATGACCTCACGAATTTTAAACAAATTCAATTCAGTAATTTAAAAAATCTAGGAAGATTTGTTCAAAAAACCTCAGAGAAATATTGAAAATCATTGTTATTTTTTTTGAGAGGCCAACAATGGCATGAAATATATTCTGATGAACAATAAAGAAGTTTTCATCGTTATTTTTATGAAGTTGCTTAATACAAAAAAGAAGGAAAGGATTATATAAATCGATTTAAAGATTTTTTTCGAGCAAAGTCAAAATAAGTTCGTTGGTACTTGATGGGATACTTATTATCGGCTTTCTAATCCTTAATCATATTTGCTAAGATGTGATTGAATCCTCGTAGAGAATTACAAGTGCGCTATTTCTTTAAACTAAAAGATTCTCTTGAACCTTTAGGGGACAGCGGACAGCTGAGTGGTTAAACTGATGAGGCACTACCTACAGAATACAGAGCAAGCTGTGCCATACATCTGTAATCAGTAGCTCCCTTCCTTAAAAAAAAAATGAAAAAAATTTCTTATATAAAATATAAGAAAAATGAAAGCCAAGATGTGATATACACGTGGCCTTTAAATAAAATAATATATAAAGAAATATATATATATATATATATATATATATATATATATATATATATATATTGGTTATGTCCCGCGGTTTCATTCGTGTTAAATTTGGAACATCACAAAATAGAAAATAACCTACTGTGTTGTTTGGTATCATTTATTGCAGTAATTTTCATGAACATCAGTAATTTCATTTTTCTATGAACGGTAATGTGATTTCACGTTTTTTATTACCCTTTATCCTCCCATTTTATTGGCAGAATAACATTTTCAAATGTCGAAAACGATCAATTTAAGGACTCTAAAACGCAAGTTTCGGCACGTTCTGTGTGAACATCCTAATGCAAGTCCTTGATTTCCTTGTCGAAATCTTTAAACCCGATGTTTACCGTCTCGATCCGCGGTCTTATCACAGTCAGAGTTTTTAAACCACCAATATTTTCACTAATTTTTATTAAAGTAATAGTAAGAATCAAGGAATCGAAATCGGGATTCGTCATTTCTCCATTAAATTTCCCTTCTTTTGACGCCTTGTTTGGCAAAATCCATCGCTCCTGAGAACCAGAAAATGAATCTATAGTTACGGAATTAATATAGTGTGCTAACTTGATTACAGTGATACCTTATTATAGTTAGCTTTGAACCATCGTCTCGAATACACACACACATATATATATATATATATATATATATATATATATATATATATATATATATATATATATATATATATATATATTGTGTGGATATGACATTATATATGTTTGTTAAACGTCCGACAAGTAGGCTTGTATAGCTTCCTCACCATTTCTATTGTGTAGATAAGGAAAAACAACAAATATGATTACAAAAATTTGAAAAAGAAGAACAAATTTAATGTTTTAGTTCTTTATTACGAGGTGTTTCGGAAAATTACAAACAAAAAAGTTATAGTTCAAAATGAGCGTCGCGATAAAAAATCCGTTCAACAAAACGAAATCAGAACCCTCGATTACTTCTTAAACGATCCTTATATCGAAGAATTCTTCAACAATAACAGTAAATCAAATGCGCATGCGTGATGAGAAATCCGATATTAAATTCGGAATTAGTGTCCTTATAAACCTGATGAACGATCCCTATGATTGAATGAAAATTAAATTATTAAAAATGACTACCCTGGCCAGTACAGAGGCCTGTAGTCAATGTTGTCTGTCGTATATTTCTGTACTTTGTTGTGGAAAATTGCAAAGTCTCTTGAAAATCAACCTAATCAACAGACAAACACAATCCATTATATTCGATAGATGGGTGGCCAACAGACAAACACAATCCATTATATTCGATAGATGGGTGGCCAACAGACAAACACAATCCATTATATTCGATAGATGGGTGGCCAACAGGTTATATAAACATATACTCAGTCTTAACAAGAGTCTGAGAATATTGAATTCCAGACTATTTTTATAAATATTATATTACACATTATTATATTACATTCTGTCTCAATAGAGGACAATGGTAATAGTGATTAAGGAGTTCATTCTAACCATATTTACAGAAAATGAAATAATAGAAAAATAATAAATAAGAAACAAAAAAATTAAACTTAAATAAAATAAAATTTAACATAAACAACTTAAACGTAGGCATACTTATACGCACTATTTACAATCAGCCATGGGGACCCCGAGTCTGCATTGTCCCTCTACTAACAGGCGGAAAAATAGGGCTACAGGATATTCCAACGCTTCTCTCTCAATTGCGTCACTGGTATTGAAAACCAGTGGAGATTGAGAGAAGGCTCTATAGGCGCAGACACAGACAGAGTGGAGAATTTGACCATTGCTAGAACTTCAATATTTACAATAGCTCTCAGGCCATTTCAACCTTCGAGGAAGGATTATAGGAATCGATAGAGATTGTGCTAAATGGTTCGGATAATGAGTAAGGTTCTGGTGAAATTCGGAGAATTTTTAATGGAATAAGGTCTAAAACAAAGGAGATATTAAGGTCATGATGTAGAGCATTTTTGGCTACATAGTAAAGAACATTGACTACTGTTCGAAGCACTTTGGACTGAAAGGATTGGATGCGCTTGATGTTCGTATATTTATCTGTTCCACAAGTTAGAGCCCACAGGTCCCGATAGGTAATTTCGAGATTAACACCTATTTTCTATAACTCACTTGGGCATGCCTCAAAATTATATACATAACAGACAAAAATAACAAATTATTCAATGAAAAATACTGCGACTCATCACAAAATCACCAAGGTACATCTCTAATCCATACACTACACACACCGCGACATAAAGTTTACGATCGATTTTTTCTTTTTTTTAACCTGTACCACTACAATCCTTTAAGGGCCTTTGGTTCTATACTTAATAAGGCCTGTACTGTTTCTAGGCTAACGCACAGTGCTCCACCCTGTCCTCAAAAATCAAACAATGAAGTATGAACAAATTTTATTTGAATAGTAAGATAAAAAATAGAAACTTTGAAAAAAATAAAATTAAAATTATTTCTCTTTTGACAACTTTAAGTTCCAGAGTTGTGTGAATTGGCTATCTGATCAATTTGTCCAAAAGTTTAAAAATGGGTAAGCTCTAGTGCTTTAAATCTTTTATGAATTTTTTGATGATTATTCAACTTTGGGATTGATTTAAGAAAAAACTTTAAATATATTTATTTTTTTCATAATTCAACCAAAATTACTTCGTTTCATTACTTTTATTATGATAATTAGTTTATCTGCTTCAGGCTACCCCTTCACCGTGATTTTGTGCTTTTAGATGGTAACCCTTACTACCAGCTGCATGAAGTCAGGCGCAGTAATCCTGTTGATAAGAGGTTTCATATGAGAGGATTGGGCGCGCATATAATTTTTGTGAATCCTCGGATAAAATAATGGAGTATCATGAGAAATTTGTGAGATTATCTTGCCTGGAGATTCAAGCAAAGTGTTTGCAACATTTTAAGTGACCCAAATTCTACACAAGCATGTTACATTTGTGGATCTACTCCTCCTAAGCTTATGAATAAAGAGTTGGTCGATAATTTACCACCTAAAACAGAATTTTATAAATATGCCCTGTAAACTCTACATTGTTGGATAAGGTCATTACTTCACATAGCTTGAATGCTTCCACTACAAACGTGGCAAGTCAGAGGAGAAGATGTAAAAATGTTTCGAGGAAAATAAAAAGAGAATTCAGCTTCCATTAAAAGAGGAAATGGTGTTGTTAATCGATATGCCAAAACCTGGTTTTGGTTCTACTAGTGACGGTAAAACTGCAAGAAGATTTTTTGTTAATCCGCAAGTAAGCAGCGTAATTACAGAGATAGATATTTCATTAACAATTAATTTGGGCAATATTTTGAAAGTAATTTCAATTTGTAAATTAATTAATATCCCAAAATTCACTAAATTCATTGGTGAAACCAAAGATTTATATTTGTGCCATTATTGTTATTATTGCATAAATTATTATTACACGAGCCTGACATAATTTACATTTTTATTACACGTATGGACAGTGGTAAAAAGAAGCATCAGAAGACCAGCACGAGGATATAAGATATTTCATGGTACATCACACTAGAAAAACTTGACTTCTTTATGCCAATACTGATCTAATGAAAATGCTTCTTCTTTCGTCAGACCCCTATTTACCAATTATTAGAAAAGTGGGGATTGAAAAGCATAGAAAAATCCATCAGACGTTTTAAATTACTTAATTTTAAAATAAGATAATGACTATATTTATTTACAATCAACTGATTCCGAGGAGGAATAATTTTTTTTGTAATTTTCTGTATGCATAATTTTATTTAAGTTTATATTATAATAAATGATTATTCCTACCATTTTTGTGTTGTTTAATGGCCTAAAAAAGTAATTAACCTAGCAAAGACAAAAATATGATTTTTGATTTCTTATCCCATATGCTCGTGACACTGTGCAACGGTTATGCAAGGAGGTGAGATGGTGAAGATCAGGGTCAACCGTCAGGTTTTCCCCCGATTTTGGATACTCACTTTATAGAGGCTGGGTGAGCCCCAACAGGGTCTCCTGACTCCAGGGTCAACCTACTGCTGATGTAACAGAATAAATTTTTATTTGCCACTCAAAAACTGTTTCGGTGGAGATAGGAGCTCAGTGCCTTACCCACTGAGCTATGTCTACGTGCATACGAACATGTAAGGACTACAAATAAGTGATTTCGTTGTAAACTTCATAATCATAAATTTATATGGAACATGGTTAGGCCACAGATGCCCGAAAATATCACCCAAAAAGCTGAAAAGGAACTGGATGAGGCATTTCTTAGTGTACTTAAATGTTTTGATGGCTTTCATTCAAGCTTAAGATGTCTTTTTTTTCGAATGGATGGTCCATTTGCTTATAGTTGCTTGTAATCGGCAGGTGTGAATAAAAAAAAAACATGAAAACAAATTGTTTTTTATAATTTGTATTATTACTTTATTTATATATTCTTTATTGTTAATGATTCTTTATTAATATATAATTTGATTGTTTAAGACTTTAATATATTAAATAATGAGGGATGTTCGTTGTTAGCTGCTGTTAAAACTTAGGAGTAGTCTAAGGATTAAACTTATACAAAGCCTTTGATCAAGCCTGGCATAGGATCTGACTCATTATAGTAAGGGTGGGTAATACAGAGACTGTAATTGTCATTAAAACCTTAGTGGGGGCATTAAGAGGACCCCATTCTAACGCTCTGCCTTCCTTGTTATAATTTAGAGACTGGACTTTTTTAGGTAAGAGTTGATCTTTGCTTCTGGACTTGAGAGCATCTCCTGTTCACTATTTACAGCCTTTTGGGCTCTAAGGCAATCTTATCGCAGGGCTGATAGTGTTCCGCCTCTCAGGATCCTTTTAGCATTTCTAAGCAGCTTGGAACCGGAAAAGCTAACATTGGTCTTAAATTGAATATGCATCAGTTCAAGTAATTTTTTTACTTCTTCAATAAGTAGGACGGAAAAGTTATGGTAATCTTAAAAATAAAACAATATTTTCAAATGTTTGTCTGTCTGTTAACGCTTTTTTATCATCTTTATAAGAGAAAACGGGTGACCTGATTTCGATAGAACATTTTCCGTTGCTATATACAATTGTAAGAAGGTTTTATGCATCACAATAGATATTTCGTTCACTTTTATAGACCAAAGTTCTTATATTTGTTATTTACAACCTTACAAAGGTTTATAGCAACATTAAGCTGTTTTCTGCTATTTCGAGACAAAGTTACGAACGTCCAAAATTTTTTTTTTTTTTTTATTTCATTTTATCTATCACGAAATGAATTTGGAGATCTTTAAATATTTACACTACATTCATATATATACTTTTTCAACACCCCATTTTCTTTAACTATTTTAAATTTATTTAGGAAATTTTAAGAGTATATACTGCCGTCATAAGCTAAAAATTTATAACACCAAATCATCTTTACTTCCTTGTACAAAGTAAAGAAAGTATTGTAATCACGAAAATTTTCGAATTTCAGATTTCGACGGAAATATCGATTTTGACCATCCCTGAATCCATTTTGACTAGTTTCGTCGTGGAGTCTGTACCTACGTTCGTACGTTCGTATTTCGCATAACTCAAAAACAGATAGCCGTAAAAAGTTGAAATTTTGTATTTAGGATTGTTGTAAATCTAGTTGTGAACCTCCCTTTTTGGTCACTGCTTGATCACTGGAAGTGGTACTTTACTTGAAGGTCATAATTTCCATCCATTCCATAATTTCCATTTAATTTGATTTCCATCAAAAATTATATTAAAATATAATCATCAAATATAAAACATCTCAAATTTGGTAAATAAGACTTTTATATCGATATAAATGTATTTACTAGATTTTGGTTAAGATTCGTGAGCGGAAAAGAGTACTTTACTTCAATAATTACTTTAGCTTACATCAATAATTATATTTAAATTAAAAGAAAAATAATATGTTTCGGTAATAAAGGTTACAAACGCAATTTGGTTTCCAATCCAATTAAACATTTTTATTACTTGTTTTAAGTGTTAATAATAATAATTGAGTCTAAAATACTAGTTTTCCTCCCCATTTGTGAGATCAACAAGTCTTCATCATGAGAATAAGATATTAGTTAAGTGGGTTTTTCCGCTTAAAATGTGGAAACTGTCCATTTCTAATGCTTTATTCAGTGATATTGACAGTTTTATTGTTGTCATGGAACATGAAGAAATATCTTGGAAACTAGTTACCTACTGAAGGAAAACGACATGTAATAACGGAATGAGACCTTTGTGTGTGTGTGTGTGTGTGTGTGTGTGTGTGTGTGTGTGTGTGTGTGTGTGTGTGTGATTCAATAGATGGATGAAGGGACGCCGAGTGTCGTTTTTACTGCAATCTTCGAAAATTAGTAACCAAATTCAGTATCACTTTTTGAGCCACGGATTTATAATGCAATAGGCGTACAAGGAAGTCATGTTTTGCCCACATCAGATATTTAAAATACATTTTTGTATTTTACCCGAAAAACTCTAAAAACATGATGTTTTATGACATTAGAAAGCCCTAAAACCAATGCTTAGGATTAAACCATAAGCAGGATTTTTAAGGGAATAAAAAGTTCTAGTTTTAAGAGCAATTCGGATACAATACGTGATGAGTTTAAAAATATCTGATGTGGACACCGCATGACTTTCTTGAATGCCTATTAAACTATAAATCGGTGGTTCAAGAAGTAATCCTGAATTTGGCTACTAATTTCCCAATATAGCAGTATCTCAAAAACGAAACTCGGCTTCGGGACCCCTATTTATTGACAAACACACTCAGGCACACACTCAAGCTATTGTTTCTATTATTCCACGAAGCGACGGGTTACTGACGCAGATCGAAATAGACAGACATATCGATGCACACGGCCAACACGAAGCTATTAATGATATCGTAACAAATTGCTTACAGTTGTTTGTTCTCAATAAAGGTCAGAGCGAATCAGCTGTGCACGTCAGTCCCGTCTAATCGGTTACTCAAACAAAAGTTCATTTGCCAACCTTTTATTTCGTTGTTTTTTTTCTTAAAGATTTACTTGTTCTTCGATTTCATGACATTCATTCATAATAAATCTTTTATTTATTTTATTGAATGAAACAATCCATAGACACATGCAAAAGTAAAACAAGCAATCGTAGCGCTGATTTTCGCTTTCTTGTAGTTGCTATACGTATGATCTCAAAATCACTAATCTTCATCTAAAAAATAAATCCAATTTTATTTTCTAGATTGTATCCAGACGCGATGAATAATCCAGAGAAACCCAACTCACCGCTTCTTAAGTTTTTTTACCTCAGACATTTATTATAATAATTTATTTGAGATGTCCAGAGCGGATTAAAATAATTTTCATCTTTGTTTGAATTAATTCGCAGTCTTAAGTCTTGTTTGACTGGATTACTTCAATGGGGAAGGGGGAGATAAAAACAAATTGAAACTAAAACTGGACCGTTAACATCCGAATCTTTAATTAATCTTTGAGCTATTCTCAGCTAATATTCTTTGACTAAATGCGATCTTATGATTTTTCATACTCAACTAACTCTAGCGCATGCACTAAATTTTAGTAGCAATAAAAGGTTAGCGAGCTCTGAATGGAATGATGAACATCCAAATCGTTGTCCGCGACGTAAGAAGGAGAATAGTGTTAGGCTCTGATTTTCTACAATTGAGTAGTCTAAGACTGATAATTATATAAGGTATCAATATGAGATTTATTCGTGTTGATATAATTCTAGTTATATATAAATGTAATGCTATAATTTTGAATCGGATTGGTTCAATTTTCATGATATTATAATTACATTACTTGGTTTGTGCCTTTTGTCCTGAAACTCTAAAGGTTAGAATTTACAAAACTATTATCCTTCCTACTGTTCTGTACGGTTGTGGAACGTCGCCACTAACTTTGAAGGAAGAACAACGCCTGAAGTCAGGGCCGGAACTAAAATTTTTGCCAGTGAGGCAAACTTAATTTTTTCGCTCCAACTTTTTTTCACCCCCACCTCTTCAATAATAGTCAACTGTCTTATAACAGTATTTTATGTAATATATTTCGAAATAAATATCATCATTCCATAACGCGAGCTCATTTAAAATACCCCCTCTCTCTCTCCGTTCCTCTTCAGTCTCGAACCTGCCTAAAGAAGGTCTTCAAGAGTGAGTTATTGCGTATAGAATATTTGGTTCCAGGAAGGATGAGTACACTCGGGAATTTAGGAAGTTAAAAAACGCGGAGCATGTATCCTGTTAATATAATTGGTGTGATAGCATCGCAGCGGTGGAAATAGGCATGTAAAGTAGTTAGGCCAAGTATCGCACAAGTCCCTAAAAAGTTAATAAGCGCTGAGTAAACTTTTAAACGTACGGAGGGATAGACCAAACGTGGGTTTGAGTACTGCGTTAAGGCTGGCTTTAAGAATCAGGATTTGGACGGCGGACGATGGACGTCCCACAACATTGGTGGTATCGGCATCGAACCACGGCTACGATTCGAAGCCTTTCATAATTGTTTTCATTATTAGATGTTAATCTTAATTGTATAGTCTAATTGGCTGTCTTCCTATTCAAGCTGTATATTACGATTTAAGAATTTTTTTTTTAATTAATAATGACCCCAGTGGTTGATGCCTTGAAAAAAAAAAAAAAGAATTTTTATGTAAATCAAACTTTAGATATCAAAATGATAACAATGCTGAATTAACCTCTTGGTTGTAAGTAAAACAAAATAATGAAAGAAAGAGGTTACCTAGAAATTATTTTTAGTTGTTTCAACTGGCAATAAATAAAACACCATAATTTGAAAAAAATTATCAAAAAGAAGTTGAGTAATGAACCGTTTAAAATGAACGAAGACGTACGACGCAATCGAATGCCATCAAGACTGACTATATCTAAAGATGAGGAGGGCTGGAGGGTGCCATGATTCAACCCGCACTCGCCCCTGAATCTTTCATCGAGCCCGATCCCTTGTTCTCAACTCTGCCCTTTAAATATTTACAAACAGTCCAAAGCTAATATTGTTCTTCCTCGGTCCTAACCAGAACTTCCGCTCCTACGAGTTTTATTTTCCCGTTAAACATTTATCAGAGCTAGTGGGGGCAGAACTGGGTAGTTTTCCTGAAAGTAGAGGAAGTCTCTTTGTTGGTGGAACTGTGTACAAAGCCTCTATATGTTGTACGATTGCCTTACTAACTTTAAAATGGACTTGAACTTAAGTTTTGATGAACTGACTTGATTAAATACACTTTAACTTCTATAAATACAGGCAAACAACTTAAGGGAGAATCTTGTGGGCGGAGCTTTGGCTGGGAGGTCACGCTGAAGCAGGAGAAAGCATTTTTCCTCTACATAAATTCAGATAACTACCCTGTTAAATATATCATCTTGAATTTTTTTTTTTTTACATTTTGATCTGTTTTAATTTTTTTTTAATCGCGTGAACTAATTTATAATTTGATTGTTATTTAAATTACAAAAGATTATTTTTAGGATCATGCGCACTAAATGTTTCTTCCTTAAGTTGTTTACCCGAACCTTAGAGTTCGGAAATAAAATTTTTTTCGTGATCAAATTACACTCATTCGTAGTTGACTGTCCGTAGTTCAAAAAAGGTATACATAACTGTGGTAGGTCTTTATATTTGTATAGAAAAAAGCAAATCTATATTTTTGTAATTAATTTCAATTACTTTTATTCTGGAGTGATGTAGTTGTTTAGATACAGATTAAGGTAAGGTCCGTGAATAAAAAAGTTAAATGAGCATTCGTTTCGATTTTTTGATTCTATAACGTAAAAATTGTATTATTTTTTAGCGAAAAGTTTGCTGGTACAATAATTTTTAAATTTAAATTTATATTATTTGTATATTATTATATATTATATTATTAAGTGGTTGATTTAGAGATGAATTTACGTTGGTTTGTTAGTCTTGCAGGAAATCGGGCTTAAAAATGTGGGTTCAAAATCTTATAACAAATTGATATTTTTACTTTATATTATAAACTAAAGGGACAGATGGTAGAGTGGGCAAAGTACTGGTCTCCCAAAATTTAGGTACAGATGCGATTCAGGCTATAAATTAAAATTCATTTTCATTTCTATTTAAATATAATTAATTTATTAGCCGTAGATCGGGACCCTCCTGGGGGACATCCAGCCCGCTGTGAAGTCGTTACCTCTCCATCAATTAATTGTGAGCCGGATCATATGTGTCAAGAAACTTTACTTCCTAAGCAAATTCTTAGCCCAAGATGGTTGCGATAATAAAAGTTTATTTTTTATAATTTAAGATTATTTCAAAATTTCTTTATGCTTGAACAACTACCTTAATTTCTTTCGTACTAAAAAATCGCTGACACATTCCTATGAGTAGCTATATATTACCATGGTTTGTTATGATTTGTCTCTTTTAAGTTATGTTCTATAAATTTATAATTATTAATAATTTAAAAATTTTCATGTATATTTTTTTGAATCAACGTATACATTTTAAACTAGATTCCAGCTGTATAGGATCGTCTAAACAAGCTGTAAATTTAATAATAAAAGTTAACATAGGAATCCTTGGATACTCAATTAAATTTATTTATTTCCTCAATTCAAATTTCTATAGTCAAATTCTCAGTAGCGGACCCAGGACGAGGGGGCAATAGGGACGACGGCTCAGAGCCCCATACTCCAAAAAAAAATGTAATAAATGACTTACGCATTACAGAAGAATTTATGGTTCATATTCAAGATTGCTCTATCACAAGATATTGTTCCAACTTGAAGAATTCACCTCAATCTTTATAGTCTATGCCTGCTTATTATATTTAATACAATTCTTTTGAGCTATTTTATTTTTTTTGAGGATTTTCACACCCCTTTATTTATTTTGAAATATGTCTAAACACTTCTTAAATAACATTATATCATGCTTTTGAAAATTCCTGGCCTAATATTGAGAGCTTGGAGGGTGAGCTCCGCTGACACACAATGGATACTCGTGAGTTATGAGTATCACTTTCTCAACTCGAACCACTTTTCAAAACCTCCTTCACATATTGATTGGTCTTTAGAACTTTGACGAAGCCAAAATTTTCCCTTTGTAGCTAGAACTATAGAGATAACACGCATTAATTCTGCTTGTAAATTTGAGAAAAACGTGGGTCGATGTTTTTGAAAATAATTTATTACATAGTGTATTTATTGAATACTTCAAATTAATAGCCTCAAATATCTCAAATCAAATCTTATTTCAACCTAATCATCTCTGATCTTTTAAACCATTAAAAATAGCAAATAAAATGACTAAGAAATTATTTTTTTTGTTTTTCTGATGCAGATTAAATACATCACAATTGATCATTCGTCTTAAATTTTAGATCACTACGGGTTCAGAAAGATAAATTTGCAATATTTATTTTCAATATTTTCAATATTTTAATAAAATAATATATATTATATTATACAATATAGTATATATTTTATATAAAATTAATATTCTATATAAAAACTAGTGGTGGGTTTCGTCCCAAAGACGGATGAAATAGGAAAAACACAAAGGTTAATATTTATATATTTAGCCTTACTTTATTAATAAATAAATTTAGCCTTATTTAATTATGCCCTCCTCACAATAACATGATACACAGGCATCCTCTATATTTACTATCAGATGCTCATAAATTTTCTATTGATATTAGAAATAGACACGGGGCAGTCTATACCCGCAATACAGAATGGTTGTGAAGGTGTGTTAACGATGCAAGTTAACTGGCAGGACAGTAGGCAGGAGAGTCAACCCACCAACTAGTAATATTTGTTTTCAAAATCAGTAGAGTCAACTGTCTAAGTGTTGTGATAATCTTCAACAACATTCCCATATTGCAAGAAGGAGTTAATATTATGGTAGATTTGTTAATTATATCTTTGAATATAAAAATATTATATCTTTGGATATAAAAAAGAAACGCTTTTGGTGCCTCAGTGAATTATTTTAATGAATGTGTAGAAAGTTACAGAAATCGTTCAGGACTAATTATATCACCACTTACTGAAGTACTGTTGTCAAATATTTCTGATATTTTTAAAAAACAGGACACTTTATAAGGCAAGGTATCTTTTACTTAAGATGATTTCATTTTATTTAATTCTTGCACATATAATCTAATGTTATGAGAGATTGATAAATTGTTTGCCACTTCTATAATTTTATTTTTATTGAAAACTAGTAATTTCCATAAATTTCTATTTCCATTACTAGTCCAGTGCGAGAACGAACCAATTTAATCTTGTCTATCTTATATAATCTACTTAAACCTTGAACTGAAGATGTGTGCATAACATTTGAAACTAGTTTTAAATAAAAACAAAATTATAGAAGCGGCTAATAATTTATCAATCCCTGATTAGATTGATCCTTCTTTCCCATCATGCGTACGTCAACTAATACTAATGTTCCTATTGGTATCTATTTAAGATACCCTGTACTGAATTATTTAGTAAACATAATGTTTCTCTGTGAGGCTCAGTACTTGTTTAGCATTCTATCAATGAGAGTGACGTTGAGATATGAAATTTAAGTAATTCTGCGACATTACTGCAAAAGGAAATTTTCAGCCACCGAAACCACGCGTTTGATATGGAAAGTTGAAGAGGAACCTAACCCTGATCAGCGGACTGTAAGGAGGTAATACGCCAAATTAGATAGTGGCGATACAAGCTTGGAAAGGCGGTTTGTGGACAGCTAGCTACGACACGCTATTGAAGATCCCACAAAAAGTACTCGGCAGCTATCCACCGAACTTGGTTTGTCCAATCAATCGTCAGTTACATCAATTAGGTAAAGGGAAGAGAACATGTAGAGAAGTTCCATATGAGCTCACATTGCAGCAAGCCGAATGTCGCCTGGAAATATGCTCCCAAAAACTTGGTGAAATGGATGCCATTGAACTTCTATCGCACCCACCCTACAGCCCTAATCTTGCGCATTCCGACTTTTATCTTTTCCGAGCAATGACTCACTTTCTTAAAGGAAAAACATTACAAACATTGAAGGAGGTAAAAATTGTTGATGAAGACTTTTTCCAATCGAAACCCAAAGAATAGTACCGGCAGAGAATCGAACAGCTGGCTTCTAGATGGCAACTGACCATAGAACAAATTGGACTGTATTTGGACATTTTGAAGACATTTTATGTAAAAAAAAAATAAACTTCATTTTAATTTTTGAAACGGTCATTTTTTTTATACACCCTATTATATCAGCACAGCGGTCTCCCCTGCTCCTTAATTATTTCTTTATTTTTTTAATATCTGCATCATTTAATTCTGGTTAGGCTTTAGCCAACTAAAGGCATTTCATGACATCATCTCTAAAAAATTATTTTTCTGGCGTTGGTGTTTGAAATTTTATAGAATTTTCTCTATTTGATATGTTTTTCAAATGAATTTTAACGTCTCAGCCTCACTCTACTTACACTTCCAGGTTTGATCTTCTTCTTTATGAATTAGCTTGACTGGCAATCAAGTCCACTGATATGAGTAAGCTGATTGTCTTCATAGATTTATGCGCTTACTTTGCGAGTGGCATGATCTGCAAGTGCTGAGCGCGCATACAAACCATTTTACTCCATCCAATCAACGCGCACAGTGTAAACGCAATTTGAGGGTTTAGCTGTTATAAATGAAGGACACTTTCGGACACAGCTAAGGGTTTTATTATTTAAATAATAGCTAACTACAAGTTTTGATTGCTAAATAATTGTAGAAATGCTAACTGAATTTTTATAATCTTAAAGCTATTAATTTGAAATTAAGCATTAATACCCGACTTATAATATTTGATCTTGGTTTCCAATTTCATTCAATGTTTATTGAAATATGATTTGAAAATTTTTTTTATTAAAAAATGTTAGACTGCTGATATGCATTAGTTAAGATGACATGTACCAAGAAAATAATTTAGATGACTCAAGGTTTTCAGATTTTAAATTAAAATATTTATTTTTAAATTTGTAGACTGCATCCTAAAATTTATTACAAACAAATAGAATATCTAAATTGAGTCTTTCATTATACAGAAATGACTTGTATTCGACTAAATATTGTTTGAAAAAAAAAAAATCAGTCGAAAAGTTAAAGAAAGAAAAGTCGTAAATCCCATTGCATAGGTTTTGCATCTCTAAAACAAAACTAGAGGTTTCGGATGGAAAGTAGTGCGCCATTTTTGTTTTATCGGCGTATCATTTGACTATGAACAGTAGTAATAACGCAATCATGTTTTGAGACAGGCTAAAGTTTCTTTTTTCTCTTCAAAAAGAATGTTGGAAACACGTAAGAGGTTTTACAGATATCCTGTTAATAAGTCGTTGTCCAAATATTTTTGGTTGAAATCTATGGACCTGGCATTTAGAAAAAAATAATTTCTTTATACATAATAGCAATATTTCTTGTTTATTTCAGACCTAATATATCGGTTAGTAGTCTTCGGCCGTACAGAGCGTGTCAAATCACTTGGATGTATAGTTTTCTTGTTATTTAGCTATATATTTAAAAATGAATGCCAGTTTTTCACGGCTTTTTGAGATACATTAATCAAATAAATAATAATTGTAAAAAGGCTTGAATGGTTAATTCCATAAAAATGGAGTTAGTGGGGCCATTGATGAGAAGATATGGGCGGTATACACAATATATGCCAGTGCTGCTATCTCTCGGGTACACTCCTAAATATAACTCACCCAGTCAGTTTTTATCTGTTTTTTTTTTGTTTTTTTTGCGTTTGTTTAATATCGATCCAGTAATGTTGGTGATAAGGTCTTCCTGGATGTTAAATCAACATAATCAAAGCGCATTACTTCTTGACGATTTATTAAATCTTACTTACGCATCATAAAAAAATATTTTGATGATTGCAGGAAAAATGCAGTTTTCACTTCAAGATTTTAAAAGTTTTTCTTAATTTTGTCGTTCATCAACCTGAGACAAAGTTAGTACCCATGAAGCAATTTATATTTATTCAATTGTTTTTTAAGTCAAATTATTTCACAACCAGACCCGAGTATTTCAGTTGATCGGAATTTCTTGAACAAAAAATTACACTGCGTTTGTTTTCGCAGATTATTTTTAATAAAAAAAATTATGAGATAAATTTAGAATATAAATATAACAGCCACGAAACATCCAATCGTGTAAAATGTCTGTACCATTTTTAAAATCGATTTTGCACTATAATTTACTTTAATATACAATCAATCAAAATTTGTGTTTTCATTGTTACTTAACTTCAGTAGATTTTTTTTTCCCTCTCCCTCCGAGTTTTTACAGCTTACAGATTTCTTCAGTAGCTTCCATTTCAGCAGAAAATTTGTACTCGCTCCTGAATAAACACATAATGAGAGGAAATACAAAGATTTATTGCTTTTGTTTTGACTTTTCTTATTGAATCATTAGTTTAAACAATCGAAGGTCCAGTGTCACTAACTAGTCTAGTTTGGATACGATATATTTCTATTTCAATATTAAATTCAAAATTTGATTCTTTTCGTGCTAAAGTCGATGTCTGACCCATTGTGTGGAGGTAAAAATAAAAAATAATTTAAAACTCTTTAATGATTACCGACGTTTACACATCTTAGGTTTTCTACAAGAATACAAGACAAGATGCAACAAAGATGAGAATCATATTAATAGAAAGAAATAATGAATATAAAAGGCAGAATTAAAATAAAAAGTGTTTGCTATATTTTATTTTATTCCTTATTATTATATAATTTGTTTATTAATATGTATTTTATCTTTGTTTGTTATGCTGTTTATTCATTTTATATTTTTTCGCCGTGTACCTCTATTTTAGGCTCGAGGCACAATTATCACATATATTATTGTCCTATGAAGGCTTTTATTTCTTTTAACTTTCTCTCCAATCAACCTTATTATGTCTTGGCCATCGATTCAATTATTTCTTCTACAAAAGAAATTTGGTGAACGTATGGTGTATTTGATTATAAGCTGTTGGCCATACGTTGATTTGTTTTTTCATTAAATTTAAATCCAGCTAAGGTTACTTAGTCTATTTTATGTATTTCACTTTTATGTATTAATCCTCTATCTTATAAACGTATATTACATACTCCTTACTGTTTCCTATTGTTTTACCTTTTTTTGTTGTTTTAGCTCGCTTTAGTTTTATATGTTATGTATAATTGCATATTTAAGATTCAGTTCTAACCAGTCAGATGTCTTAATATTTCTTGATATCTTAATATTGTCTGGATATCTTAATATTTCTATTTCATTTACCTTTTATTACTTCAAATTTTTATTCTATCTATTTGTATGATTCTCATCTTTACAGTAATCATCAATGTATTAACAACCACTGTAGCCGTGAACAAGACCAACAATGTGTAACGAAACATCATATGGAGTCGGCGACTATTCCATACATAATATAATTTTCTTCGAATGAAGATTTTACACGAATTCAATTTTTTCTTTTGCTGTATAACTTCGACTATTTGGGCGCCTGAATAAGTTTCGAAAACTCCTTTGCGGTAAGGGGAGGGGTTCGTCCTAGTGCTACCCCATTCCCCAGGAAGTTTCTGGCTCCAGTTTCGGGACCATTCCACCAGTGACTTCTTACTTTTTCATATTCCTCGTGTGTGCTGCCAAGTCACGTTTTCGACAGAGACTTCCCCTTCTTGTAAGTTTTTACAACCCGAGTTGATTATTGACTGCAGAAAGGAATTATCAAGAAAGCATGGGTGATTTTTTAATTCTTAAAAGTTTTTTTTTCGTTTTTGATTTGATTCAATCGAATGGTAGAAAGGTATTTCGCTTCTGACACATATGTAAGGATGTGGGTTTAATAAATTCCATAGGGGACCTACAATTCAATATTTCAGCTATTCGGAGAATCCTGAGCGGCCTACAATATGTTGACTTATTAATTTACTATTGAGTAATCCTGGCAAGATCATTGCTAGCATTATTAGCAAGAGCACTAGAAGAGTTTGAAATAGTTGCTTAAGAACTGGGCCTAGTTATTAATGAGCAAAATACTAAATGTTCAAGAAAGAAAGATAAACCTCGCAGAAGATGGTTGGATGCCGATGAAAAAGACCTCCAACAATTTAACATCCGACGATGACGCACCAAAGCAACTGATAGAGTAAAATGGAGCTTGATAAAGGAGGAGGCTCTGGTTCTGAATGGACAGTAACGCCATTTAGTGAATGAGTGAGTGATTAATTTAATGCCAGGCTAAAAACTTTTGGAGATGTTTATAATAAAATGACCTTCAAGAATAGACTATGTAGCTGAAATATGTACTACAGGAAAGGTGAAATGCCTTATTAAATTCACAACATTAATTTTTTTTTGTAAACAGAAAAAGAAAAGAAATATTAGTTTGAAAACATTATATAATCACTAAATTGTAATTAACTACACTTCTCATGAGTTCAAACTCTCTGATTCAAACCCTCCTGGGGCATATCCAGCCTATATAAATTTCATACCTGATCCTTAAATGGGTTGGTGGAAACACCAGAGGGTTGAGCGTGAACATGGCTAGATCATCTCCCTGTATAATAGTTCGTCAAGAAACAGCATCCATATCCATATCCACATCCATAGTAAGTATTGAACCCTAGAATCTTTACAGGTTGTTGCGGTACAGGTTTTTTTTTTTTTTTAATTTCTATTATGTATTTATTTGGATTGATTTGTTTATCTCAAGAGAATTTGTGTAATACTACTACTACTATTGCTGGCCTAGCGAAGACTTTGCCACCGCCAGAGCTGAAGCGTGAGGGGACTACACGGGATAATTGACTTACTGCTTTAATCAGGCTACTTCTTCGAAGCCTTGAGCCCGAGCAATTTATTGCCTTCCTTAGCGTTCGGGTCCGATCTTCGCTTATTAGGGCCTAATTGAACTAGTGTGATCTCGTTAAAGCCTTCGATGATCCTTGTTTCCAAACAAAGATGTGATCATCCAAACATATGATCCATCACATGTTGTTGTTTTTGACTATATGGAATCAGTCTGATGAAGAAAGTGTTGGTTGATACAGTGCTAAATTTCGCTGTCACTTATAGTTCAATGGAACAGCGCTATGCTATAATGCTCAATATCGCAAACTTCAATCTAAGAGTATTTGTATAAAATAGTGAAATATTTAGTTGACATCCGCA
The DNA here is from genome assembly GCA_948150685.1 of Rhaphigaster nebulosa. Classification (NCBI taxonomy): domain Eukaryota; kingdom Metazoa; phylum Arthropoda; class Insecta; order Hemiptera; family Pentatomidae; genus Rhaphigaster; species Rhaphigaster nebulosa. The sequence goes on along the minus strand of OX411308.1, from coordinate 156,806,129 downwards.
TGATGGTATAGAAGGATCAATCAATTTTTTTTTTTTTTTTTTTTTTAAACCTGAGGATGAATGTATAACATTCGAAACTAGTTTTCAATAAAACAAATTTATGGAAGTGGCAAATAATTTATCAATCCCTAGTGAAATATTTGACAATTTATTTACTTATTTGTCGCGTATACTCTTTAAATTTATCTGAGAGTCATTCTTTATCTTTTCGAATTCTTCTGATGACGTTACCAGGATCTAGAATTTATTTAATATAAAATTTATAAAACTAGTTGGTCCATGCGAATTGTTGGTCAATAATAAAAGTATACCACATTTTCTTATGATCAAAAACGTTGCTTTGATTCGGTTTCACTTTGTTAGCACCAATGAATTTATTTGTATACCACTTGAAAAGTGCTTGAGGAGTGGTAGATGTGGGGTAGGAAACAGAAATTAGTGACAAGCAACAACTTTAAAAATCTTGACAAAAAAAAATCTGGTTACTAAATTATTGTAACTAGTTTGTTTTGTTAGCTGGTAGCGGTATAAAAAAAATAATAATAAGTTTAATAAGCTGTATCATAGCAAATAATAGTCCGATTTCGGGGATTCTTTTCTTCTATTGTACAGGGTTTAATTAACTTTCAATGAGTCAATATGTAATCCACAAAAAATGTATACTTTTCGAATTATGCGCAAGCTGAAAGCTGTAAGGAGAAGACTATAGGCAAATTTTATTGAAATCGTTTTGGGCTCCAATCGAAAACCGGTTTTTCTTCTATTGAACAGTCACTGTTGAGCACAGAAGTGTTTTATTATTTTTCGTCATTAGCGATGAAACTAATCTTTAAAATGATGTCTCAATTATTGATAATGATGAATTATTAAGATGCGGCGTACCGACAAAAAAAAAAAAATCTATGAGAAATAATATACAAGGATATATATTTTTTTGTTTTGTAGGAAATTGAATAATCTTTCAAATGATGATATATATAAATGACCGAAAATGTATACTTTTCGAGTTATGCGTTTTCTATATAACTTTTTTCCTTAATTTTTTAAGAATTTTTTTGTTCATTTGAGCTTAGAGCAATGCTATTGATGTGGTTGGACATACATACATTTGAAACCTGTATCGCATGCAACATTTAAAAACAATAATTAAAGTTAAAATTAAATTACTTTTTTTCTGATAATATTAATTTTATTAACGACAAATCCTATTGAACAGAATAATAATGAAACTTCTAGTCCTTAACAACTAAACATATATATATATATATATATATATATATATATATATATATATATATATATATATATATATATATATATATAAGGAAATTAACCCAAAAGTTTGAATGAGCTTAAAATCTTTAACTCCATAACTTGAAAGAAATTTACAATATTAATAACTAAATAGAATATATACATTAAGGCAACCGAATATCATATAATATAAAACTTGCTCGGCCAGAAGAATGAAGAAAATACCGTTTTTTATTTCCTAAAATATAATCCAAGTAAGTCTCCAGATTTATGGAGCTTCTTTAATGAATCGCTGATTCACACATTAAGTCTTTACTGGGGAAACTCCATCAAGGAATTACCTTGAAAAGCTTAGAAGAGTTGATAAAATTCACTAAAATGTTTTCAACTTTTGTAGTATCAGGGCTCGTTCCTGGATTCAACCTGATAAAAAAAGCTACGGCTAAACCATGCGACGTTTTCTTGAGCTGGAATTCATCTTGGAGAGGTGCTGCCATGTAAACCGTTTATTAACATTCAAATCGTGGCGATTTCCCCGTGATCTTCCAGTGATCCTCTCCGTCCGTAATGGCGATGTGGCTGAGCGAAAAGAGTACGAGGATCAGTCTTAGTATGCTGCCGTACAGGGCTTTGGTGGCGTAAGGAGATGTCACGCGCAGGCGTCGTTCGGAAACTGAGCTGGAAAATCTATGTTTACCGCGCTGGGTGATTTAGATCAATATCCTTAATCTATATTTTTGGAGAAATTAATTACACTTAACATATTTCTAATTATAAGATTTTGGTGCAGACGGGAAAGCGTGACTATCAAACAAGCGCATTCAAGCCGAGAAATGGACATGATAACTTGACTTCGAGAACTGGAATAAAACGAATGCGATTTGTTCCACAGAGTCCGGACACCACCACTGGATGTCCCATCGTAAATAATGTAGCGGTTTAATCTCTCTTAGTCAAATCGGACCCAGTCAAATGAGGACCACAAAGGTATCTCGGTAGAAAATTTCGGAGAAGTTCTGATAATTTGCTCACAAATTTTTTCCTCTTTGGTTTATAACTTGAAAACATTGCACTATTCGAATGAATTCAAGTATCCATTTTATACTAAATTAAAGAAAGTAAATTACCTAAAATTTCGACTGTAATGGTTTTTTTTTGTGTGGTCACAGAAGAGAGCGAAAATCGAAATTAACTTTTTGAGGAAGCAGCCTGGGAAAGTTTTGGAAAACGTCTGAAAATTTGCTCATTTTTTAGGTGCTGGTTACGAAATTCAACTTTGTTATCACATTTTTTCTTCTGAAATGTAGAAAAAAAAATACAAAAAAAAATCAAAAAATTAATTTTGACTTTCTCACGTTTGAAAACAGAGTGGACAAAAAATAAATAATTAGAATCAAAATTCTCGGCAATTTACTCTTCTTTAATTTACTATAAAATGAATATATGAATTTATTCGGATAATAAACGGTTTTCAAGTTATAAACAAAAGAGAGAAAATATGAATATATTTCTTTTTGTTTATTGTTCTGGGAAAAAATTGAGGTAACATCGTTGAGATTCGTAATCAGCACCCTAAAAAAACATAAATGCGATAATTTTCAAAACTTTTCCAAGACTTTCCATCGACATCCTTTTCTGGCCCCAAATTGAATATACTTGACTTTGAGCTGATACTCGTAAACGATCCGTCGGACAACAAAAAGTTTAGAATGCAAAAATATTAGGGCTTACTCTTGCTTAATTTAGTATAGGCTTTGTTGCTTAAAAAATGAATGGTTTTCATGATTTGGGAGATATAACAAAAAACGATGACTTTTTTTTAGTGTTGTTGCATTATTTCTTTTATATTTGCAGATGAAATTTGAGTTAAAGAAGTTTAAATTCTTAATCATCAACTCAATAAACATGAATAAGCAAATTTTCAAAACTTATATATATATATATATATATATATATATATATATATATATATATATATATATATATATATATACACACGAGGTGTGGCTATTAAATAACGAGACTGACGTTGCAATAAAATTTATTTTTATTTTATACATAATTACTTACTATATCCTTCAATATACACCCCTTCTCTATCCCTACAACGCTCCATGCGAATTTTCCATTGTTGGAAACAGTGCTGGAAGTCATCTTCTGTCAGCTCCTTCAGGACGCGTGCCGCTTTCTCTTTTACAGCTTCCACGGGCTCAAATCTCGTCCCTTTTAATGAAGATTTCACCTTAGAGAACAGATAGAAGTCACATGGTGCAAGATCTGGTGAATAAGGTGGATGTTCTAACACTGGGATGCTGTACTAGGCTAGGAACCTCTTGACAGATAACGCGGAATGAGCTGGCGCATTGTCTTGGTGGAGAACCCATGATTTGTCCTTCCACATTTCGGGTCGTTTTTTCCTTACTCTTTCACATAGTTTTGCAAGTACCTCAAGGTAATAGTGTAGATTAATAGTTTGACCTTCAGGAACCCAGTGAAGATACACAATCCCATGAATATCGAAAAAAACAATCATCATTACTTTAAATTTTGACTTGCTCATTCTAGCTTTTTTGGCTTTCAGTGAAGTTGGGGTCTTCCAGTGCATGGATTGGCGCTTCGTTTCCGGATCATAAGTAAAAAACCACGTTTCATCACATGTTACCGTGGAAGCCGTAAAAGAGAAAGCGGCACGCGTCCTGAAGGAGCTGACAGAAGATGACTTCCAGCACTGTTTCAACAATTGAAAATTCGCATGGAGCGTTGTAGAGATAGAGAAAGGGTGTGTGTATATTTAAGGTGATAGTAATTATGTATAAAATAAAAATAAATTTTATTGCAACGTCAGTCTCGTTATTTAATAGCCACACCTCGTATGTGTATATATATATATATATATATATGTATATATATACACACAAACACATGTATATACAGATTTATATTTTGCTAGTGCATTTTGTGGTTGAACATCTCGAAACGAGATTCACTGATGGCAGTACTAGAAGGAATGAATTAAGAATTAATTATTAGGGATATTAAGGATAGCTAAAATATATTTATTAAGAATAAAAAGATTATAGTCATAATCTAATATAGTTTGTTATTACATTTCTTAGAACAGAAAAAAAATCTCAACCGTGAAACTTTTTCCATTAAAAGAGGAGGGACACAATATTTCTAAAGTTTGGGACGAGATTCTAATCTTGTTACTTTTTATAATGAAGTTATTTTTCTCGCGATGAATCTTTATGCCAGTCTTTTTCGCTTTGTCTTTTCTCAAAGGACGTTCCTTGCATTTTATAATTCATAACGTTCGCTATTTGCTTTGATTTAAAAAATAGTGTAGAATTCCAAACAGAACAAGAAAGAAGTAAATAATTCTTAGGCTATCTAGGTAAAATTTTGTTCTTAAAAATTGAGATGAATTGCTGTTATTTAAAAGTTATCATAAATAAATAAAGTCGCTATAATATTAGAAAAAATTTGTAGTAGATTTTTTACTAATATTATTGCGGCTTTATTATATATACGATATACATAAAGATATATATAATATAAATATTGATACATCCCATATAATACGTCATTATGTCGTGGGCAATAGGCAATATTATTCCATATGAAAATTATAATAAACTTAAAAAGTAACATAGATACATTTACGATTTTTCTTACTTCTTATTAATAATTTTTATTTTTAAATTTAATAGTCACACTTATAGATATAAAAAGGTAATAGTTTAGGTAATAGTTTAGGGGCATGATTGAGCGATTAGTTTCCTTTTCTTATTCGATCTTATGGCACCAGCTTTTTGTTTATTATTCGTTTTGAACGATATTTATTTAATATTACTTCTTTGCTTATATATAAACAAAATTTTTTTAGCTTTTGTTGTTTTCTTCTACTATAACTATTAGATATGAAACGTGGAATTCCAAAATTCCATTTTCCAATTAATATTTTTTGTTTCCAATTTTTGTAAACTTTTATTATGAGGTGAAAAGATTTTCCAAAATCCGTTTAATCACATGTGAGGGGGTGATAAGCCAAGAGGGTACAAGTGACAATTTAATAATTTTGTGAAAACGCATTTTAAAGTTAAAACATTTTAATAAAACCTAAAACGTTTAAGTTTTTATCATATTTATATCATAACTCTACTGTATACCCCTTGAATAGTTAATATGCATATGCATTAACTACCCATAACCGCATACCATAACTATCCATAATTAACTCTATCTTTGAAAAAAGTCATTTGTACACCTTAGCGTCTCACCCCTTCATGTTATGTAACTGATTTTGGAAGAAATCCTTTCACTTCATGATAATTTATTACAAAAATTTAAAGAAATAAACAAAATAATAATAATTGGAAAATGGATTTGGCTGGCTATGGAATTTTATGCCTCATATAATGTTTTTTCATGATTCGATAATGAACATCAAATAATAATAATATTACAACACATAGCAATCATAAAATAAGTAAAACAAAACAAGCACTAAAATAACCATCAAAGATAGTGTAATAAATTATATACAGTTTTAAATATGATGATTTTTAACAATCTTTTCATTGGTAAGACTTTTATACTTCCTTAAACATTAAAATTTGTATGCTTACTGTAAATGTAATGTTAGATTAATGTAACTATAAATTTGTTATAGTTATTATCATTTTATTTCCAGTTTGCAGAAATTTCAATAAACATCATATAGGAACTTGTATAATTGCTGTAGGAAATATTAAAACATGGTTAAAATAATTTGAGTGTTCATTATAATGTTTGTATATGTTTGCTCTTGGCTGCGGAGTCATTCAGCACCAAGCTTGAAAATATTGACGGTTTGAGATATTAAGTTAGCAATGCTTTGCTAGGTGTGAGCCATTCTAAATATCGCTGTCCGTTTCTCCAATTTAGGTAAGTGAACTTGAAAATTTGTGATAAGAAAGCATTACTCGTTTTCTTTTTTTTTACTAGAAACAGAACCATGAAAACAATACATTTTACCCGAATTAAAGTGGTTCGTTAGCCATGCTCTCGCGTGAACTACAATATGTTTTTCTTTGTTGCCGACTTTATAGAGATAATTTCTCACAGTTTCTGAAGTAATGTTTTTAGCATATGTGATGCGTTCACGCGCACTTTTTGGGGGATTTTTCACGTGGTTCACGCACGGTGACAAAATGTTTTCTGCCTGTGTGTTTCTAAATGTATACTGATCCGGTTTTGAGTTTTTAATTATATATTATAAGAGTGAGACCATTCTAACATTTTTCCGATACATCCATAGTTCCATCCTTACAGAAAGATTAAAAAGATTCTTTTTTTTTTTCTTTGAAGGTAGAATTTAATTCTTTAGATATATCATTTGACCCGTTTTGGGATTGTTTTTTGAATAGGGGATTATGTTATTTTGTGAAAACCATGAGCTGAGAGCAAACTAACAAGTTCCTCTACTAGAAATAATTAATGCGGAATGTTGCTTGTTATCATATCCATCGGTTAATTTAAGTTCAATAAATTATTTAAAATGTTTTTTTCTCGAAAAACTAAGTGTAAGGATAATTATTTAATTCAATGTACATTGTATAGTATACAAATCAATATAATACATATAAATATTACATCTTTTTATAACATTTAGAAGCCCTAGATCTATTGACCGGATCCAAATCATTGCTATTAGAGCTTCCTAATGTCAATAAGGGTGTATCTTTAGACCTATTTGGGTAAAATACAAAACTGTATTTAATGAAAAATCATATGGAGTTTTTTAACTAAAAAATCCTAGGGTCTCTCAAGTTATCAGAGCAGATTTAGATTTAATTGAGGAACCAGGTAGATTTAAAATCTTGTTTTGTTGTTTTTTAATATCAAATTGTCAGTACTGAGCGATGCTTGTTACTGGTACCACCTACCATAATCGGCAATAATGTAGGGCTATACTTTAAGACATTTTATATAATGGTCTATCTAGGTATACAATTATATAAAAGGGATCCGTAAAGAAGTTTATTCATAAGAACAGTATATTAAAGGGGGTGAATGGAGCGCCACTGGCGGGGCACGACGGAACTAGCCAGTTCAGCCCCAGACCTGCTTTTGACAACACTCTCTGTCACTATGGCAATATTATTAGGTAACTTTATATATTTATTAGCTTATTATAATCTAATATATTATTATCTATATAAATAGGTATATGCCTGCCGGCCATATTGAATGCTGTCGTTCACATTACTGTCGTATTCATCTCTCTACTCTGACCTAGGCAACATGTGTTATCGATCAGAGTTAATTGCCTTATATCTTTTTTTTATACGAAATGAAGTACAATAAATTATAGTAATTGCGAGTATATTTTATTAATATTATTTGTATTTATTACATATATCCAAGGTGATAGAAATTATTATTGCAGATGAAACATGTTTTCTTCGGTATGATCATTGAATAACCATATAATAAATTAAAATATCTGTTCAAGATTATAAAACAAATTAATAAAAAAATAATTTGTTTTATTATACATACTATGTTTTATATATATATATATATATATATATATATATATATATATATATATATATATATATATATATATATATATATATATATATATTGTGTGTGTGTCTTAATATATTTGTTTTTTAAATAGTTATTAAACATTATGTTATAACTTATTAGTATTATTTATATTGTATATTAAATGTTGTTTACCAATACTATTAGAGAAATTTGTGAATGTCGATAATTACATTTATTTTACTTACCTAATTTATGATTCTTTCATCTTATTTAATTTGATGCAATTGAAGTTTCAAATGCTGTAGTTATTTCAGTGAAACTATAATACAAAATTAAAAAAGGCAAGGCTGAACTTCTGAGCTCAAAAATGACACTACTATTTTCATTTTCAGTTCATATCATTGCTTTGTCTCAGTAATACATTAATTAACTCGTAATAACTCGTCATAACTTTTAATTGCAATGTAATGTAGTATTAACATGATTTTCGAATTATGATTTTGTAGCAGCAAATGAACGATATGGTTCTATAAAACTATTTAAACATTTTTTTTGGAGTATAACTAATATTTCCCAAACAAATAATATTTGTTGTTCTAATTATTTTTATGATTTAAAACCATTCATATTACTTTTTCATATTTAATAAGGTTGTGACAGCATGTGAAATCAAAAATAACGTATATAATATTTCTGTTTTCGATTATTAGTGTTTTCCCATTTTTTAATTATTATTTAAAGTTATCATCGTATAACATTGAGTATTTTTTGCATTTATCTCTTTCCGAACTTGGGAACTACTCCCAACACACTAGGTTTGTGTTGGCTGCCTGGATGCTAAAAAAATAGACGATGTTAGATCCAATATTATAAATTGAGGTGCGCATTAAGAGAAGCGTTCTTGGCCATAGAAGATGCAGCAAAGAAACTTGGGTTGCACATTAATGAAGCTAAGACCGAGTATATGAGAGTCGGAGGAGATGGACCAGAGACCGGTACTTTTGAAGTTGCACCATATAATTTCGAAAAGGTAAGCAGCTTTGTCTACCTCGGGTCTGAGATCAACTCCGGAAACACCATCTCTCGAGAAGTCAACAGGAGGATAGCAGCGGAGAGACGGCTACTTCGGCCTTGTGAAGCATTTTGGAAGCAGGCTCCTCTCGAATAGGACCAAGATCACTCTGTACAAAACCGCCGTTTTAACTTAAAGATCGGAAACGTGGGCCTTTAAGAAGCAAGATGTAAATAGACTTCTGATCTTTGAGAACTCAATCTTGAGAAGGGGTTTTGGCTCTGTTAGAGAAGGTGGAATTTGGAGAAGAAGGAGAAATGCTGAACTCGCTGGCCTTTATAAGGATATAGACTCGGTCAAGTTTATCAAGATAGGACGACTTCGTTGGACCGGGCACATCGCACGTATGGATGATTCGGCGATACCCAGAAGGATGCTGTCCGGAAGGATGCCTTGACAATGTTGGCAGACTAAATGTCAGATGGGAAGACTCATTGACATCGGACGCACGGGCTCTGCTGGGAGCTGCTGCAGCTGATCGTATTGACTGGCGGAGGCTTTTGGAGCAGGTCCAGTCTCGGTGACGGGGTGTAGAGCCATCTATGTATGTATGTATGTAATTATCTGAAAAATATAAGGACGATTTTCAGTAATATAAATATGGTTTCATTGTAAGTATCCGAAGTAAAGGAAATATTTTCAAATACTCATTTAATTTACACTTTTCATTTTTTCACTGAATTCATAAAAATATTTTCAAAATGTTATACTGTTGTTGTTTTTGTTGAGAGAGAGGAAGAGGAAGAGGAAGAGGGGGAGGGAAAGGAAGATCGAGGGAGAGAGATTATCAGACCTTCACTCTTATGAGTAATAAGTTATTCTGCTTATTAGTTATGAAATTATTAAACTTTTCATTTTCATTTTGAAAGTTCCGATCCCCATCATACAGGGTGTTCGTTTCAAGACGGCTCAAACGCATTTTTGGTTGGAGAGAAAAATTATAGAGGTAAAAATTGTACTGTTGCAAAAAATTGTACGCGTATGACCCCGCGTATGTTTATGTTTATCATTTAAAAGATTAATGAATATAAAACAGATGCTGCAAACAGGATTTTGATATCTTAAGTCATTTTTAATTAATAATTTGCATTTACTGCAAACTATACTGTTCCCACCAGCTTGATCACATTTTTATTAAAAAATAAATACGTCAGAATCATGTATCACGTAATTGTTACTGATATCAGTTTTTACGTGCTTAGGGTGTCAAAGTGTTGAACAATGGCCATTTTCTACAATAAAACGCTCTATATTTTTTTCCTTCAATAGTTTCCTTACAAGCCAACCTTTTTTCGGTAAAATGCGTTTGAGCCGTCTTAAAATTAACACCCTGCGTAAGAATGCTCTTGAGCATTATCTAGTCATACCCCGATACTACAACCCAGTAAGCACGCAAACCGCCCACAATCAGTTAGTAGGGCAATGGAAATATATATTTATGTCCAAAAATTATTTTACTTTATTAATACATATTTAAACCATTATACTTAGGCGTTGGTGATTACAATTTACCTCTGTGATACCTAGGTGATCTTCTGAATTACTTGAGCACCCATCCAATATTGAAAAATATGCAACTCTTCTAAATTAAATTTTTCGTCATTTTACAAAGATGTAGTAATAAAACAACTGCCATCTAGCCAATGAATAATATTTTTTAACACAGGTGCTAAAATATAAAAATTGTTAATTGAGCTTGTAGCAGTTACGAGTCAGCTGATTATATCAATTGGGAGGAGTGAAACAAGAAACGAAATTATCTTTTGCTATCGAATTCATTTCTCTCATCTGTTACAAAATAAGTATCAACATGACCGTACAATATTTTAAAGAATATACCCGCGTTTTAAAATTTGCACTTACATCACCTGTGAGGTTGGCCATCAATATATAATTTTTTTTTCCTCATCCAGTAACTCTTTATGAGGGCCGTGTATTTATTATATAATATAATTATGTACAAAGTATTAACGACTTATTCCGGAAAATTAAAAGATCATTCGATCTGTCTGTCATTGACGGTTTGTTATATTTTGTATTAATTAGAAAATATTTATTTAATGCATCTCCTTAAAAAAGAACAATGACTGAGAAATTGACTTAAATTATTCATCAGAGACAATAGTATTAGGAAAAAAAAGATCCTTACTGGGAATGGGCTATGAGATATCTGCCAGGACCAGTTGGCCGAATAAACCTGGAATATTTTTCGAACAACAGGTGCTTCTCTTTCTCACTACCTTTATAAAGGGAATTCCCTGAGATGAGGGGGAGTTTTATAAATTTGTTTTATATTTTTTATGGTATTCTTATTTTCTTTTTCTTTCTTTTTTTTTTTTTAATTTTCTTTCATTTCTGTAAAGATTGAAGTAAGAAATATATTTTTTTTCTTTCTTATTAAGATATAAATAGTTTATAAAAATAAATTAATAATCCGCTATTTGACGATTATTGGAATTTTATTGAACCAATGTACTTGGGAGATCGGTGTGCAGGCAAATCTTACGACACCAAACATTACTCTTCCATATGAGCCCGAGATGGGACATCGAAACGCTATACATCGAAATATCGATATATCAAATGCTATAAGCCGATATTTGTTTATCAATATCTTAACAAAATCGATTACAACACTATAACACTTACTTAACAGTATGGATATTTTACAACGATATTATTTTATTTTAATTAGAGATTTCCATTTTTCTTTATCAGTTTCTTAATTTTTTATCCGTTAAGGTCAACTTCATATCATAGTTAAATTATTGAATAAATCTATGGCAGTAGGAGCTATTGCTTGAACCCCTTTTCTAGTTTTAACCTGGAATGGCAGATAATGCTGCCCTCCAGCCGTTCTTGTCTGTCTCCCTCCTTCCGTTTCCCGTCACCTATTTTACATCAATGAGTGTTTAAGTGAGCGTTTTTTTTTTTATAATATTGCGAATTCGTTTAAATCTAAAAATATATTTTTTCTCAAATTTTTCCGCTTCCCAAAATTGCCGCCACAGGCAAATGCGTAGTTCCGCCCCTACTAAGATAAATTTTTTTTTTATTTATTAACAATTGTTGGGCTCTTCAACCACATCGGTTTTTTCTGCCTTGTACTTAGGGCATTGGTATTGGTTACAGTCTGATATGATGCCTTACATCTAGCTTAGACATTGATAACTTGGTAATTTAAATGTTGGTATAAATTTCAACTTGTTCGAGAAATAGTATCAATTTTGTCGCAGTCTTAATATTTTTTTTCAAAATCTCTGTTATATTTTGTCCATAGTCCAATTTTATCCTGTTAGACTGCATAAGATAGTTTTTAAAAGTCTTATTATTAAAAAAAATCCTAAAGTAGTTATCATATATTATTATATACAGGTTGAAATGATATATAAGTTATAATAAGGTCATAAGCAACGAAATTAGATAGTTTCTTGTACCTCCAGTAAAATTTGAAGAATTTACTTCGGCGATTTTATATACCTGATGATATAGAGTAATTTTGTAATCCCCAATTTAACTGTGTCAACTTTGTAGTTTTAGTTTGACTTGGTGCAAAATAATATATATATATATATATATATATATATATATATATATGTGTAAAAAATATTATATGACTGACATATATAACAACTGAGAAGAGGAAGTAGTAAACTGTCATGATGTTATGATCTTAAAACACTGTCTCAGCTGTCAACTGCACGTCTTGGGCCCCACATTTTTCAAACTGTCTGTCCAATTTTATTCGAAAGGTGGTCTGTGTTCCTTTTAGTCTCTTTGAAAATATTGTTTCGTCCCTTCCATCCATTATTCTTCTGGGGTGTTTTTGGTCGGATGTATTTCGCTTTTTTTATTTTATTATTTGAATCGCTTCTGAGATATTATTCTGGACTTAATTAGTCGTTCCAAGTAAGTTTAATTGGAGAAAATTCAACTTTTTTTATATTTAGACGATCTTGTGTTCAATATTGTTTGTAAGCAATTGCGTTATGATTCCAAAAACAAAACTATAAACTGATTTTTAACATTATTGAAATTTCAAAAAAGGTTTCAAAAAAAAAAAAATCAATAATGATAAAATAAACTCCAAAGACAACACACTATATAACCATATATTAGCTAGTAAAAGTAAACAAATGTAATTGGAAAAAAAGTCTGATTATTACAATTCGAAAAGGGTGGAATAGGTTTTATTATTGTTATTTATTTTCGTACAAGGCTTCTAATACATTTTTTTTTCTATCAAAATAACCCTTTGAAAGGACTATTTATTTGTTAGTACATTCCATACAAGTGTATACTATGCACCTAAAAATAAATTATTTATAGTAGAACAAAAATAGGTACTGAATTGACATACATATAAATGAACTCAAGTAAATAAACAATATCAAAAGTTACAAGCTTGATATCAAAAACATTCTAATAACAATACTTTACGAGAAATATAGCACCTACATCATTTTTTTTTTTCATAAAATTATGGTGACATGGCGAATTCGCCCGTCTTGCACGTTGCGCCTCTTATGTACAAGCACCATTTATTTTAACATATATAATATACATATATTATACTATGTTATAAATATATAATTTATAATGTTATACCATATAATTTTATGAATATATAATATAACACATGTGTTATATACATGCGATTCTATGGCCGAGTTCATTGTTTCATAACATTCCGCGGACTGGAACTAATTGTAAACATACATTTTGGTTTACATACAGATGAAAAACATGTCATTGAACGACGTACTTACATTAAAAAGTTATAATCATGTATATAAGGCTATTGATGAACAAATATAATCTGTTTTTTTGTTTTTTCATTAATACAGTTATACCATGCACCTATGGTACTGGTAAAATATATTTGAAATAGTTTTAAAAAATCACGTACCGAGTCAAATTTCAGATTCTAAATTTGATTTCCCGATGTATTTTAATGATGAAAATTTGAAAATATCTGGAAACTATCCAAAAATATATAAAAACTATACACGTATGGATTCATTGTATTTTTACTATAAATATTTAGGTTTAAAGAGTATCGTGCAATCAATTTACGCAAGTACAGGCGAGAAAGCAGATTTTTTATTTTATATTTAGGAAGCTTTTTTTTTCATTACTAATTATATTTATTTAATTGTATTCCCTTGTGAACTTATTTCATTTTTTTTTCATACCTATCTTAATTATTCTTTGATTCTTTTTTTTTTTATTTTACTCATTTCTTAATTAACTAATTAGGCCCGTAAAAACTACAAATATTACAATTTTTTTCTCAAAATAATTGAATAGTCGATTGGTCTACTTTCGATCATTTGGGAACAGTTTCAACTAAAAATAATTTGAAATACCATCTTAGTGACAGAGCTCTGCTGCTCATGTTTTTTTAATTTTTTATTTTATTTATTACTTTAGAACCTGGCAAATATAAAATTCTAAAGTTGCATAATTAATTATAATTATTTATTTTGTTGGAATGTTAGCGATCTGAAGTGAGCTATAGATTACTCAGACTACTATAGATTACTAACAGTTAGTATATATATATATATATATATATATATATATATATATATATATATATATATATATATATTGTCTAAAAAGAACTGTCACAGAAGATTGTTGAGTATTTGAAACGAAGGTAGAAGGAGCTCAGAGAACAGATGGGGCTGTCTTGACATAGGCATCCATCTTGTAGATAAGACGAGGCAAAATTATTCCCTCTGCAAGTTCTTACTACATCTTGGATAATATACTTACATAAATGTGATTATTGAATTTGGTCTATTTTAACGTAGTGGAAATCTTGTGATACAGCACAAGTAAGTATTCCCGACACAAAAAATACCTAACTTGGATCATATAGAGTTGAAAACATGTAATTAAAAAAATAAAATATAATACTTACACCCAATAGACGTCGTTTCATTAATCAGTTTCAATTTTTATATGAATTTTTGTTTTCAATTTTTCAAAACTTTTTAAACTCTTAAAAGCATTAGAGACATTTTCAACATTTATGCAAACATTGCAGTCAATAGGTTTCACTTAATTTTTCTATGTCACTTAAGAAATGATTTTAATTTATTCAAGCAAATCCGTAAAAATAATATACAGTTTCTTGAAAATATGTTTTTTTCCAGTACTTAACCTGACTGTAACATCTTTAAATACTTTTACATAAAGTATTTTAAATACTTCTACATAAATAAATTCATGTTTGTTGATTTAAGGTGAATGCTTTTAAATATAAAACGCTGCAAATTATTAAACAATGGTTTATTATTTTCACTTAGTAATATTTCAAAAATTTCTATTCTGTCCAAGTAAAAAAAATTAAGCAGTAGGCACCAAAGGGAAAGAAATTTGAAGCTTTTCACAAGATGATCGACGTGAGAGTGCTGAACTGGGAGTGTTACTTTAAAAAAACCTGTCAATGCAAGTAGACTGTGATGTAAAATGATACAGAGGAAATATTTGATGTGCACTTCAGGAGGAAAAAAAAAAAAAAAAGAAATACTCAGAAAGCTAAAGGAAATAAAGAAATAATCCAAGGAAGAATAACACAGAGATACGAGGAAGTCAGAAGCCCAATAGATAAGTCAGGAAGCCGGATGACTAGCCGCCAGGAGAATCCGTCTCAGAAGTTCCTCACGCAATATCTCAGCTAATAATGGTCCGATTTAAACGATTTTTATTTCCTTTTGTAGGGAATAAAAGTACCAAACAAAAACGTATCTTGAAACGTTAAACCTCAAATTTTGAGGGTGGGTTACAACATTTTTTTCCCTGGTCGATTCCAAAGGTCTATTATTGAAAATAATAAACCAAAAGCATTTACAGATAAAGATTTTTTTATTTTTCGTTTTTTCATTTTTCTTATTTTAATGCCTTGTTATGCTGATTCCAAAACACCTTACATTTCTCCTCTATGTTTATAAATAGCCGAGTTGTGGGTATATAAGATCTTTAATCGGCAATAATTATAGATTTTTTTTTTTTTTTTTAACGCCTTGTTATGCTGATTCCAAAACACCTTACATTTCTCCTCTATGTTTATAAATAGCCGAGTTATGGGTATATAAGATCTTTAATCGGCAATAATTATAGATTTGTTTTTTTTTTTTTACGCCTTGTTATGCTGATTCCAAAACATCTTACATTTCTCCTCTATGTTTATTAATAGCCGAGTTATGGGTATATAAGATCTTTAATCGGCAATAATTATAGATTTTTTGTTTTTCATTTTTTTTTTTTTTTTTTTTTAAACGCCTTATTATGCTGATTCTAAAACACCTTACGTTTCCTCTCTATCTTTATGAGTGGCCGAGTTATGGGCTTATGAGATCTCTAATCAGCCGCCATTTTGAAACAAACAGACGGATGGTAATGTCGAGTTCCGAGGATCAACCCGAGGTGGTCTGTGACATTGGTACCGAATCTCAAGACAATCGGTCCTATAGTCTCCGAGAAAAGCCGCGGACGGCGGACAGACGGATTTTTTTTTTATTCGATATTTGGATTCTACGTATCTTGAAACGTAAAACCCCAAATTTTGAGGGGAGGTTACAAAATGTTTTTCCTTGTTCGATTCCAAAGGTCTATTATTGAAAATAATAAACCAAAATAAATGCAGGCTATTACTATTTCTAATTAGGGATTGATAAATTATTTGTCACTTCTATAATTTAGTTTTTATTGAAAGCTAACTTCGAATGTTTTACATTCATCTTCAGTTCTTTTTGGTTTATTATTTTCAATAATAGACCTTTGGAATCGACCAAGGAAAAAAATTTTGTAACCCCCCTCAAAATTTGAGGTTTTACCTTTCAACATACGCAGAATCCAAATATCGAATAAAAAAAAATCCGTCCTTCCGCCGTACGCCGTCCGCGGCTTTTCTTCGAGACTATCCGTAAATTTTGAAAGCTAATGGAATTTCCTACATAACGAACTAGAAATCACTTAAATCGGACCATTATTAGCTGAGACACAGCTTAATGAACTTCGTTTTTACTTTTTTCTAGTGAAGTGCACATCAAATATTTTCTCTGTATCATTTTACATCACAGCCTACTTGCATTGACGCAGTTTTTTTAATTAACACAGTTCGACACTCTCACGGCAAACATCTTGTGACAAACTTTAAATTTATTTTCCTTTGGTACCTACTGCTTCATATTTTTTACTTTGACAGAATAGATATTTTTGTGGAATAATAAATAACTGGAATAAATAAGTGGAAATAATAAACCATTGTGTAATCATTTGCAGCGTTTTTTTTATTTTTATTTATCGGGTTTTGCGATTTTCTCACATCCCGGTCCCATCACGGCTTTTCTCGAATATAATTTATCAAAACCCGCCAAAACAATCTTCTTCCATCAGACCTCTAGCAGCCATTTCTTCTCTGACCCCTTCCATCCACTGCTTCCGAGGTCTTCCACGTCTTCTTCTTTTCTCAGGACAATATTTAAGTGCTCATCCATTCTCATGACGTGTCCAAACCACAGCAGTTTTCCTTCACTGATGTCATTGAGAATGTTGAGTTTAGCCACCACCTTATTTCTTATAATCTCATTGGAGACCTTCTACAATCTGGATATGGCACAACTTCTTCTCCAGAAATCCACTTCTAGGGCCAGTAATTTATTCGCATATTGTTTTGTCACTGTCCATGATTCTGACCCATATAACGTTGTGCCAACCAAGAAGGAGTGGTATATCTTCTTTTTGGTTTCGAAAGAGACCTTTTTACTCCATAATATTTAAGAGGTCTATTATTTTTTTACCATGAGTAATTTTGTTTTGAATATCATTTTGGACTGTGCCAAAACTGTCCATCGTCACTCCAAGATACTTGAAAGCAGTACTTTGAGGGATCGTCCACCCTTCTATGCATAGAGATGAGATATCTAAATCTTCAGTTCTAAAAACACAAAAATTCAAAAATAAGCAATTCAAAATACATTTTTTTTTTTTTTTTTCTATTTTAAATGCATTTAATAGAAAAAACTCTATCCTCATATTTCCCTTCTCCTAAAGGCAAAATAGACCCATTCCAAAAAAGGGAAGTATACGAACTAAATTGTAATGATTGTGCAGCCAAATACATGGTGGAAAACTGGAAGATCACTAAATCAGAGATTAAAAGAACGGATACGTGCATATAACAATAAAACAGAGAATCCCAACTTTTGCAATTCATTTAAATGAAAAAAATCATAAACTCATCAAAGACTCAGGAGTTAAAAACAGCCTCAAATTAAATATATATGAAGCACTTGAAATAATAAAATCCTTAAAATCCAATCCAGATTTTTGCTTAAATGGCCAAAAAATATCTCCAATAGTCCAATCTTAAATTTATTCCCATCTATAACAGAAAAACCAATTACTCACCGGCATTACTGGAAAAACATGGACCCTTAAACCGTTAACCTGTAAACATCCTTCCTACCTTTCTTCCATTGCTAGTTCAGTGCCAAAGCAAACCAATGCAAACTTTTCTGTTTGATATAATCTGCTTAAACCTCGGTGAGTACCAGCATGTATTTGATTTCTTGTCTTAATTAAATTCATAATTCATAAATGTTTTATAATACTAGTTTATATTACACTTAATTTAATATGTATATTGATACCAAACTGTATTTTGAATGGCTTATTATTGAATTTTTGTGTGTTTTTAGAACTGAAGATGAATGTATAACATTCGAAACTAATTTTCAATAAAAACTAAATTATAGAAGTGACAAATAATTTATCAATCCCTAATTAGATTAATCCTTCTATACAATCATGCGGAGGTCAACTTATTACTATTTCACTATTCATTTAATTAAATGCAAATTTTCGAATTTTAAGCCATCCTCAGGAATCTTTCAGAAAATGTTAAAATGCATTTAATGCCATATTTAAATCCAATCTGGACCAAGTCCAATTATACAAAGTGAAACTATATAAAATAAATTAGAGAGCCATCTCAGTCATCACAGCTAATGTGGATTACATCTCAGTAATCACAGGTGAAACTCCTAATTTTGGAGATGACTCCCTAATTTTTAATTTATTTTTTAAAGTTTTACTGTATAATTGAACTTGGTCCAGATTGGATTTAATTATGGCATTATACGCATTTTAACACTTTTTGAAAGATGCCTGAGCAGCCATCGCTTAAGGTCGAAAATTTGCATTAAAATAAATAAACTTGGTGAAATAGTAACAGTCTGCATCTATAAATAAATTTATTTAAGGGTTAATATTGTTATAATATGCTATTAGGAGAACTACTAAAATGATTGTTACAATGTCAATTTATAAAGTTTTATTGTCCTAAAAACCTGTCATGAGTGTTACTTTGGGAGTGTTATCTGTGTTTTAAAGACATTTATAACAATATAACATGGGATTATAACATCTTTGTTTTGTTAGGCTAGTTAAGAGTAGCCATTTCGTTTACTTTTAACAGGAAATGTGTGTTTTCCAAACTAAGTTAATTGTGGAGAAAGTAAAGTTATGGTATATAATCAGAATAATATGATAAAGATTTTCATGAGTGTTAACCGAAGAATTTACTTTAAATGTAATATTTTGAACATTCATTTAATTTATTTTTGTAATGCATTGTATTCTTATCCTACTTATACAATCTCAAAATGCCAAACTACATATTTAGCCATTTATTAAATGTGCAGTCCCAATTTGTCAGGAATGTTAGTGGTCATGAGCGTTACTTGAAATGTCTTCATCCTAATGAACCTTCTTACAAAGCATTACGGCATTTATTGTTATTAAGCATTTATTGTTGAACTTAATATATTTTAATTAAATGCGAAGTATAGAGGCATTCACAAATGCAATTTACATAAATAAATGTTAGAAATAAAATAAATACAAGTTTATTTATTTCTTCCCTGAAAATAAATTTGCTTGTACAAGGGTCTTTCAAGCTCGATTTTACTTTAGTTTACATTTTTGTTTATCTTTTCAGTTTCCGGAATCCCAATAATATACCTACATATCAATCTTTTCAATAAAGACTCAAGAACTTTTTAAAATAACTTTTTTTGTTTTTAATTTTTAAGCCTAGGCTTGTAAAAAAAAAAAAAAAAATAGAATATAATATAATAATTCAATGATACCGCAATGGCGTTATTAATAATTTTAGACAAGTTTTGTAAAAATTATTTATGGATTGTGTAAAAATGAATTTATTCTGAGAATGACCAATTTGTAAAAAAAAAATTCTGGCTAGGAATTTGGGTCATTATTATCTAACACAACTCGCTAAGAGTTTTTAAAAATAGTGTTATGGTAGCATATTTATTTTTTGGAATAACTCTTTCGATTTCCTTTGTTTAGTTTTAATCGCCCATCTCCAACAACATAAATCTTCAAGTTTTGATCGCATTATATTTGCCAAGTTCTGGCGGCTATTTCCAATAAGATATTCTAAGTAGTGAAATATTTCATAAGGTACATAATCAATGACTGAAATAAAAGAGAATGTAGTTTTCTTTATTTTACACCAAATGATTCATGCAACTTCTGTACGTTCAGGATAATTCATAGACCATGAAATTTAGGATGTATTCGGAAGCTCGTTATAGCTGTATATAAACACTGGAAAAATTGGGTTAGAAAGATCTAACTATCGGTGATTTTCAATTTATTTTCTGTGAGTTCATTACCAGTTAGGCTTTACTAATTCTATCATGTTTGAGTAATTTTAAGTATCTCCTTCAACTTGAATGAGGATTTTGCCTTCCAGCAAACAGACATTGATGGAACGGTTGCCTGGAAGCTGCCGAGAAGACAAACAGACTAAGCAAACCATTTTGGGACCTGTTGAGCTTTTGAGGCATTCACGATTACAGGGACATATTTCCCACGAAGCAAATCACTTTCTAATCATCTTTTTACTGAAAGTATCCATGCTTTTCAAAATCTATTTTTGAATTGAAAACATCTTTATAATGAAAAAACACAAACAGTTTAACATCTGAAAAATAACTGATGTGGAAAACACATGACTCCTTGTACGCGACTATTAAACTATAAATCGGTGGCTCAAAAAGTGGTCCCTAAATTTGACTACTAGTTACCGAACATTGCAGTATCTCAAAAACGAAACTCGGCGTCGCGATATCCATCTATTGACACACATACTCTTGTTTCTGGAGGTCTCATTCCGTTATATATGTCGTTTTCTTTCAGTAGGTAACTAGTTTCCAAGTGATTTCTTCGTGTTCCGTGAAAACATTAAAACTGTCAATATCAATAGATAAAGCATTGGAAATCGACAGTTATTACCGAAACATATGATTTCTGAATTTAATCACTACTATATATTACTAGTATACTCGGGCGAGAACTCTCGCATTAGATATCAATGCTTATTCTAATCCCTAATACATTCGAGATGTAAGCGATATTAGGAAAACAATATAATATTACCAACAAAGTTTATTTAACATACAGATTTGGGGAAGCTGCATAGTTTGTAATGACTATGTTGAAGTTACAGTTCATACTTAATAAGTAATTAGCTTACCCCAATGGAAAACATCCCTTCAATTTAGCAGTTAGGCAATAAGAGTCAGCTGTACCATTTTCTATATTCATATTTAATAGTGCCCTTTAGGGTTGGACCTGGGAAACAATATATAATTTTCCACTCATTAAAAGTGTTTGTTAACAGACTCAAATTGATATAAAGTTGCCATGACAACGACACGTACACAAGATGGCGTAAGGCCCGTGCGGACCTATATCGTGCATTATCTCGAAAACGGTAGGTTTTTAAGCTTTAAAACACTGGACCAATACGCTCCATATACCGTAAATGGTCTTGATGCCCGCGAGTCGATCCGCCGACTCTCAGTCGCCAAAGTTTTGAAACCCTCCAGTTTTTTCACCACTTTTATTTAAGCCCTTGTAAGATTTTAAGAAACAAAATTGGAATTCGTCACATCTCCGTGAAATTCTCTTTCTTTTGATACCTCATTCATCAAAATCCATCGTTCCTGAGAGCCGGAAAAGGGATCTATACTACCGTAATAATATATAGTAGTGATTACGGTAGTATAGAGCCCTTTTCCGGCTTTCAGGAGCGATGGATTTTGGCGAGTGAGGTATCAAAAGAAAAAGAATTTCACGGAGATGTGACGAATTCCAATTTTGTTTCTTAAAATCTTACAAGGGCTTAAATAAAAGTGATGAAAAAACTGGAAGGTTTCAAAACTTTGGCGACTGAGAGTCGGCGGATCGAGACGGGATAAGTTGGGTTTTAAAGATTTTGATGCGGGCATCATGATCATATATGCTCCTACGGAACACATTGTTCCAGCGTTTTAAAGCTTAAAACCTACCGTTTTCGAGATAATGCACGATTTCGAGTCCGCACGGGCCTCATGTCATCTTGCGTACGTGCCGTGGTCATGGCAACTTTATATCAATTTGAGTCTTTTTACAAAAACTTTTAATGAGTGGAAAATTATATTTTGTTTCCATATCCAACCCTAAAGGTAACTGTTAAGTATGAATACTACATATAGAAAACGGTATAGCTGAATCTAATTGCCTAACTGCTAAATTGAAGAGATTTTCAAGGGGGACTAATTACTTATAAAGTATGAACTTCATAATAGTCATGTCATAACTTCAACATAGTCATTACAAACTATGTAGCTCCACCAAATCTATATGTTAAATAAACTATTTTGGTAATATTATATTGTTTACACGAATAAATATGTTTCCCTAATATCGCTTATACTTCTAATGTATTAGATATCTACTAGGTTTAATATAATTTTTGATGTGTCTATTATGACCTTCAAGTAAAGTACCCTTTTCGGTTCACCAATTTTAACAAAAATCTAGTAAATACATTCATATCGATATAAAAGTTCTATTTACCAAATTTGAGATGTTTTACATTATATTTTAATATGATTTTTGATGAAAGTTTATTATGACCTTCAACCAAAGTACTGCTTTCGGTTTCCTTTGTAATCTTTTGTACTGTTAAGGTGCGGCTACACCAGAACTGGATTTGAATTGACTGGAGTCCGGTTGAGTCCCGTATCGTGCATTTAATAGGAGACCGGAGCCAAGTCCGCTCGGTCCGGATTCGGTGACGCCGCCTCCTACTAAATACATGATTCATCTCCGCCATTGACTCAGTCCAAGTCCGGTTGTGGTGTAGCTGCACCTTCAGGATTAGTGGTAGGGTTAGCAGCCCTTAGGGTAGTGTAAGATCTCAGTTTTCGAGTTCAAGGGTTGAAGGCCACATTCCGAAACATGATTTGCAGTAATTAAATTGTTTTCTTTGTTTGTTTTTTTAAATAATTGATAGAAATTAAATGTTATTAGGTTCAAATTTAAAATTTAAAAAATGCTTTGATTTGTTTTGAGAGATTTTTTTATTAAATTTAATGATAACAGAACACATGTTGACAATTTTTAAAAAATAGATTGCAGGATGAACCAAA
This sequence comes from Rhaphigaster nebulosa, assembly GCA_948150685.1. Taxonomy (NCBI): domain Eukaryota; kingdom Metazoa; phylum Arthropoda; class Insecta; order Hemiptera; family Pentatomidae; genus Rhaphigaster; species Rhaphigaster nebulosa. The sequence goes on along the minus strand of OX411308.1, from coordinate 156,782,747 downwards.
AATAAGGTGATGCTTTAATAATTATTTACCAGCCTAAAGCATAGCCTAATTTTAAAAATTGAAAATATATATTATTTTCCTAATTCAAAGATCCTTACAAACACATACTTTGGCTCACAGTAGAAATGATTCACTAGGATTTTTGGTCGAAATTGTTGAATAATTAATTAATTGAAAATTATATTGGATTGATAATCCTGTTAATTAATCGAAATTGTGTTCAAGAAAATAAAATTGAATCAACCTCTGAATAATTTCACGTTGAATATGAAATAGTTTTATTAATCCCTCTGTTGTCTTACTGTTTTTGTCTAGTTTTGGGGCCATATAATAGTTGTTCTAAAGTTTCAATTTTGTTGTCCCCACTAAATAAAGCCAAGTTAAGTAGGGTAACGGTCTGTCTAGACTCTTTGGGAATAATGGATCCAATTCAATAACATACATAATATTTTATTTTCGTCGTCTAAAACCTGGAAGAGCAGAACATTGATGGCTTTAATGAAAACATCGAAGTATATATGCCATCCTATTGGTAATGCAGGTCCACTGGTTTGCGATTATATATATATATATATATATATATATATATATATATATATATATATATATATATATATATTTTTTAGATTTTATCACAGTCCCTCAGAGAGGTATCTCACAAAAGATCCGTATAATAATAAAATAATACCTGTATTCTATCCTGTACCTATACACTTAAGGGTTTTACTAGTATGTTTAATAATGTTTAAAATATTGCTGAACGGTTACTCGACTGAATGGTACGGTAAATGCGGCTCTTCGTTGGTTCAAGTACGGCTCCCATTAAAATGGTATTCTTATTTTTTCCTTGAACCGTTTGTAGTACACATGTAGTTTTAGTCTACACTAGCATAGTTTTTGAACCCAGAGAAATATTCAAACTTAAAGAAAGCTTCGTCTATTTTTGATTTTCATTACAACATATTGCTGTTGTAAATGAACTCCGAGAAGTCGAAACATCGTTCACAGTTGACCAACTAACATTTTACAGAATTTCCGCTCATTGGTTTGAGCAGTATTACAGCAAATATTGCCGTTAGATATTATTATACTTATAATTAATAAACATATTTTTTTTTATATTTGAATTTTATTTTTTAAATTTGGAAATAATTATTTTCTTTTTCATAATAATAATTTTACATATCGTCAGTTTATTAGTTTTCTATTCATTCTAATGTCCAAGTGAATTTTCTAGTGAATTATGCTCAGATTTAAGAATAAAATAATAAAATTACAATACTGAAGGCAAGATGCATGATCGATATTAAGGATTGGCTATTTATTTATTGAGCAATATTACATTCTGTCTCAGCTGGGATAATGGTAATAGTGATAAAATAAATCATTCATACAATATTTACAAAAAATGAAATAATAACAAAAAAATAAACTTAATACAAGATAAAAATAAACTTATAAAAACTAAAATAAACGTAAAATCTTGTAAATGGCTTTCCCCCAGAGTTCGAGTCCATATGTCCAGACAGGTTTCAGAATTGTCTTGTAAATGAGTAATTGTTGTCAGCTAAAAGCTGAGATTTTCTGTTTAACAGTCTAATAATTGGCCAAATCGTCGATTCATATCTTGTCTTTTAAGTCTAGTATCTGGGTTCCAAGTTGGTCTTTCATCAAGTAAGAAGCCAAGATACCGGGCTGTATCTGAGAAAGGAAGTGGTATGGAGTTAAAATGAACTGGCGGACAAGATCTGCATCGGAGGATAAACGTGACGTGTTTGCATTGAGATTCGTTTACTTTGATACGTCAATTATTACACAAGTGTTCGATCTGGGAAACGTGCCTTTGCAGGTTTAAGGATGCTGTTTCAGGATCTGAATTGGATGATAAGATGGCGGTGACATCAGCAAATATTGCCAAAAAGGTTTTGGGATGAATAGGAATGTCAGCGGTAAATAAAATGTAGAGGATGGGTCCCAAGACGCTGCCTTGAGGAACACCGGCCTCAACTGGATAATGGTTGGATGGTCTTTTTCACAGCGGACTCGGAAGGAGCGGTTAGAGAGGTAGGATTGGAGGATTAGGTATAAAGTTTGAAGTAAATGGATTTTAAGGTTGAAGAGCAATCCGGCGTGCCATACCCGGTCAAAAGCTTGTGCTATGTCCAAAAATGCACCGGAACAGTACTATTTGCATTCTAGGGCTGAGGAAATTATGGTCAACAACTCTGAGTCCTTGTTGAACAGTGCAATGTTGCGAACGAAATCCGAACTGATGGTAAGGAAGATTTTGAGCTTCTATTATGGGTAGGATTCTTTTCAGAAGTATCTTTTCGAAGATTTTTGAAAGGATTAGGAGTAGACTAATTGGTCTATAAGATCTCATGCTGTTGGGAGGTTTGCCTGATAAAAAGAATTATAGTGGAATGTTTCCATAAGAGAGGAAAGTGTGTAGTACGTTGGATGCAATTGTAGATGTATGTAAGGAACATGACTGCTTTGGGTGAAAGTTGTCGAAGTATCTGAGAAGTAAGAAGGTCGTATCCAGGGGATTTACGGGGAATAAGTTTTGGTAGGAGATATTTGACCTCAGAGGGATTAATAACTTTAGGAGTTAAGGAGAGTGGGACTGGTGACATAGGATCGATATTGGGTGCAATAAAAAAAAAAAAAAAGACAGAAAAAACTTGCTAACAATATTGAATTAGGTTTATAGTATTTGTAATTTTGTGAACAGTTCCTTGGTATAATAAGAAATCCTTCTGAAAAAGTATATAAATTAAAAAAATTAAAATAAAAACCTATAGCATACTATGCTATAAACCTATATAGCACAACCCACAAGTCTTGAGTTTAATACTAGGTATGAATGTACTGTATCATTACCAACGGTAATTCAAGGAAGTAATGTGGTCAATGTCTACAGCTAAGATTTGTCCTGAACCTCACGAAGGGCAGGAGTCCAGTAACTTATCCACTATGTACGCCTATAAGAAATTAAATTCAAGATAATTTTTGTTTTCTCATTGACCCAGGATTCTACAAATTATTACGATAAATTCTAACAAAGCATAAGGTTTTAAGACCCAGAGTTTATATAAATAAAAAATATCTGATTTGGCCACCCCATGACCATGAAAATAACCCTTTCGGATCTTCAATTTCAACCGAAATCAATTATATTACTTGTATAGATATAAAAGTCTAATTTACCAAATTTGAGATGTTTTACATTATATTTTAATATATTTTTTTATGAAAATCTAATATACCTTAAGTAAAGTATCACTTTCGGTTTGCCAATTTTTACCAAAATTTATTATGTTATTTGTATTAGGATGCAATTTTAAATGCCAAATTCGAGAAGTTTTGTATTATATTTTAATATAATTTTTGATGAAAATCAGAAATGACCTTCAAGTAAAGTACCACTTCCGGTAATCATGCAGTAACCAAAAAGCGAGGTTCACAACTACATTATAAAATAATTGTAAATAACAAATTTTAACTTTTTACGGGTAACCGTTTTTGAGTTATGCCAGATACGTACAAACGTACGAACGTACTTACAGACTTCACGGCGAAACTAGTCAAAATGGATTCAGAGGCGATAAAAATGGATATTTCCGTTGAAATCTGAAATCCGAAAATTTTCGCGATTACAATACTTCCATTACAGCGTACAAGAAAGTAATAAAGAAACTGTACATGATATAATAAATGAAAGTAAGTCAGAAAACTTTAAACAATTATTATTCTGCTGTAACAACACAATCCAGTGTCTAGAAACCTGAAAATGACCATTTACAAGATTATTATACTGGCTCTTCTGACTGATGTGAAACTCGGAAGGTACGGAACGCTGAATAGTGTGACCTGCACCCAGTAGAAATAAGTGGTAACCTAGCGATGTGGTGAAGCATTAAACTGGATGAAGAACGAATCCCAAGAAAGTAAAAGTGGTATCAGTTACGAACCTCCAGGAATTAGAAGAAAATTTGACTTGACAGTGCTGTTCAGAGTAGTCTAAATCTATTTTATTCCGGGGACTTTCAGAAATCTTATTCCAAAGAAAAATTTCCATTAGATAAACATAACGAAAATATTATTCCCTCTGAGTCCCAGATTGGAAGCAGCCCCTCAGTTATTACAAAGTACACTCTACTCCCCCACTCAATCGGTTTGAATTTCTACCTGCTCGTTATGAATAGCCTTTATAAAGCAGATTTTGTTAGCACAGTTAATATTTATTCAGCATCTATTCCAATCTTAGCGATGACTTTCAAGGAATTATAATTCTCCCTAATGGCAAGTGGGCCCCGTTTCGAGAAATAACTTCATCTCTGAACGTTGACTCAGAGAGCTAAAATACCTTAGTGACCCCGATTCCTGCAACTAAGTATTTACTAAAAATAATTCTAATCTAGGTAATCAAGAATGATTGTCTATTTAATTATCTAAATCATATTAAAGTCTAACAAATCCAGAGATTCGATGCTCTTAACATCAACAATTTATTTCTTAATACCTTTCTAACCCCGATCATCCTTACAACACTCAATAATTTCTCTCTCCTTCTGAGTGTCATCGAAACCTTTTTCGAAAATTCCCAGTCATTCCACCAGTTACTGGAAACAAAATGCCTTCTTAAATTTCCGCATCGGATTTGTTCCAGACTATCTAATAAAAATCTTGCGTACGTAAGCAGTGGGTGTCTTTAAATCCGATGAGTTTTATGGGTACTGTATAACCTGCCCCGCGTCCAAAATATGCTACTTATTGTCGTTTGGACAACTTTTTTTTGCGCTGTTCCTTGAAAATGGGGTAGGGGCACAAATTAATAATAATTAATAAATGAATGAAGACTTACTTAATAAACATTATATTTTGTATTTTTTTTCCCAGCGATTAAAACCGTCCTTGGGACGGACCCTTCCAGAGTAGGCAACGTACTTGGATCACGCTGGAAAATAATAAACTAAAAATCATTAAGCCAACCGTCGGTTGCTGGACTTTATCCAGACGATTAGAAGAGAGGAGGTGGTTATCACACGCCTTAGAACTGGATCGTGCTATTTGACTCCTGATTACATGATGAAGACATGAGGCCCTCCTCAGAAGCAACATTGTAAATGTCACAGTGAGTCACATCTTCGAGGTGTACTCGAAATTACAGAATACATATAAAACAATGTGATGTAACTTGATGTATCAACAGTGATTGATGAATGATTGAATGAACAAAATTTGTTAAAACATGAGAATGTTTCTTCTACTTTGAATTTAGTTCTTTTGTTTTGTAAATTGATTATTACTTTTGGATTAATTTATATTTTAATTAACTATATTGAATTAATTTCTGCATTCATTTTTTATTTCGTCAATTTATATTTTTGTTTTTATAGTTGTTATTAAATAAATCGTCTTGTCCAGTTATCAGGGCAATGCCTAATAACTATGAGCAGTTTATTGCCATTAAAACAAAACAATATCTTTCCCTACTGAACCAAAACTGAAATCTATAAAGTCAGACCTAGCATATCCTCCCATTTACATTTAGGCCTTCTTCAGATTTTCTTTCAGATCGGTTCTGCACTGATTCATTATCCACTCCATCGACTCGACCCGCCAATGTCAGTCGTAACATTTTATTTATATAACAGTAGTTTTCCATTCAAACTGTCAAATCGAATTATTGATTACTAGTGAATTTAGTGGCACTTCCACTCTAGTATAGTCTTTTCGTTAAGGTATGTTTTAGTATTTTTTCGTTAATTTTAAGTATTATTTATTTTTAATTACTGTTATTATTTAAAGAAAAGTCTGAAGCGATTAGAGAACTATTTAAAACAAAAAAAATAATAATAAATTCAATATTAAAGGCAGTTGATATATTCAAGTCTTTATATATTCATAGACTGAAACATCAGATGATATAGGACAATTATCCTAAAACTGTTTACAGAGTCTCCATCGTTAGGGTTGAATAGCTCTTACCCTAAGCGTCCGTGATCAGAGAGCCTTTGTATACACTACAATTAGTATATTATGTATACTTATACATTTCTTATTTGGCTATATGCAATTACTTAGTTCTGGATAGTTCTAGCAAAGTGTATTCCAGAATATGTTCAAGGAGCACCTTTCAATTTGTTAATGAAAACTCTATAGAAAGGGGAGGCACTTAGTTTGAAGGATAAACGTTTAAAATTAATGGTCCTTGAAGAATTCAATGGTCGTCCCAGTTTATTTCTACTTCATTATGCATAAATTAGTTTTAGAAATTCTTTACACTAATTTGTAGAATGTTTAACTCACGTTAGTATATTTGTTCATCTATTAATATCTTTGTATATTTGTGTTTATATCTTTGTTAGTATCTCTATCAAGTGGTAAGTAAAAAATACTAAAAATCTGTCATCTCTCATCTAAATTTTAAAAAAAGTCTTGATTTTTTTAGGAAAATATTAACGTATGCTTTCAGTGTATATCCACTACGAAAACACGTAGTCATTACTTTATGTATGTAATAACCCCTGGACGCTCATTTAACTTCGTCGATAACGGTACTGGAATTATATTAATTAGAGGCAAAAACGACTAAAATTAACAGAAATGCAGAGCATTGTAAATAAATTTAAAAAAATGAAAGTTCCAAAACCACTGGCTTTCTAGATAGATAAGCTGCGTTACCCCAACAAGAGAAAATTCTTATTCAGATAAATGTGTTTTTGTTTAAGATTCTTCTCTAATCTTGGAGTTGCGATTTCGAAAATTCACAATGAACTACCCAAAGTCTGCTTTGGAGTCAGTGTCGTTTTGCAGAAATATCCTGTAGGCAATGAGTTACCATGGAGAGACCTTCCTTCGAATATCAATGTTTAGAATAATATTGAAGTTAATATAAATAATTCTTGTTATTTAGAATTTTTAACTGCAACCTGTCACTATCGACTTTAGTCTATCCAGTGCTGTTTCAGTCTACGAGCTGTTTATTCAAAGATGTTATTTAACCGCGGGGTTGTTGTAGAACAGTGATCGTGAGATTGGGATCTTCCTGGTATATAATTGAAAGTTCAGTTAGGGGGAGGGGAGTGGTTTGATAAGTCCCAGCCACGACTCGATGGAACTTTTCTCCGATCGATGTTGAACTAGCTTCCACGGTGTCCTATATTCCAAGCCATCTCGGCCAGCTGCGGGCTGCTATAACCACAGTTTGGAATTTTTCTTTTTTATTTGCAACTGATAAACTATTTGTTTTGAAAAAAAAAATCGATTGTTTAATTAATCTAATAATATCACCATAGGATATTTAGCTCGAATACTGTTGATGAATCATTAAAAATTTAATGAATTATGGCTTTTAAGAATTTTATGAATTTAAGAATGTAAGGATATGAAGCTATCGATGAATAGAGCTGCCCATCAAACCTCTCCTGCTTGCTGCAATCGGAAGTTTGGCTAAATGTTATTCTTATATTTGATGTCATATTTTAACTTATGAAAATAACTTTAGTTCTTTTATTTATTTCTTTATCCATTATCAACGACGATTTTTTTTTTTAATAAGATGTAAGGAACTGTTCGAGGTGCAATGAAGACAGCAATAAGCCTGATATTGTAAAAGAGTACCCCTGTCCGCACAAGAACTAGGAGTAAACCAGCTTTGAAGGAGACCATTCTTCCCGCAGACAATGGCATTTACGAGGACATTAGGATCCTTTACGATCTGGTCACAGGACAATATTTTCTTTGCCTCCAGGATCTCTTCTTAATAACCTCTTAGTTTCAGGTAGGCTCCTATATTCAGGAGTTTATAGAGTTGTTAAAACTTTTTCTTACCCTCATATACATATATTATAGAAAACTCTTTAACGCTTAATTAGTCTCAAAACTGAAGATCAAATTTTCTATTGATAAAAAGAAATGAATATAGATAAATTAAAATTGAATATATACACATACATATCGACGTCGTTTTTTGAAAAAGGCCTAGGCGCCATTTAGCAAACTTTACAGGAAACACATGAAACGATTTTTCCCCAAATAACAATATAAATTTTTTAAATTTTATTGTATAGAGTAGGAGTTTATTAACCCTGCGAAACCTTTATAATTACTATATATTTTAAAGGATTCTAGCACTGGTTAAGGCCAGAGCGACGATTGGTAGTATTTAGTGCTTACGTCATCAATATTAGATCTTTAGACCATTTCCAACTTTTTTTTTATCGATATATCGTGAGCGGGAAAGATAGATGTGGTGTCTACGTCCGAAAATCAATTGAAACCTATATTTTTAATTTTTGGTGCTTAAGTTTTTTTCAAAAAACGACGTCGATATATATATATATATATGTATATTTTCTTTTTTATATATCAATATTGTTTAAAACTATAGGTCATATCGACTGCTCACTACGTTCGCTCAAGAGATAAACAATACCCCAACAGATCCTTTTCAGTTGTCTTTCTTTTTTATATATAAAAAAGAATGTGTATATTACTATTAAAATTGTGTACATTATTTAAAATTATTTTATATAAATTATATAGCGAGCGTAGTAAGCAGTCGACATCACCTATAGTTTTAAATAATATCAGATTAAAATTAATGATTTTAATAATGTCTATGAATATGAATTTTATAATTGAATACAAAAAAACGGTAAGATAGCAGGAATGGCACTAAAGAGCGCTAGCGTAACGACCACTACTGATAAAATTTAAATTGCCTGATGAAGTAATACCGTTTGAGATCTTATATTTAAAGGAGCTGGTAGCCTTAAAACTACATAGATGATTGAAAAACCAACTTAAAAGTAAAAAAAAAATATATTAAACTAAAATATTCAGTAGATACGGACGGTATAAATAGGGCGGAAGCTGGGGGAGGAAGCAATCAGTTTTGGCGAGGACTGAATAGGATTAGAGCTCCCGGTCTGCTGCGGATAATATGCCTTCACTGGGCGGCACATCCTACCTCTCTTTGGGATCCTCAATCTATATACTCGCAGTCAGTCAGCGCAATATTATTGTTTGTTTTATAAAAAAAATAATTACCATAAAGTAGTGCAGGACTGCTGGAAATTTAACATAGTTTCAAAAAGATAAGAAAGTATTTTACAATTACAGATTCATTCATACAAAAATCGAAGCAGTCAAATCTAATGAAATTTTACAAGGAAAATAATGTCGCACATTTTAATAACTGTTATTGTTCAAAAATTTATTCGTCAATAAATTTGTATTCTTGAGCCTTTTTAATGTATTGGCCAACTACCTAAGAAAGACCCTTATGGGCGGTGAAGAGGCCGGAAGGTAACTCTCAACGAGAGGAAAGCTTCCTCCTCTTAAATAACATCAGGCAGCTACTTGTCAAATATAACATCTTGAATTTTTATTTGTTAACGTTGTGATTAGTTTTACATTCTTTTAATCGCGTGCACTAAATGCTATTGTTAGGCGCATGCGCACTAAAAGGCTCTTCCTTAAGTTGTTTTCCTATTGTATGTTTTATCTAATCATTCGTGTTGCCATCTATATCGAATATCTGGATTTGGTATGTTGATATCGGTCGCGTCTCGTATTCACACGATTTTTAGTTATGGTTTAAATATTATCAAGAATCCTATTCAGCCTATTGGTGATTTTTTTAAAGTGAAATTTGTCTCATCAGCTGCAAATGGCTGCAGATATATAGACACTCCTCAGTGCTTACAAACTTGGGTATTTAAATACGAAAATATACGTATAGAAATATAAAACGGCCAACGATTCCTCTGGATTTCACTTTAGATTATCAAGAAAAATGCAAATTTTGATCAATTTCAAGTCTGTGATCATTTCATATAATAACATACTGAACCACACATTAGACTAAAGCATCTTTATCTTATCATCAATAGATCTACTCCTTTTAAAATTATATGCAGCTTTTCTGTACAAAGCTCTACTAAGACATCGCTGTTGACATGTCTTGTTTGAATTGGTGCCCCCAAAATACATTTTGTATATATTTAGAATTAATTCTATAGATTCTGAGTATCGCTACCAATGTGCCATAAATCCAACTATCGATAAACTCAATAGCCATTTTTTACGCAATGGAGAAAAAGACGGTTGTTTGATTTGTTTTCCATTCATACTAAGTATTAGTGCTTATCGGCCACAATCATTTCTCCCCGACTCGCTATAACCTATAGATTAGGAGCCTCCAACCCTTTTCTACCTGTGGACACATTTCTAGGTTATCTGTCAGTTGGCACATGTAACGTCAGGCGGGCACAGGTTTGGGGACTCTTGCTGTAGTTGATATATAGGACGCGGAGCCAATAAGAAACTCTATCTCAGGAATCTCCGTTGATCCCCGACCGGATTGGTCGACCGTATTGCCCCCGCCTCCTGCCGCTATAGGCAACTTGATGGCGAGGGGTAATGTATTCCTAAGCTGCCTCAGGACTTTGGTAAACATCTACAGCCTCAATATTCTTCCTTCCTCTTTTATCCTCTGTCTCAGATATGAATTTTTTCTTCCTTCTAAAAACGATCTACTCCTTATAAATAACTAATCACATTTTAAACATTGGTAATAAACACACTAAAAGTTATTCGTTACTTCTCAGAAAGCATTATCCTTTTTTTTCTCCTACTTAATTCTGATTTTATGTATCATAAAAATGTTATGATTTTGTAAAAAACTAGCTACACACAATGTTCCGACTTCAAAAATTTTCAGGCAAATTATTTATTTTTCTTCTCCTTCTCCCAGTTAATTGTTGTTCTAGATATTCTGTCCAGTGCATTACTTAATGAACTACCCCACTCCCATACCACTGAAATTTGTATAAAATATATTTAATATTATATTAAACATATTTATTTATGAAAGCCAATTTTATTTTGTTTCAGGTGAGTTTACATACTTTTCCAGTGTAACATTAACATTGCCCTGCGAAAACATTAAAGTAAGAAGTTTAAAAAAATAAAATAAATAATAATAACATCAAATTATTCCTTAGCAAGTAGCGATGGGTGAAACTTTTATTTTCAGATCAGGATTTTTAAAGTTCACTCGCCATAAAAATGAATGCTTTATGATTCATTGAAAAGAAGATAGCTAAAAAATTGATGCCCTGTCGGTGCAGACCATGATTAATTAAAATAAATATTAAAAAAATGTTATGTACCATTTTCCTCAATTTTAGAGAATTACCTGACTAGGCTCCCAATAGTTTCTCTCGAAACACTGATCACTTCCGGAATGATAAGAGCATGGCTCCTTGATTAAGTTCATGGGCAGATCCGCCCACTTACAAATTACAGACACTTACAAATTACAAACTACAGACAGTTCAACACCCCCACTCCAAGATATCTACAAACATACTGAAGGAAAAAGTAGGTAAAATAACAACAGCTGTGAAAGCTTTTATGAGACAACTAATCAGTATAAAACGGAAATTACACATACAAAATCACCAAAAAGCCCATAAAAATTAATAAATTCAAAAGAAATATGGATTAAAAACGCACAGCAGAGGAAGTTTATAATTAAGAACAGCAGATCAGTTTACACCTGAAACAAATTAAATACAAACGGCAAACACTAGTTGCTTATATTATTTTATATATTATAATATAATATATATTATCTGATGTATCACATGTATCTCTGTAAGATCTCATGTATCACAACATGGTCAATTTGGCTATGGGCACCTATGTATATATATACATATATATATATATATATATATATATAACTGATCTGGGTGTGGGAAGTTGGCGAGATTGATGAAGGCGTGCATATGCGATCCTGAACGCAGAGTCCTGATACAAGGAGATGTGCCCGATACCTTTGAACTTGAATCTTGGCAGATTGATGGACTCTCGCCGATGGTGTTTAATTTAGTCCTTGAGAAAGTGATAAGAACAACTCCACCTCAATAATAGTATTTGCGTGGATTGCAAATCATTTCCGAAAATAAACAACTTCTAATACCGCTCCATAATAACCTCAGTAAATTACCAGCTAACAGAGATAAACCAGGGTTTAACTTTCTTATCAGATCTTTCTTCTCTCTTTCAAGGATACTGAAATTCCGAAAAATCTCAAGATCGTACAATGCCGTGATAAAGCCAGTTCTGATATATGGCTAATTGACCTGGGCCCTAGCCGGTACCATATGAAGCAGAATCGAGAGATTTGAAAGGAAAGTCCTCTGTATAATAACCGAGAAATTATGGGACAAAATCATGGAAAAGGACGAATAAGGAATACTTTATATAAACTGGTGAGATAATATCTCATGATATCAACAAGGCAATGAGGTTAAGATGGGGGAGAATGGCACATGTAGCTCGAAGAAATCCTTCAGGACGTTTCAACATAACAGTGAATTTCACAATAGTTGGCATGAGACCTCGTGGGAGGCCAAAAACCAGATGGATAGATAGAATCAACAAAGATGCGGCAGAGCTGCTTGCAGCAAACTGTAAAGCAGTAGCTCAAGATAGGCAGAGGTGGAAGACTGGTTCAGGCGGCCAAAGATCTACATGGTCTGTAGAGCAAACCAGAAAAAAATATATATACTAGGTTGTTAAAAGTCCTAGTATATGAACCCTTAAATCTAACCCTCATAATTAATCCTATAAGAATGTTTTTGTTCCTAGTATTTATGTCGATGTTTACTTTGAGTAATCCTTTAATTCTTTGTGACTTGAATAGTCTTTATATGCAAGGTCATTTACATTTTTAAAAAGGCACGTGCAATATCAGAAGAAAAAATTGTGATTCGCGGTCTCTTGAGACATTACTGGAATAAAAGTTTAAGCTCAAAAATAGCCGCCGAAGAAATTAGTGCCAAAAAAGGAGAGTCAATTATCCATCGAAATACTGCCGCACTTTGGTTCAGGCATTTCAACAATTATAATATGAGGATTGCAATTGAATTCAGATCAGGCCGCCCATCGGTCGTTGATCATGACGTTCTTCTTGAATGTGTCAACCAGGACCCACATGCTACTCGTGATTTATCGATCGTAGCAGAGGCATATAAGGCCACAGTGGCTCTTCATCTTAAAAACCTGGACGTACGGAATTTAAGACCAAGGTCCGACCCACATGACTTGACATTGGCCCAAGCCCAGCAGCGAGTTGATATATATGCAAAATTTTGCTTCCAAATCCGAAAGATGACAGGTTCTAGAAAAAAATGATCACAAGTGACGAAAAGTGGATATTTTTAAAAAAGCCTAGCAAACATAACCAGTGGGTACGGACAGGTGAAGCTGCACAACCGGACGTTCGTCATGATCGGTTTGGGAAAAAAGTGATGCTTTGTGTTTTGTGGCGTAATGCTTCGAAGGCGTTCCTGATGGTCGCGCAGTGGACTCAAACCTTTACTGTATAATGCAAAACTTTACTATATAACTCAACCCTTCACAATGCAAAACTTATCCAATTTGGTATTTAAGACTTACATACTAATATAAATAAAGTGATAAATTTTGGTCAAAATTGGCAAATCGGAAGTGGTACTTTACTTGAAGGTCATATCAGATTTTCATCAAAATTTATATTTAAATATAATGTAAAACATCTCAAATTAGGTAAATTAGACTTTTATATCAATATAAGTAATATAATAGATTTTGGTTGTAATTGAAGAGCCAAAAAGGGTACTTTACTTGAAGGTCATAAGAAACTTACACCAAAAGGTATATCGACATTTATAACAGAGATCGTATGGTTCGGTGATAAAGGTTATAAACGCGATTTTTTTGTCTACCCTAATTAAACAATTTTATTACTTGTTTCAAGAGTTAATATTGAGTGTAAAATACTGGTCATCTCCCCAATTGTGAGAAGTTGAGTGGGTTCTTCCTCTTAAAATGTCGAAACTGCCGATTTCCAACGCTTGATCAAATAATATTGACAGTTCCAATGTTGTCACGGAACACGAAGAAATATCTTGGACATTAGTTACCTACTGAAAGAAAACGGCCTATAATAACGGAATGAGACCTCCAGTGACAAGAATGTGTGTGCGTGCATGAGTGTGACAATAGATGGATGTCGTGACGCCAAATGTCATTTTTGAAAAGCTAGACAGAGTCCATGCAGTTTTGAGTGCAAAGTACTTCGCTTTGGTCAACAGGAACCAAGCCATTTTGCAACACGACAAATTATCGGAGCTTTGCCTCATCCTGCGTATTGTCCAGATATGGCGCCATCAGATTATGGTTTGCTTAAGGCCACTTACCCGTTCAAGAAGCCACGCCCATATTTGGTAGTGTGTGAGCGTTTACACGACCCGTTTTCTCCGGTCTGGTCTGGTCAGGTTCTGTCGTCTAAATGCATAAATTGGATGTGAGGAGTTCTTAGCCTCAAAACTAAAGGAATGGTAACGGCATCAAATCTAATTCTATCAATAATATTGGTGAAAGTAGTTGAAAACAATCGATTTTATTTTGAAAAGTAGATTTAATAATGTTTAAAATATGTATTCAGAAATAAAGCGATACTAATGCACCAGGACTTTTGTTGAATAAACATATTTATAACATATGTAATACGACTAAACAAATGTGTGAAGCTCAAGCTTAATATATTGAATATTGGCTATTGCATATTTTATGATATAATACATAATAATTTATGTATATATATATATATATATATATATATATATATATATATATATATATATATATATATATATATATATATATATATATAATCTATACAATATATACTCCCACCAATATCCTACCATTCACTATTTTGTTTTTCCAAATGGGTTATTATGTATGGAAAGAGATATGTTTAACCTAGTGAGAAGAAATAGTAATCGAACAATGATAAAAATAGTTAAAATAAATAATTTTATAATAATAATTGAATGGAAGAGAGTCCAAGGACCAGGTGTTGGGATGTAAGAAGAAGAACTTATTTAATTAAAAAGTATAATAATAAACATTTATTAAATAATTAGTTTAATAAAAATGAAATCAGAAAGTTTTCTTACACTTCAATTCAAACGGATCCGCTCTTGTTTCTTTCATGAGATTGTCCATTCGCATATTTATTTTGATATTTAATTGATAAAATTATTGTATTTTTTTTTTACTCAATTAAGCAGAATTTTAAAACATTTTGTTTAACCACTACTTCATTACCTTTTTACAAACACACTTTCCCATTAAAATGCTACCTTTGTAGAGCTATGGATGGTTTCAGTTAATTGTAAAAGTACTATAGTAGCTATCTCAAGGGACTAGAATCCTTTGAAGCCCTATTTGGATTTAGGATGCCTTGTACCTTCAGAGGGATGGCGTATTCAAATGTGACTGACACAAAAGCCGTGTTCCGGGAAGGGCGGCGAAATTCATGAATTTTGATGGGACTCGTTGGTCTGAGCTATCTCCTGAGCTACCGAGGTCGCTTCTTATTCATTTCACTGGAGGATCATCTTGTTCTTGTGTTGACTAATACACTGTATCCACATATATTGTAATTGCATATTATTTTTACTTATAATTTTAAAATAATTATAACTTTACAGACAACATAAAGTGGAAATGTTTCTGGCTTAAGGTAAAACGAAGTTTACAATTGCCCCCATAGTACATCTAAAAAATAATAATAAAGAATATAGTATAAAATAACTGACTTTAGTTAGCACAGAAATAACTGAAGGGGTTACCAAAATGAAACAAAAAATTATCTATAGTTCCTGGCCTTATCCAAACAAATCCAAGCTTTATTTCTAAACCTAAACCATTTATATAATTTTCATAACACCCCTGTCGTAACCATGGTTTCCAATTATGATAAAAGTGATTTCTGAATACCATCCACATCCATCTCGAACATTATCAAGTAAATAATTAATTAGATAAGTACTGTATTTTCCTCAATTAATGAATATATTTTGGGGAGGGGTGGTAGCTCAGTGAGTAAAGCACTCCTACTCCTGCACATGCGGCATATAATTATTTATTCCGTTATATGAGCCGTGAATTGATTCTTGGGTCGGAAGACTCTCTTGGGGCACGCCTAGCCTCTATACAGTGACTACCTTCTGACCGAATCACGTTTTTCACAACCGTTGGCCTGGAAACACTATGTTCTTACGAAGAACTCAGGACTATTTTTTTAATTATTATTAATTCCTTTTTTTTTTGTGGAAATATTTGGAGGTTGCAAAAGCTTTTTGCTACACACTTTCTCTACCCAATTAATTTCTTATTTATTTCTACATTGTCTTATTAATTTCCTATTTATTTCTATCTGTCTCTATTAATTGTC
Source organism: Rhaphigaster nebulosa (assembly GCA_948150685.1). NCBI lineage: Eukaryota > Metazoa > Arthropoda > Insecta > Hemiptera > Pentatomidae > Rhaphigaster > Rhaphigaster nebulosa. The sequence goes on along the minus strand of OX411308.1, from coordinate 156,766,435 downwards.
TAAAGTATTTTTTTACACCTTACTCCATTATTTTCATCCCTTTTAGTAATTTTTTAATTTTTAATATGATTTTTTTTCCCCCGCTTAATTTTGTTGAACTTTTTATGGACAATTTTATTTTTATCCTTCCCCCCCATGCCTTCTTTATTTTGCATTTACCATACTGTTGCTGATACTGTCTTCCCAGCTGTGCTTCGACCTTTATAGTGATTTTAGTGCATTTCATTTGTATTCATTTGATTATTATTTTTTATTGCATCGTATCACTTATCTTTTTATGTGTATACTGTTAGTATACATTTTATTTCATATGATTAATAGTTTCACAGCTAATCACCTCTCTGTCTTCTCTATTACTTTTACTATAGTTTATTTCTCATCTTTGCATGGTTTCTTTACTATTTATGAAATGTTTGCCTACCTTACTTCCGAAATTGGTAACTTTATAACCATCCTCTAACATTGGTTAATGTTTAGAGGCCTTAATCCCCATCTTCAGAACTAAAATCAACATTTTGCTTAACATTAATCATTGCATTTAAAGTGTTAAATAAAATTACAAACACATTTTAATTTATGCGTCTTATAACATAATAATTCAGAGAGGCCGTGGTGGTCGGATGTGTTAAGGCGTCATCTTAGCCTCTAGTTTGCTACGGCGCCGGTCCGAATCCGGCCTGGGCAGGTTGAAATTTATTTTGTCTCGGCCCCACGTAATGAATCTCGACCTTCCCACTCTGGTTAGAAAAGGCTGGTAAAATGTAGGATAACACATCCTATTTACCTTAAATGGATAGGAAAGGACGTTAAAATTCATTTAAATTTAAATTATTTGAAAATACATTTGCTGATGGCACAGCACTCTTCACATCACACAAGCATCTTTTATTTTACAAAAACATCTAGACGAAATTTTTAGTTGGGCTACCTTGTGGTAAGTAAAGATGAGTGAAATGAAGAGTGTGTTAATTGTGTTCACACTCAATCATGGATAATGCCCTCAGGTATATTTTAACAATGTGCCCATACCAACATCTCAAGAAGTGCGATGTTCGAGACTTCACCTGGACTAGAGACCAACATGGTGGATACATCAGACTTCAGAACAATTCATGTTCAAAAAACAACTGAACCAACGATTTGGACTATTATCCTGATTATTTGAAAGACGCTCCAAATTATTCTTAACTAACAGACTTAGCATCTACAAAACATTAATAAAACCTTTACAGGATAGAGCTATGAGGCTCTTTCAAGACTTGAAACATCCATGAATTCAGTCGTTCCACTCAAAAGCATTGAGAAAAATATTGGACGCTCCTATGCCATTCTTTGTGGCAAATGACATGCTTCTGAAGAACTTGGACATCCTAACAGTTTTATATACAGCAACAGAATACTACAACCTGTTTTTTAGTAGAGACTGGCTTACAGCATAGACTCCTTAGCGCAAACACTTAGATCCACCAGGAACCCATACAACCTAACCCGACAATTTTCGAGGCGGTGGCCAAGAGGCTTGCTAAGTTAACAGTTATCCGGATCAGCGCAGATTTGCTTATTGCAAAAATAGTGTGCAGATGGCAAATTAATGTGCTGCCACAACATATTTTGTGTAATCCAAATAAAATAATAATTTAAATTACTTGAAATAATTTAATATAGAAGGAATATCTAATTTATTCCTCATGTCATAATTTGCTTTGTCAATTATTAAAAACTCATAAATATCTAATAAAACTTATATTATCTTATTATTTATTCACAGCTCTCCTTTGTCAACTCTTAGGTCTATTTAAAACAATGCCACTTGCTCTTCGTTCCTTCTTTGCCTAATTTACTTTTTAGTTTTATTATATCAATTTATTTCAAATATGTATTAATTTCATACCATTCAATGTTTATTTACTTATTTCTGTATATTTCTATGATTTTTCACCTACATTTATTTTGTTCACAATCGATATCTTAATGGATAAGCACGTTTCGAGTTCCTTACTAACGGTTTTAAGATTTTTATAATGGCATGTGTGTGGATGTCAATAGCGATGAGCGGCAATAGGCGTCTTGGTACCGAGTTTCGTTTTTGAGATATTGCTATCTTCCAAAACTAGTAAATGCAGGATCACTTTTTGAGCTACCGGTTTATAGTTTATAGACGGGAAGTTATCCGGCGTATACATCAGATATTTTATTTTTCATATTTAATCGCTTTTGTTCTCATACCTTTTACTATGTTGTTTGTGTATCCTTAAAGAGCCACAAAGTGTGTAGAGAAGCCGTCATACATTTAATGGTTTTACACTACTTTTCCTTATAATCCCTATCGGCTTTTAAAATTTTTCAATTATTATAGAGGTTGTATAATAACAAAAGAAACACATGACTGGTGCCTCTCGCTACTAAAAGCTCAGCTTCTAAAGCAAAATATTTATCGGTGCAGTGTGAGGAGGAGTAGGGCGATAAGATATAGGGAGCAGTGGCTGGCGGGTTATTTGTTATCCTGTTTACGAACAGGGAGGTAGAGGGATCGATTAAGTGCTTCCAGCAAACAGTCACCTCTTTGAATTCAGTTGCGTTGTGTTTATTGTTTTACCTTATATTATTATTATTTTAATTTTGCTTTTATAAGTCTCAATATTCAGCAGAAATACTATTATACTCTATGATGCACTTTTATGAAACATTGCTGCTTATAATAGGGGAAAACAGTGGCAATGTCTTGGAAATATTATTGCATATGACACTCAGTCCCATTGGCCAAAACAGAACTGTCTAGTTGTTTTTATTTTGTTTCATTTTGTATTGTAATATTTATACTTTTAATGGATCGCTATGAGAACCCCATTGACTAATGAATAATGTCTTCAGCACAGGGAATAAGGTGGGGTAATAAGAAATGAAAAAGAAAAAAAAAGAAGAAAGAAACACCGAATAGATAGATAAATCATGAAGAAAAAAAATTATGTACGTTTCGGCCTAGCCTAAACCATCCTCAGACTGAGGGTATTAGTAACAATCGGTGACGTGCTGTTACGTCGCTCACTGCGCCAGAAGGTAGGAAAAATGGCCAAAAGTCTTGAACATTTCGGAAACATATAGAACGGTCTTTGAAACATCACTAAAAACATAAACTATGCTACAGAGCTATTATAAGTTATCTTTTAAAAGAAAAAATAGGTAAGCGATTTTTTTTTTTTTTATATGAAAACAAAACATTTTATACAATTATATTGAATAGTTAGCAATCAGATAAAATAAGTAAATGATGGATTACAGCTTTCATAGTATTCGGTCAGGATATTTTTCTAGAGTAATCTTTTATGTTTTTTATTTTTACTATCCTTACGGCGTGCTTTCTTCGGATAATTAAAAAAAATTATTACCTTGTTGTTTCCACATTTTTTCCTTATTTGCGTAAATTAATTTGCACGACAAAATTCCAAACAGGAGCTGATTCATGGTATGAACTATTCTTTCTTCTATTTGATCGTTTATTAGGATAACTAAATAATAATCAATCATTGATCTTTCGAAACAAGGTGTATCTCTTTACGCGCTCTTAGTCGAAAAATTTTTGGTCTAGTTATTTACTGTTTTGTTGTAGCAACATTTTTGAAACCTTATATTTCAAAAATATTAAATTTAAATGTCTCCTTCTGATATGTGATCTGAAATAATAGTAGTTTGGCATTTCCTCCACTTAAGAGATGTTAATTGTTTTGTGTTTTCACAGCTGTTTATGACTGTTTCCTTATCTAGCAATGTTTTGCAAAGAATTAAGGTATCAAAATATATAATTCATGCTTCGATATTTGGTCATGTTTTTTATACATTCTGGGCCACGGTGCGCCGGTTTGATTCTGTAATTTTCCTTTCTCTATTTGATTTTTTACTAAGATTTTCTTCCATCATCTTTCCATGTTTGTGCGATTTTTGAAAAGTCATTTCTCGCGGTCGCTTAACAACTCTGATATTCAGTTTTTTGTGCAAGTTTTGTTTTACTCCGTCTGACACATTGGCTCCGTATTTTCTTTACCTTTATGCAGCCTATCGTTGTTTTCAGTACCAGCATCTTCTTTTCCATCATCCATTTTTTATTAAAATAGATTTAGTGGCACTTCGACTCTACAATGTTATATTTTTTTAAATAATTGCTCAGGGATGAGGATCTGTTCCAAGGACGGTTTTAGTCACTGGGAAAATTTACAAAATATATTATTTATTCTACTTAATTTCAGTAAAAAACATGGTAAACAGATTGTTGCCTCACTCTCACCCTCCGATTTTATCTATAAAATAATGTTTTCTCAAAATTATTTTAAAAATGTTTATCGATTTGCTTCTACGAGTATGATGTTGTCACGGCAACGATACATCTGCAAGTTGAATACTTTATCTCTTAGCAATTTGTTGTAGGATGAATCTATGTTTCTACGAAAATTGATTTGGCTCTTTCTTTTTATTCAATCCGCATTAACTTAAAATTTGTTCATATGTTATGTATTCGCCTCCGAGTTGTATATGCCTTTGGTTAACTTTTATAAATTTCATTTGTAGTAAAATTTACAAAAGATAATATTATTCCCTTCTTACAATTCCTGTAGATCGGAAACAGCATTTCATTTAGTATTATGCAATATTTCTTTCTCTTCCTTCCTCCGTTATAAATATTCTACCTTGGCCGAAATAACTTCGATAGAGTTTGTTTCTGTTGGCACAGCTAATATTTATTCAAACTCTACCCAATCGTAGAAATGACTTCCAAAGAATAATAAGCCCTAGTTCAAATTGAATGTAGTACTTACAATGCACAAGTGTGCTATTTTAGAAAAAAAAAATAAGATTTAAATTTTTGAGCATTTCCAATAACTACGAGGTCATTAAGAACTTATGTCTCCAGGCCCTGGAGTACAAATGTTGTTGGTGCCGCTGGCACTTCGTTGTCTAAACATTGGGAACCGAAATCGTCTAAAGTTTCTTCGGCCTTAGCCAGGGTGACCTCACCTATGATTTCCTGGTCACTTTGGGATGCGCACACAGTCAACTAGTCATCCTATTCAACAAAATCTTCAAAAGTCATACCTGGGATTCTGTAAAAATTGGCCATTCAAGGCGTTCTTCCAAGGCGCCTAAATCGTCTGCCGCTTCAGATGAATCGTCGATTTCGTTTACCAGAGCCTTAAAAACTCCAGCTTTACTAAATAAAATCTTTTCAATTGTCACCCCTCTCCAATAACTTGAAACTATACAAAAATTGGGATTTGATTACCTACTTTAAACTGCGAAAATTGTGGTAAAACATTTTACTCTACTCAATTCATAGCCTTTCCTATACGTTTCCTATTAAGTTACGAAATTAGGATTTCATATATACAATGCTGTGTTTTAATATAATATAAATTATTGCTGGGAAATTCGGTCAAAATTGGGAAATATTACATTTTAAGTAAAAACAAAATGTTTTATATCAGATATCTGGAAACATAATGTACTTACACGGAGTTGAGTGATAAATAAATATTATCTTAGCGTCCTGGGGGAGGGAAGGGTACCCCTAATGTTTGCTATCAATTTAGTCTTTTCACGTCTCCTTTGATGGATGTTCTTCCAGAGTCGTTAAGAGGCTATCTAAAGCATCGCCATTACTGATACCAAAGAATATGAAATCGGTTTTCTTATAAAATGATGCCCCACTAAAATTTAATAAAATATTATCTTCTAGTAATGATAGTTTTTGAGAATAGTTAGTTTTTTGTTATCACTACATATCATTTCCACTTTTCAGATAACTTGGCGTACCACTACCTGATTTTATGATATTAGTATTAAAGATTTGTCTTCATTAATAAATACAAACTGATTTAAAAAAGTCCTTTAACAAATATAACAGCATATACTACAGGAATTTGCTTGAGAAAACTGTAAATTTTAAAGAAAGCAATTTTAAAAGAAAACTTTAAATTTCTGTAAATAAAGTAAAAACAATCCAAAATCAAAAGTTTATCAATTATACATAACTTGGAGAAATATGGACATTGCAATAGGTCCTCTTCAACAGTGTGTGTTCTTTCGCCTTTATTACGGTAAACATCCTGAATTATGAATTAATTTTAAATCTTGTTTATTCATCTTTTAATTGATATATTCAATAATAATTTTAAAAAACTTTTCATCCCTCATTGATCGTGATAAAACGATGATTTCATCCATGATTTTGTTTGCTTGTTCGGCTACCACCTGGAACGTCTTAATGTGCCACTTTCTGGAAACTCCTGCTCTCTCTGCCTTATTGAAGGTGATTAACAACTAAATAATTAAGTAATTGAGCTTAGCAGCCAAATTTCAAGATTAAAACTCTTGGATAATTAGTTTAAAATTGAAAAGAAGTGACCTGTCATTAATTTATGTGTTATATAGAAATTTCAATAAAAATTAATTACTACGATTAATAGATCCAACTGCTTGCTATAAACCATTCCCTCTGCTTTCTAAAGTTTCTGAGAACTGTTGTTAGATGTTTTATTTCATTCCCTCTCATTATATTTAAAAAAAATTATATACACTACTTTATAAATATGTTGTTGAAACATTAAGTAATAGTATATGGATAAATTTTGACGGGAAGCAATTTATGTATATTCACTCATAATTGATTAAATTATTTTCTCAAACAATATTTAGAAGATAAAATAGGATAGGACGCTTGAAGACTATTATCAGCTGCAGTGGCCTATCTGCTACAGGACATATTCTAGAGCCAGATATCCTATGGCGAAGCTGTGATGAGCAGAATAGTTAGGTGACTAATATCTTTAGAAATCAAATCTATTTTTCATTTAATTAATAACATATATTGTATATACATATATATATATATATATATATATATATATATATATATATATATATATATATATATATATATATATGTATATATAAATACACAAATTTTTTAAATTGCATTAGGGACCATGAAAATCTTAGGCTTAGTGGTATTTTTACAGGCATTTATTACTTGCTGTAACGCAGCCTAATGTATATCACCCAATTCCACTTTGCAACGAACCATCCTCACTATGTTGCAGAGCTAGACTGCTTATATCACCAAAACAGCTCCCCTTTTGGGCCAATTTGTCATTTAGCAGTGTCCTGCCGACCGATGTAGTTCGAACCCTTCGGTTCAAGGGCAGAGATAAATCGGTTTTAATCCACGGATTATGACTGTTCAGAGTCTGTAGGCTATGAAAATCTATATTTCTTTCTCCGAAGCAGTCTATTTGGCTTCATGGTGCCTATTTCATATCTTGGAAACAACATTGCGATTCCCGATTAAGTTCATAGAATTCAGTAACCACTACTACGCCTGGTTGGTGTGTGTTATCTCCAATATGTTGAAGGTCTCAAACACTTGAGGAGGGAGGATTTAAACGTATGAGAAATCCCTGTTCCGTACATACTTCCATAAGTATGTGCGCTTTTGCGTTAAACCCTCTCTACCACAACTACCTCCTTTAATAATGAGGTACATGTGTAAATATATATACATATATATTACAGACAATTATAGATATAATTATAAAAATGAATATATCTAGAAAATATAGAAGTGAATAAATGTATGATATTGGAAGTTGATTTTTACTTATGGTAGTATTAGCAATATAGACTTCAGAAGAAATTTAAAAAAAAATATTTTTTTTTCTTATTCATATAAACGCATACACACACACACACACACACACACAGACACACACACATATGTATACACAATATTGTTTTTTTTTTCGTATTATTTATTTACATAAACCTTATTTATACAATAACCAATCATACTTTTTAAAATATATACCACTCTTACATATTTTCTTCATTCATGTTACGTCGACCAATATAAGGAAATATATAAAATGAAAAGGATATAATTTTTTTACCTTTTTAAATTTTAGATGTTTCAAAAATGAAGCTTATTTATTCCTGTATTACGGCCATTACAGAAATTGGTACATTATGAACTATGATATATCTTTTTAAGATATTTAATTCACATACGAATCCGTTTTGTTTTCCCTTCTTGAAATTGTTTACAGCTTTGATGATATTTTTGTAATAAACTGTTATGGTTTAAAAAAAAATATAAAATAATAAAATATAAGGTAGTCTGAAAAGTAATATATCTATAAAATAACTGATAAGATACAGGTCCCGAGTCCTGATAGGGTTGGCGACCGGTAACGCCTGTGTAATGGTGGACAGTCTACCCCTCTCTCTGAAGGGGTTGGTATCCACATCACGAGCCGCCATTAACTTACAATATTTTCTCTAAGGCTTAGGTTTGCGGTTTAGTTACGTTCCTCAAGATTTACATTTAAATTGGTACTAATAGCAAATGTTACTACCTAAATGTTCTCTAGTACAGGTTCCTAATGAAACAACTTAATCACCCAATTAATATCCTATACTGTATCTATTGCATTAGAAAGAAAGATTCTCATCTTTTCATTGTTGGTAGTTCAGTTTTAAAAGTGATAATGTACCTAAATTAATAAACACTATAGATACTACAACTAAGAAATATATAAGCAAAAATACTATATACAGTGTTTTTACTTATATACAATTGTAAGATCTACAGTGTTTATTAATATACCTAAATTATCACTTATTATATATATATATATATATATATATATATATATATATATATATATATATATATATATATATATATATATATATATGGGACTAGGTCCCTTAAGAATAACACAATGGAACAAATATAACAGGAACAATATCTGGCCATAAGATTACAAAATAAAGATCAATTAATGTTTGCAAGATTTTCAATAAAATAATAAGCAAACAATATGAATTCTTGTTTTGAAAAGAATAATTAATGTTAACCAAAATTAAAAAGAAAAAAAAAAGAGTGAAAATGAAAAATACAAAAATAATGGGCTGATTAGCAAAGTTGAAGATAGTACATTAAAAACTTTTATTTACTTCTGATCTAGTTATTAATCTTAGATTGCAATTTCGTAATTAGCGAACATCATTTTGGAAAGAAAGAAGCTGTTGGAAAGGAGGGATTTGAATGAAGATAGAGAAAAAGCATGGCGCACATTAGAAGGAAAGGAATCTTCGAGGATAGAGGAGCGGGCGAGAAAGGAACGTAAAAATACGTTAGGTCACAAAGGCGCGACTTTGTTTCCTGTGCGTGAATCGAGGATTTAAATTGTAGGAGGCTGTAGATATAGGAAGGGTGCCGGGTGGTGATTAATCTTTATATGTATATATTGAAAAGTGTCTGTCTGTTTATAAAAATGTTAAAACTATTGTATATAGCAAACTAATTAATAATATTATAATTCAAATAATATAAGAACATGAGATTACCGCCCAATTATCTTAAAAGGAGTCTGGAGGTTTTATCATATTTGGTGACTGAATAAATGTTTCGTCTGAAACTTGAATCCGCACTAAGAGACTGAAATGGAGATACACTGTATATGTCATATTTTAAATAATTAAATTTACTTTCCTAAAAGTCTTTATACAAACAAATTATTTAAATGGTTTACCATACCCTAAATTATTCGTGGACCATTAATTGGTGAAGGGACTTCCAAAAAACTTTTTTTTGTTGACTTGATCCCATTGAGATACCATCATAAAATTTGGTAGTGCATTATTTTATTAGCATTAAACTTATATACTTACAAATTAAACACAAAAACACAGTATATATATATATATATATATATATATATATATATATATAATATATATATATATATATATACGGGCGTAGGAGTGATGATCCTACCCTGTGTACCTTAATTGTGAATCACGTTGTGGTTTTCCAAGACATAAAATAGCCGCCCGGAGGTTTGGTCCATGGACGGTCTGTCTCGGGGAAAGAAATATAGGTCCTTGTGCGCCTGCTGACTCCGAACAGCCATAATCCGTAGATCTAGAACGATTTGTCACTGTCCTTGAAACCGAGTGAGTCGGTGGGAAGGACACTGCCGAATTGGCTCCAAAGGGACCGGTTATGGAGCAATGGGTAGGCTGCCGCTGCACCATGGAAACCATGGTTCGCAGCAACGTGAGGTTGGGTGACCCCCTCCAGGCTGTCTGTGCTCCCACAAGCAATAAATGGCTGTGAGAATACCACATCGCGCGGCCAAAGATCTCTAAAGTGCCAGCAGAAAAAAAAAAAGATAAGAATTTGTTTACAAAGTAAACATGATAGATAAATATTAACCATACCATAATAAAAATTAATTTATAGCGATTTATTTATTTTTAATATTTAATTAATTTTTAGAACGTGAATATATTTTGGCACTATAGAAAAGATAGGACACAACTTCACAATCGCAACGCATTATCAGTGGTTCCTGCTGCTGTTACCTGAAGGTCGCCGTACTAGCAGTATCTAGACCCGTTTGTAAATAACTGCTATATTTGTGCAACTATAACATACTATAACAAGAATAACTAGCTGCTACTAATAATTTTAAATAATATTTAATTAAAGCAGTAATAATTTCAATAATTGCAATACGAATGTTACGATTAAATACATGGAAGTTAGTTATCACAAATGGCGCTAGAGAGTGCTAGTACGGCGACCTTCGGGTAACTTCGGCAGAAGCCACAGATAATACGTCTGGATACGTAAGAGTGGACTGAGCGGAAGCTGCTATTAGATCTAAATCAGGAAACAGAGTTTCAGAGATGGGATTATGTTATCGGTAAGATATAAAGACCGCGGTGAGTAAGAAACAATACCACCCCGCCGGCTTTAGATATTCCGATTTTAATATTCATGGATATTCTCGCATATTCGTGGAGGACGTAGTTGAAAATGTTCTTCGTTAGATAGTCCTACTTTTCCGTAGTTGGTAGAATTTTTCCAACAGAGGGGAACACTTTTGAATACCCTCAACAACATACAGCCAAGTAGAGATTGATAAATTATTTACCACTTCTATAATTTTTGTTTTATTGAAAACTAGTTTCGAAGGTTATACATTCATCTTCAGTTCTAAAAACGTACAAACATTCAAAAAAGCAATTCAAAGTACAGTTTATATATACAAGATATATATATATATATATATATATATATATATATATATATATATATATATATATATATATATATATAAATCTTGTGTGTATATCGTTGAATATGTTATAGAATCCGATCCCCTTCCATTTCGGTGTTGGTCAAATGAGACCTTAATTCGCGAATAACTCAAAATCCTGTCTTGAAATTCTTTTGGGCTAGTTGAGACTTTTTCTCAGAATGACAAAAACGAGAAGTTTTTACATTTTGTCTGCAATGTTTCACAGCATTTGATTGAAACGACTTTTACTATGAAATTCTTAAATTAATTATTAGTTTAATTTTATAAATACATTTTTTCTATATACAGAAAATATATAGCAATTTCATAATCTCGCTTGCATTACCGAACAATTATATTATCTTCTCCATATTATTACAGAAAGTACTCAGGAAAATAAGTCTAGAAAGAAAAATCCATTTTATTAAATGGAGTGGAAGAGGTGAAATGGGTTTTCCTAATCTAATAAAACGGCAGGGCAGGAAAAGTCTAGAAACTTTCTTCAGTCTTCTATCTCTTAAAGATTTACCTTCTGTGACTAAAAAGAGTAAGACCTACAATTTTTTTTTTCTTCAGCTCAGAGCTCATTTGAGAACAATTGAAATACTAGTACTTTTGAATTTTCGTGGAAAATTATGGTGCTTTGAGGGCAACTCCTAGCGTTTTAAAGGCCAACCAGATAATTTAAGGATTTTTGCCCAGAAAAAATAAATAAATAATAGAAATAGAATGAATAACCATCTCTGGATTAAATAAAAAAAAAAAACTTATAACTTATAATTAAAATCGATATAACTGAGTAGCCTTCAAAGCATCTATAACATGAGCTAACTGAATTTTTTCAATCCCATTAATGATTAGTGGAAGCAGGAGATAGTATTTTTCTTCCCTTTAAACACCTAATTTTATTGAACAGATATTAGAAAGAAAGATTCTCATCTTTTCATTGTTGGTAGTTCAGTTTTAAAAGTGATATCAGTTTGAAAACAACATCGCGCGGCCAAAGATCTATAAGGTCTATAGAGCCAACCGAAAAAAAAAATTATATATATATATATATATATATATATATATATATATATATATATATATATATATATATATATATATATATATATTTACTGTGTTTTTGTGTTTAATTTGTTCAATTTAAAATATATTTTTAACGCTAATATAACAATGCTCATATCGAATTTTATGATGGTATCTCAACGGGATCATGTAAAAATAAAAAGGTTTATAGAAGCTCATTCAGCAAGTAATTGCTCTCGAATAATGTCGGGTATGATAAATAACTTAAGAACGCAGTTTGTATAATGTATTTTAGGAAATCATATTTAGTTTTTTAAAATATGACATACAGTGTGATACTACTGGGCCGATTTTGCTTAAGTTTGGCGCCTAAGTCACAGGCCACCCCAGGATGATCCTCAAGACTTGGCATTACTATCCGCCGTTTCGATTGAAAATGACTACAGATTTAATGTTTCATACGCCCGTATCTGGGCCATTTATGATGATAAATTAAAATATAAAGTATTTTGGAATCATTACACCAAAGCCTTTAAAAAAAAAATCCCCAATACATTTTTAATTTTCTCTTTTTTTTGTATACACTGTTTGGAGATCACAAACTATTTGTAACTACATTTAAAATAAACATAGACTGCATGATTGTTCAATTTTTTCAGTTAACACTGTTACCAGTTCCATTATGAATATTTCAAGAAAATCAGATTTTTCATCATTTTCAATTTTAAGGAGATAAAGTTTGAGCTATAATCAGATTCGCGTTGATAAAAACTAATTCTTCCTTTTGGAAATCTAAATTTCATTATATTGGTTTGATTGAAGTTTGAATAGCACAAATTAATGTTTATTTACGATTTTAATTATGACATTAAAAAAATAAAATCTTACTACCACGAAATAGTAGGAAATTTCCAATAAATAAACTTCGAGATTCATTGAATTGCGACATTTAATCAACTAAGGTCCTAAATTTACGATTATTGAGGCCCGTATCTCATTGTAATGTCTCAGCTACTCATATATAATATATTGAATAGTCTGATCTTCTGTCTGCTAGTCACGTCTGCTCGACGATTCATAGCCTTGGCCTGACTTTATCTTAATTATCGAATTTGCAATTTTATAGAGTCGGTCGAAGAAACTTCTACTATCCTGGCTATTACTTTTTAATATCATAATTTACCGCCAGTAATATGGATATCGATTGGAGTAGGTGATTAAAGTTTAGAATTGTTTTAAAAAAATTATCTCTTTTGCTTTGAATTTTATAATGTCATATGATAACGATGATTGGTTGTGATAAAACAAATAAAACAATTCTTCAACCCTGGATCTTTAAGGGTGATTAATAAACTATCTAATTAATATGAAGATTGGTTGATTTATTTAATTGGCTAATATTTTGGCGAACGATGCAGGTTACCTTTAGGGCATTAAAAAGGATAGATAAATGTAAATATTAATTATAAGCGAGATAGTCACTGGACATTTGATGGATTGATTGAAATAAAATCTGGTTCGCTGCGCGTTCAACACAACTTTCACTTACGACCCTATAATAATAGGTAATTAATCCTTTAAATAATTTTAAAGAGTTCACATAAACATTACTGCAAATAATCACAGAAGCAAGCACTTCTGCCACAAAAGTAAAATAAAATAGTTTTATAATCAACCGCAGTACAAGTGTGTGCACTATATGTTTGGTTTGTCAAGCTGAAAATAAATTTTACAAGTTTTCACGGAGACATTATATTTCCATTAATTAATAAAAAATATAACTTGTTTGGTTAATAACCTCTAATTTTATATTATTACATTACAGTATCAGAGCTTGTTCTTGACAACTGGATGGTACCGTGGTGGGTGGAAGTTCATTCGCATCTGTTGGCTTTCGGACACATTCGGCTTTCCATCTCGGACCTAGTCCTGGAGTCCTTCTAAGATATACTGTATCTTTGCTAATACGGGTCCGATTTTGGTAATTTTTTTATTGTTTTTCATGAAATTTAATAACTTTCCAAATGATCCTATACATAATTTACCATAAAATGCAGACTTTTTGAGCAATGCGGATATAAAATTATTTTTTCGTAATACTTTTTTTCTCTGTATTTTCTCGGTGATGTACTTTATATATGAAAAGTCATAGGGCTTTTAGAGGAAAACTTAAGGCAAATCTCATCAAAATCGTTAAAATTTTTTTCGATAAATACGTAAAAATGTGTAAAATCGTTAATATGAAATGGCACTTTCTGTAAGTCGATTTTAGCGAAAAAGTTACTGTAACATCCCAGGCATATAATTTCTTTTTCGCAAAACATTTTGTTTTTGATCTCGACTTTTCTCATACACACAGACCCACAGATAGAAAGACAAACACACCATTTCGCGGGACTTGGTAATTTGGACAAAGGGGGAAAATTCGAATTCTGAAATTCTGAACAGTAGTTCTTCTTACTATATATTTCATATAAAGATAAGGGAAATTAAAGAATGAAAAAAAAAATACAGGATCCTGATTGCAATATTAATTTTCTGGAGAGAGAATTAATTGTTGATACATTTATCTACATACTTGATGAAATTATAAATTAGATGTGACCATGTAGAAGCAACTACACTTAGAACTAATTGTAAACTAGTTATTCTGTTTTCTTGATCATATGCTAAGGGTGGTCTTCTGGATTTGGGTTTGAACGTTAGTCGGTGGATGGAGGCGTGTAGACAACGATTGTTGGTATCGGCATCGAGCCATCGTGTTCGCAAAGACTTTTGTTGTATTTATTATTCGTTTTCCTCCTTTTTTTTTTTAAATAAGTAATGTAGCAACTGAAGTTAAAATAAAAGTTAAGTGAGAAAATAATTTATAATAATAATAAAAAATTGAAGTAAAAAAAGTATCTATTATTATTATTCTTTTTTTTTTTTTTACTAGAGCGCCTGAACTATTGTAAATAATCGTATTTATTATTAGTAAATAATACTTTAGTATTTAATCAATCTATCAAAAAGTTGATATTGAATTCCGCGACAAATTGTCTATATTTTAAAGAAATTCTTATTTAGGAGTACATTTTTAAAAAACTATTTCCAGTTCATAAATCCAATCGATCGATGGCTAGTTGCCTATGTACGGATAACTTCGACTTCGAACTGCCTTTGATGGAGTTAATTCCTATTAACTGGGGCAGGTAGACAAACATTTGCTGTGAACGAGATGCGTCGGGTCAGACTTCTAACTGTTAGACATCAAAGTGACTCCTCCTATTTGTCGAACAAGTCAATTTGCCCTCTGAGCTTAGTTCTGGGCTGTATCGAAGTCAAACAGAAAAAAAGCAAAAACAACTTTCAGACATCGGTTTTTTCATTGCAGCTGTGTCGTGCACAAAAAAAGAAAGAAAACTAAATATCTTTTACCTCTGGCCAAGCTTTTCAGAAACTTTAAATCAAGAGAGCTTAAACTAACTATTTATTGAATTATCATGAAGTGATGTTCTGTCTCTATTTGCTTGTTCTAATTTACTGTGTTGATGGGAGATGAGCTGTCTCTGGCTTGCATTTGCGTGATCTTATTTTTTTCTGTGCTGAATATTTCTGAATTGAGGAAACGTTGTTTGGTTAACTATATGCCGGTATTTGAGAGACTGAAGGCTATGTTTTTGGAATCCTCCATCTATATCGAATTATTTGGGCTGAATTATTGAGTTTATTCGACTATAGCCTTTATCCTACAGTGTTACAGACTTGTATAATTTTTGTTTTCATATGATACAGTATAAACCTATTAGTAATTAGCATTCAGCTGATGGATGAACGTCCAAGGAGAGGACCGAAAAATACATTGGAAGATTGTGTTAGCCTGTGCTTATCTTATGGATTAGGGTTTTAAACATTGGTGGTATCGGCATGTAGCCTTCGGCTTTGCTATGACTTTTATTATTATTATTGAATAAATGGAATTTATAAATAAATGGCAAATGGAATATGAGAACAATACCCTCCCGAGCTTTTGTATACGCGGGTGATATTGTCCTCATAACAGACTTAACACAAGCGTTACAACAAACTGAATTGAAGGCTGATCTTGATAGGAAGGGAATGGTCATAAATGAAGCAAAAAGTAAAATTACGCAGATGCGGAGTTAAATTGAAGACGTACAGATAAACTGTGAGAGAGGCCCTGGGGGCCGAGAGTGTCAAGGCATCATCTTAGCAACCTCGTGGTTGTTTCGGCACTGGTCCGAATCCGGCCTGGGCGGGCTGAGATTTATTTTTGGCAGCTCCACGTAATGAATCTCGACCTTCCCACTCTGGTTAGAATAGATCATTAGCCTGAAGGATAACTCTTCCTATTTGCCGTAATAGGATAGGAAAGAACGCTTAATCCTAATAAAAAAAAAAAAAGATAAACTGTAAGAGTGAGACCCTAGAGTTGGGACTGAGAAGAGATAAAACGAAGAAGAAGAATATAAATGTCATAGGTTTTTGGGCACATTTCATAAAAAATAATTCTAGAGTTAATATAAATGAAATCGGCCAAAGAGAATCACCTTGTTTTAAACATAGGTAAATGTTACGTATCCATTACTGGGTTGTTAGATTATCTAATTCCTAACTTCTAAATGCTTTATCTAAATACATATAAAACAAAATTTTGAAAACTTCTGCAAATGACAAATATTCTTTTTAATCGATGAGACGCACATCAGCAGGTTTACTTGTGATTCTTAAAACTACAAAAGCACCTAAAGCAGATAATATAGATAAAAATACCTAAATGTAGAGATTAATAGGGTGTCGAACCAGTGATTAACTATGACATAAATTTAAAGATAAATTTTCATTGTATGAATTAACTTTTCATGAGAGTTATATTGGAGCAATTTACTGAGGTCCTGACTCTAGGATCCTCTGCATAGAGTAAGAAGGCGATGCGTCTCCCAGACGAGTTGATTTCCCCGGAGCTGAGACCGTATTATGGACCCCCAGCCTAGGATCCAATTACTTGAGAGGCGAGAAGTCATCTCTCTCTCTCTCTAGAGTAATATTCTGTCTCTCTGTATAGTTCACAGTCGAATTAGAATGGATTATACCGTCAATCTATTTCATCACATATGAAGATATATAACTACTTCTAAAATAAAAACATTTCAAAACATACAGATGATATATTATATCGTCATAACAACATTCATTGACAGACATTCATTGTCTGTGAGTAAAAAGGTTATTGTTGGTCGCTACATTTAAGATTAGTTCAGTGAACATAAATGTACATAAATTATATTAATTTTTCCAAATCATTAATGTTGTGTACAAAATGTAAATAAATATATCTGATAAAATATATCAGATAAATATCTCTGATAAATAAAGCAGGAATAATAACGAGATATTGAAGAAATTTTTTACTGCGGGTAGCTGTAAGCATGAAACCTCGAGAACATACCATTCTTGAGCTACGAACTTGTAGAGCTGGTATATTTCTTCGAATACACATTATTCGAAGAAATATACCATTATTGTCTTGATACTGTGAGAATATCCAAAAAAATGTTTTGACATTTTTATTCTACTGCCAGTATCCATGAGTTTATATCTTACAAATATAAACTCATTGATTTTACTTCCCATGATTTTTATTTATTCCAGAGCTTTCTGGAATATCCAGGTATTAGCAATAGGGATGTACCGATATTGGCCGAGAATATTACACTGGACTCTCTGGGGATTATCCACCATCACTTGTATTTTGCTTTAAGTATATTTGTTGTCATTGGTATTTATCCATATCTTTTTTTTTTTAATTTATTATTTATTGTACTAATTTTGATGCTTAAAATTTATCTAAAATGTGAACATTTGATTATTTTTTAAGTAATTCATTTTCAGTAATTCAGTCATTGTATATGCGGTCAGAAACATTACGTAGCGTAATATAATGTTTTCGCATGTGCTGACGTTTCGGTTGAGCTGTGGACCTTTATCAGGATTAAAAAAAACAAGACACAAGAATCATCGAAAAGATAAGAACAAATACAACAGGATTAAATAGCAGCCATCTTCCCTTGGTTCCTGAAGATTATATTGATAAATAATTCAGTTCATATTTTCTAGGAATTTATTTAGAAATTCAAAACTAGTTCTATACTAAAATATCTACTTTATCGCTGCTTCTATATCACTATTTTTAGACATCTTATATTTAGCAATGGACAACATTGATGTCTTTGCCTGCAAACTGGCTAAACTGATTTTCCCCTCAAGTTCCACGAATTTCCACCGAATTCCACCTGGACGCCTCTCTTTGCTTTGATGGTCTGTTCGCTCCAGTTGGCTTCAATGTACTATCTGTAGGGATCAGACTAACTGGTGGTTATAATCTTGCATAATAATAATAGATATACTAACAAACATATTCCTTATGGTATATTTTTTCTCATTACTAAGGGATATTTTTCCGAGTATAAAATTGCACACTTAGATAATCTAATCTTGGATTAATTTCTTAATCTTCTGAATATTACATAAATGTTAAAATATTTTTTTAGGAAATAACTATTAAATATACTTTCTACAGATACAAAAGAAGTAAATTTCTACTGTTACAAAGAAGTTGGACATGCATTACAAGGGTTGGCTCCTGGCCAGTTGGAGAACACATTACTCCCCTCGTGGTCTGTAGGCTGCGCCCGGTCTGGATGAGATATCTTATTGTTTGCCTCTCTTAGGGTTATGAGTTGGCACAATACTGAAAATTGTTTTCATGTAAAGGTCGAATGCACTATTGCATTTTTATTTAACTTTTCCAAGAAAATTTTAATGTACTATGAAGTCGTAATTTTTTTCCTCCAACTCTCAATTCGAATCCTTCCTCATTTAACGAATTAATGTCCAATGACCTTTGTAATATGTTCGCATATATGCTTGTGGTAACAGATTTTTCTTCAATATTTAGAAAACATTGAACAAGCATTAAAGACTCGCAGTAAATTACTTCTAATGCTTGTTGATTTTTTTCTCCAAAAGTACTGGACTAAATTCAATGGTTCATTTTTAAAATTAAAAACCTTTAAGAAAAAAAAAAAAACGACTTTAAAACTGTATATGAGACTTATTGTAATTTTCAGGTTGATGTTACTTAATGATTTAATTTTGTAAGAAAAATTATTTCTATCTTTTTAGTGATTCTTTTATACAGTTTTGAAGTCTGTATACAATTTTCTAAAAAGTTTTTATTAATTTCTTCTTAGTGGTCCTTGTGTACCGCTTCAATTTATTTTTTTCAGTGGATAAACTTAAAATACGAAAGGCATGGGTATGGCCTGATATGAGAGAGTAAAGATCAGCTTATTTATTTATTTAGTATAAAATAAAAACTGGTTGATTCACCTTTTTTTTTTAACTATCTACTTATGTTTATTAATTGCCTTATGTGTCCCACTGTTGGGAAAATATGCTGTTTTATTTATTTGAAAAGAAAAGAAACAAATAGATTTAGAAATGTACTTATAAACTAAACTAGAGTAATTATTAATTAAAGTTTCTCTCTATCTTCAACAATAATGAAAAAATATTTTACAATTTTTTAAGTATTCCCGACTTTTGTTGCTGTTTCATATTATATCGCGTGTAAGGTCAAGATCATATGCAATAAAATATAAATTTCAAATATTTGAGAAACTGAAAAATTCTCTACCTCTAAGAGTTTTCTTCGGATCCAAGAGGAATTTATACGGAACCATCCCCAAGGTGTGATACCATCACACCGGAAAGTGTGAATAAATGAAAGTGATTCAAGAATGACGACGTTATGAGAGAACGTACATAAAAATAGCGTTTTCATCGGATGTTGGTAAAATTTATATGGGATCGACCTGATGGTGTACCCTTTGTATTAAAAAAATGATCACAGAAATCGGTTCTAGACTGGCGGAGTTTAGCCTGGACATACATAGAACATAGTGTCCAACTGATAACTCTCTTTTTTGATGTTGCTTAAAAATCATATTAAGATCATAATGAGTTTATATAAAAAAAATCTGGTGAGGTGCGCGCATCACACAACTTTCTTTTACCGTCCTATAATAATTATCTTTTTAATATAATTTTAAAGAGTTCACATAAACACTGCTTCTAATAAACTCAGCAGCATTCACTTCTTCTGCCACTTAAGTACCATAAAACAGTTTTTTAAACAATTATAGTACAACAATTCTGTAAACTACCTATATATTTTAACTTTGTCAAGTTGCAAATATATTTTAAAAGTTTCTGGTTTAGTTTCCATGGAAACACTTTCTTTCCATTAAATAATGTGAAATTAGAAATTATTAAGTTAATTTCCGCTTTTGTATTCTAAAATTACTTTTTATTAAATTACAACAGATTGGCGGATTGGTGGGAGGAGGTTTGGTCACATCCATCTCCTTTCGGATGCGCTCGGTTATCCATCTATTTTATGCTCCTCATAAAATAAACTGTATCTTTGCTAAAATACTGGTCGGATTTTGATGATTTTTTTTTTTTTTAGATAATTTAATAACCTTTCATATAATTCTGTACATAAATTACTATAAACTGCATGATTTTTAAGTTAAGCGCAAATAAAATATTCTTTTCGTCATAACTTTTTTCCCTGCACTTTTTCGTTGATAAACTACATAAATGAAAAGTTAAAAACGTCTTTACGGTGATTTATTACATGTATGAAAAGTTAAAGGCCTTTAAGAAGAATAATTTAGGCGTTTCATCAAAATCGTAATAGCCGTGTTCGAGAGAATTGTAAAAAAGTGTAAAATCCATGATATAATAGCTAATTCCGGTTAGTCCGATGCGTTTTATCTTTGCTAATACTGGTCCGATTTTGATAATTCTTTTATTGTTTTTTAGATAATTTAATTACCTTCCATACAATTCTAGACATACTTTTTCCGTAAAATACATACTTTTAGGCTATGCGTAAATAAAATATTCTTTTCATCACAACTTTTTTTCCTGCATTTTCTCGGTGATTTACTACATATATGAAAAGTTAAAGGTCTTTATGAAATATAATTTAGGCAGGTTTCATCAAAATCGTTAGAGCCGTTTTCGAGAAAATTGTAAAAAAGTGTAAAATTGAATATATAAAGTGGCACTTCCGGTAAGTCGATTTTGACGAAAATGTTGCTGTAACATAACATGCATGTGCCAGCCTTAAATACATAATTTCAGTATCGTACAGCTTTTCGTTTTTGACTGATCACATACACACATACACACAGACACACGGACACACAGACCATTTTGCGAGACTTGGTCATTTGGACTCAGGGTACCTTAAAACATGTATTTCCGTCGAAAACTCGAATTCGAAAATTTTCACTATATAATATATATATATATATATATATTAGTTGCTAATTTATTTTTACATTTTTTCATTCGTTTATAAAACGATAAAAAACTTGTAGTTTTGTAAAAATAATTTTAAAATGTCACATATAAACCGAAAAATAAATGCATCATAATGTTTTATTATATTTTTAAAAATTGTTATTGATTTTATTTAAATGGATCATAAATTCAGAAAAAAACAAACAATGTTTTTTAAAGTTAGTTTTTTGGAAGCGGGTTCTGATTACCTATTTTTAAAATAAAAGTTATTTGCTATACAATGCCTATATTAAAAATGAAGGAAGAATAATATTAATTAAAATAAATTTGATTAATAATAAAAATGTATTTGCTCACTTGGACAATGCGCACAATAGTACTGGTCCCGATCCCGATCATATTCCGGGTTGACCAAATCGGACTTAACACTATCCTTCCACTTAAGTCTGGCCTGAGATATGTATACTTCCTATCACTATTAACTCCTTACCCTATGGAATCCACTAGATTTTAACCTATCTTCCCAATATATTTTACGTAATACTGATAGACGTCTCAAACGAAAACGGCTCCTTGAGTAGTTTCTTCATAAGCCATAGCCATATGCCATAATGATCTGCATAGAACATTCACAAGTTGTATTATATAGCGAAATACATTTGTAAATTTTCAATAAATATTGTTATTAAAGAAACAAGCAAAATTTAACATAAAGTAATAACAGGTTACTTGATTTGTTTTTTAAAATTAATAAATAATATATTTATAAAATAAATAATTAATTAATAATAAAAATAGTATCTATATATAAAATATTAGTTTAGTAGTATTTTGGAACTATTAAAATGAAATAGGAGTAATTGAAATCTATGTATTAGGAACAATATTTAGCGTCCGACAAGAACCTCCTAAATAGCGCTGAACAATTCTCTCCCCTTCCCCCCACTATTCGTGAAATATTCATGATCCTCCATTCCCATCTCGACAAGATTTGATCTCCCTGCCTGTATTATTCGATTCCAATTCCATGCTAGAATCGATTCGCTACAAGCCCGAGTACCTGAAATGAGAAATCTAGTGTCTGCTGATGAGGTAGTCCTTCCAACAACATCCATTCAAATATCATAAAAGTAGAATTTTCATAATGCAGCATGCCACTTTTGAACTTTCACTTTCTTTCTTTCTCTTTTTTTTTTTTTTTAATTTATACTAACAGTGTTTTTTTTTCAATAATTCAAGAAACCTGTTATTTCCATTTTTAAAATGTCCTTTTTTTAATAATAATTATTTAAATTTTATAACTGTATTTCACAATGCAATACAACTTGTGGATGTTCTATGCAGATTATTATGGTATGAAAATGGCTTGTGGAGAAGTTCCTCACTACGTCATACTCTCTTCAGACGTCTCGCAGAATAATTAAGGAAGAATGTCTATTTCAGGCTAAATTTGCAACAGAATTCGTGAAGAACACATCTCTACATTTTTCATCTTTTGAAAAAAAAAAATATGAATTTTTAGCTGTTTTTTGTTCTTTTTTTTTTGTTTAAGATTTTCTAACATAAAATCACGGTCTTTAATTCGTAAATAGTGGTAAGAATTCTGGCTGTGGTCGGAAGATGATAGAAGCCGTAACATTCGCTAAATATAAAGGTGTTCATGAATGATGTTGTTTTGATTTGTAATTTATTTTATTGTAATTGATTTATTTGTAATTATTTGTAACGGATTTTGGATTGTAAGGTATGGATGGCCCCAAAGCTCAACCCACATGAGCAATAGCCTTGATGACAGTCAAATGTATCAAATGTTGAGGTATTCGGAATCTAAAAACAGTTTTGTGCAAGAGTTTCTTGTTCATCTTCAATGATGAACTCCTATGTAGCGAGTCTGTTCGACGGGGACAAGCACGGGAGGGAGACATAAATACTTTTTATTTTATGTTTTTTATTATAATTCAATGGCCACTGAAATTACAATTATGGTCCACAATTACAATTATAGTGGTTCATCAACTAATTTTATTCATACAATTCCAAATTACAGTAATTGGTAAGAAATTGTAAATTTAATTGGAATTACATTTTGCCCTACACTGATGGAATTTCGCTCAAGCACACCGGAACTGGATCGATGCAGAGTGGGCTAATGTTCTCAGATGAGTGCAGAATTAATCTCTTCAACCCTTACCTATTGTCTTAGTTGAACAGATTAATTTTCCAATAATTAGAGAACATTACATTAGCCCACTTTTTTTTACAATTTTAAATTAATTTTAAAATAATTCATTATCAGATGGGGGTTTGTAATTCGGAATGTTAAGATTAGCTTCTATTTCTCATATAAGATTCAAATACTTATAACTTGTGGGTTCTAAATAAAATATTATTTGTTTAACTCTATTATCATTAATTTTTTTTAAATACAATAGAGTTTTGATTTTATCAAAGATTTTTATACTAATCATGATGAAATCTTTTCAAATAATAAAATTGCCATTGATCAATATCTTAAATAAAAAAAAGAAATATAATTATTATTACAATTTATTTATTAACTTTTTGTTTTCTTTTTGCAGGTAAGAATTAGAGAGTTGTTACTAGATTTCGGACCACTATGGTTAAGGTAAATTATATGTCAGAACTACTACTAAAAGCTAAATTACATTACTGGATACTGAGTATACTAGCTTAAGGAATAATTCTCCAATTCTGAATCCCATGTGATTAGAAACATAATAGCGCAGAATAACCATATTTTAGGATTTTATATGGAAACATCTACATAGTCACTTGAAAGGTAATTAAATTCTCTGTAAAAAAAATCATCCGAATCGGACCAGTTTAGCAAAGATAGGGCGTGTTGGACTTTGTACTCTTGCTTTAGACTATTCTATACATGTTCTCATGGATACCCATTCACTTCATTGAATAACTAGAAAACTATTCACCTCCCAGAGAATTCCAAATCCTCATTTGAAAGATTACTAAATTTTGACCAAAGCAAAACTTAATTTTCCAAAACTTTAATTTTAATTGGTCCAATATTAGCGAACTCGCTGGAAACATTTTTTGTATTGAACTATGCACTCAAAGCGCTAAGGAAAGTCATATGAGTAGTCACACCACATATTTTTTGTTGTTCTTTCCTCTGTTAGTTGAGCCCTATAACAAAATTAGGGAAGTGAATAAATGAAGTAGTTTAAGATAGGATTTTTACAACTTATGTAAATTAATTATCTGGCTTTGAATGATACATTTGATGTCAATAAATATGCTCCTATATTGAATGAATATTGATTTACAGCGGTCGGATCTGTTTCGAAATCAAATATCGATTGGGATGCGTAAGTCACAAAGAAATATTCACCGTTGTCAGCCAAAGCTACAATTTTACAATCTTTACAATTTTTTTTAGGTTTGGATTCGCTAAACGCTATATGACTCTCATATCTGTATATAAGTAATATAATTATTAATATATATGTATATATATATAATATATATGTATATAATTATTATACACACATATATATATATATATATATATATATATATATATATATATATATATATATATATATATATATATATATATATATATATATATATATATATATATAATTATGTATATAATTATTATATCATTTATGTATAGTAAATTACAGTATATTGCTAGTACAATAAGTAAATATAAATGTTTGTTATGCATATATAAACGGAGGAGATTGGAAGTAAATATGGAGTAAAGAGGGGCCTCGACAGTTTTTAATAACCGCAAGAGACAGTAAATTACTGAAGAGGGAAGAAGGAGTAATTTCCTTGATTAATGTGCCCTCCTTGATGGCGGTAATTGCTAATCCTTGGCCGCAACATCCTTTCTGTAGATTGCCATCTCGTCTTAGCTCAATAATATTTCAAAGTATGAAAGAAAGATCCTTTACAGTGAAGCTAATCTCTGTTTAATTATTAACATTTTATTTATTAAAAACTAATATAATAATATATATTAATTCAAACATGAAGTACATACTTAATCACAAAGGACGAGACCAGGATCCATAGTCTGAGGAGCGCAGGATTGAATTTAGCAGAAAAATGAAGGACTACTGGGCCATCAGAAAAGCTCAAGGCACACATATAAGAAAGCAGCTGCCAAACCCAGCACTCAGAGCACCAATCGCGGTAAACAACGACTATAACAACCAGACATGCATCTAAAACACAAGCATCGTGGTCCATAGATGGCCCTAACGAAATAAAAAAAAAATATATATATTAAAGTTATAGTAATCAATATATGGTAAGCAAGTGGTAGTTCTAATAGCACAGAGCTTCATCATTATATTTGAAAACATACAACGTAATGGGCAGAGAACCGGATGGTTACGGCGGTGAAATTTCTAATAGGATAATGGTCACCATGATAGTATTTATATTGAAGTACAGACAGATAGTGGAGGGTCTGGGGTTTATAGGACAGTCAATGAGCGGGCTGTAGACGAAAATGACAGGAAGGCCAAAATTGACTTCAGGGTTTTATTTGGACTAGTTAAGAGGTGAACATACTAAAAGTCTCCGGGTCTATGAGCAGAGGCAAAGAGAGGAGGTCATGTTTTTTTTAGTTTTTTTCGTTTATATGTCGAAAACGGTTGGTCTTAGCTTAAAACATTATCGAAAAAAAACAAAAAAAAACAGATCATTAAATTTTCAATAAGAATATATCTGTTATTTTTTTCTTATCTGTTATAGCTTAAGAAATATACGCTCTTCAACGTAACGAATTTGAAAAAAATATCTGATGTGGACAACACATGACTTCCTTGTACGCCTATCAGATAAATATAAATCGGTGACTCAAAAAGTGATCCTGAATTTGGTTACTAGTTTCCGAAAATCGCAATATCTCAAAAACAACACTCGGCGTCGCGACATGCATCTATTGACACACAAATAGGGAGGAAAATCAGTATTTTACACTAACTTTTAACACTTAAAACAAGTAGTAAAAATGGTTAATTGGATTGGAAACCGAATTGCGATTGTGACCTTTATTACCGAAACATATGATTTATGTATTTAATTTAAATATAATTTTTGATGTAAGCTTATTATGACCTTCAAGTAAAGTACCGTTTTCGGCGCACCAGTTTTAACCAAAATATAGTAAATACATTCACATCAATATAAAAGTCCTATTTATCAAATTTGAGATGTTTTACATTATATTTTAATATAATTTTTGATGAAAATCTAATATGACCTTCAAGTAAAGTACCGCTTCCGGTTTTCCAATTTAGACCAAAATCTAGTTTGGTATTTAAATCAATATGTAAATTATAAATACCAAATTTGAGAAGTTTTTCAAAGTATTTTAATATAATTTTTGATGGTAATCAATTATGACCTACAAGTAAAGTACTACTTCCGGTGATTAAGCAGTGACCAAAAAGGGAGGTTCACAACTAGATTTTACAACAATCCTTAATACAAAATTTCAACTTTCTACAGCGAACCTTTACTTCGTACAAGGAAGTAAAAAATCATTTTTGACTCCATACTATACTGGACTATACTTTTCGTTCTGTCGCCTTTTCCGTTTGTTACTTATTGAAAGATTTGCAACCATTCTCCAGACTAAGGTTTTCTGTTATTAAATCAATCTGACGGTCTTCGAAAAATTTTCGACCGAAACAATCTATTTATACGTAAACCTATATAATTGGTATCCCATGCCTGTTTAGCGAAATATTTCACCCGGCTCAACACTAGTAATAAGCAATGATCCACCTCTCCCACATAAACAAAAATACCCTTTCAGAAGATTTTTAACAGCTTTTAAATGCACAGTGACTATCCTCAGTAAATTCACAATCTGAAAATGAACAGTTATCAAGGTTAATATCAAATGTCATTATAAATTTAATTACTTTATAGCTAGCTTAATAGTTTATTATATTTCATATCTTGTAAATATTTGAAGTTGCCTACAAAAATCGTTTAATCGTACTATAATAACATTTTGTTCTTGTATTTGAAACTTGTATAATGAAATAAGAAGACTTAATCAAAATTAATTTAAAATAAAAGTCTGTAAGAAAAATGAAATATGTTAAATTCTTATTAATGAGTGTTTTATTTTCTTTATAATAATTGATTATTGTGTAAATATTCTGTAATATTTTACATAAATGGCTGCTTTGACTTTTGTTGCGTTAGATTACTAAAGGTAGATTTTCACTGGTACTGCCCACCGTTGTCACTATTCCCATTATTGCAATTAATTAATGTTTTATTTATGTCATTAATAAAAAAAATGATATTTTATTTGGTAGAGCCAAGGAATTCCTCAAAATGGTCTTCCATTATTAAATGAATTTATTTGGTAATTATATTTACGATGATTGATAAGTTAGCTGTCTTCTTTAATATTGACATATTTATTATGAGTTATTTAATTTTCTTTTCGATTTGAAAATAATCGATTTAAATGTTACAATCGATAAGCTATCATCGACAATAATTTGAGTTAGGTGGGAGCAAGTTAGGAGGCAGCCGGTGAACTCTGACCTCCATCGATTCCTCCCTGCTCTCAACTTCTTTTTAACTCTTAACTTAAATAAATTTATCTAAATAAAATTGGATTTTAATCCTCCAAGAACTAGAAAAATTGTATTCTAAAAAAACGTGATTTCCTCTTGTTTTTTTTTTTCATTTTCATTTTGTATTTTTAGAGAATTCAAAATTGTTTGAAAATAAATCGGACTCACTGTTTGCTCAAAATTGACCATGCTCATTCTTCTCCATAATGGTTTGTTCTGTGTTAAAGTTTGGAATTTTATTAAAATAAAAATCTATATACATCTCAATACAACCTCTCAATACAACTCTCTGCTTTGAAAAAAACCTTAAGCGCCAAAAATTCGACATTTAGGTTTCAATTTATTATGCGACATAAACATCTCCTCTATCAATTCCCGCTCAACTCCGAAAAAAATATCTGATGTGGGCAACACATGACTCCTTGTACGCCTATTAAATTATAAATCCGTGGCTCAAAAAATGATACTGAATTTGGTTACTAGTTGCCGACTAAGTAAGCTAAAGGAAGTAAAGAAATAATCCAAGGAAGAATAAAACAGAAAGATACGAGGAAATCAGAAGCCCAATAAATAAGTCAGGAAGCAGGATGACTAGCCGCCAGAAGAATCAGTCTCAAAAGTTCCTTATGCAATATCTCAGCTAATAATGGTCCGATTTAAATGATTTTTATTCTGTTTTGTAGGGAATTTCATTAGCTTTCGTTTAAATACAATTTTTAATGGAAATCAATTATGACCTTCAAGTAAAGTACCACTTCCGGTGATCAAGCAGTGACCAAAAAGGGAGGTTCACAATTAGATTTTACAACAATTCTAAATACAAAATTTCAACGTTCTACGGCAAACCGTTTTTGAGTTATGCGAAATACGAACGAACGTACGTACAAACGCCACGACGAAACTAGTCAAAATGGATTCAGGGATGGTCAAAATGGATATTTCCGTCAAAATCTGAAAACCGAAAATTTTCGCGATTACAATACTTCGTACAAGAAAGTAAAAATGGAAATAGTCTAAAAATCGACTATTGATAACGTAAGCACCAAACACTGAGGACTATCAGTCGTCACTCTGGCCTAGACCAGTAGTAGAAGAATTAAAAATAAATTGTAGTTATAAAAGTTATGCCATCTTAATAAATTCCTCCTGTACTATTAGGACATTTTAAATAAAATTAAAAAAAAAAGTGTTATTTGTGAAAAAAACGTTTTATGTGTTTCCTGTAAAGTTTTGCGACCATCGACCATCACAAACCGTCGTCGATATTATTACAATCATGTTGATGGCCATATAAAATCCTTTGGGATAATTCTATTTTAATTAAACTCCTAGCAGAGCAAGATAGAATTATATAGAGTACAAGTTAATAATCTCATCTATATGAAAATATTATAACCAAAATTTAATATCTTACAGAAACGTAGCACAATTGAGTACAAAAAGGGTGCAGACTGGGAGACAGTTAATGACTCACTGACGCTATATCATAGTTGAACATTTCAGACCAACAAATAATCGATCGATTATACTTTATGGAGTAAGAAATGGGGGAGGAAGGCAGGGTGTCGTTTTTTCGATATCTCGTGAAGTAACCTTTCTCTTGTTTTAATACCAAATGCCTAAAATTTCATTAAAATGAAAATGTAAATTTGTGTAAAAGTTGAACATACCTAAACACAATCTGAGTATTAATTAGCAAACGACATAACCAATGTTAATATTAACCCCAACATTAATACATAATTATAAAGATATTTATTTATTTTTTAATAATAAAAGACCCAATTTATCTAATTTATTGAGTAAAATAGCGGAAAAAGAGTGAAAGTAAAGCCGACCATACTGACGTTAAGCCTATAGCGGTGTAATTGGTAGCTGTTATGCCGATAAGAACGGCAAACATTGAAACTGTTTATGGAGGGCAAGTGGCAAACAAAGTGTGGGTGCCACTCGCCTACCTAAAGTAATACCCTATTACCCTCTTCATGATGGGGAAGAGGTATTTTATCATATTTTATATGGAATTATAATACTTTTTAGTATTAAGAAAGGAGCTATGTGTCGACACATGTCGTATTTCATGTCGAAGTTAGATCATGACAACTTTTATAGGAGTAGGAAACGACGTTGAACAATGAAGCTTCGCTATTACTTCTATTATTTGTTAAAATATAAAAAATAAATTAAATATAAAAAGTAATATTAAAGTATTTTGTAAAAACGAAATATTAATCTTTGCTGAAATTGAATAAAGTAAAAGTTTGTGCCTTCTGGGACAGTAAAGGAAGACATATTTGGCCATTCCGGTCCTGAGGAGGACATTACAGCGGCGGTGGAGAAAAGTTTTGGCGGGAGTTATTGACGTCATCAGATCCCTGAGAGCCCTTCGATCTAGATATAGGAGGCAATGGAAC
The DNA here is from genome assembly GCA_948150685.1 of Rhaphigaster nebulosa. NCBI lineage: Eukaryota > Metazoa > Arthropoda > Insecta > Hemiptera > Pentatomidae > Rhaphigaster > Rhaphigaster nebulosa. The sequence continues at coordinate 156,735,868 of OX411308.1, read as the reverse complement.
GTCTCTTGTCTCTTTTGCGAAAATGGAGGCTGACTTTTGTTGAAAAATGATTGGGACCTCATTCAAAGGATAAAATGTATTATTCGTGACGTTAACTGTGGAATATTACTTTTTATTTTATCCCGCTAGTAAGAATTTTTGATCTCATGAATAAAACATTAAATATAAAAAAAACTTAGAAAAAATTAAATAAAAAAAAACTTAGAAGAAATAGATAATGAATTGAAGAAAATCATTCTAAATAATGAACATAGTAAAAATAATATTATCCTCTTGAAGTTAAGTTAAAAAACTCATCAGCTTGCAACCAAACCAAACTGAAGAATTAAACAAAAATCCATGAACAGGCGCACGGCTTACGAAGTGTACCATGGAATAACTAATAATGTGAGTGACCGTAAAATTTTAAATTCTCAGAAAACACGCAGAAGAGGTTGATGAACGATTCTAGAGAGGGGATGAAAGTGTAAGATCAACCACCGCATGAAAATAATGAAAAATCCCAAAGTGGCTCACTTTATACTCCAGAACGCTAGATGGAGGGTTAATTAGTGATGTATTTATTTATATATTGCTGCTTCCTCCTGCTCTTATCGTATTTATATCAACTATAGTCGGTAATTCGGTTAATCAGTATATTAGTTGTAAATCAGAAGATTGGTAGTTAGACTTCTAACCACTTGGTTTGATATAATCACAATGTAAAAAGTCACTGTATAGCGTTTAAAAATATGGTAAACATTCTTAGCACTCAATTTTCAGTCGAATTCGTTAAGTTTCGACAGTTCACCCTTTCGAAAGTTTCTATAGCATCGAAAGCAAGTAGGCTAAGATGGTTAGGACATGTAATCAAAGGGTGAAATGGTACAGAGGAAAATGGTGGAGGTGCACTTCAGTGAGAAAAGAAAATGGAAAGACCAAGAAGCCAAAGGAAGTGGAGAAATAATTCAACGATGGATGAAGTAGAGAGATGCGAGGAAGCCAGGAGCCCACAAATTATAATCTTGGACGGACGGATTTTTTTTTAAAATCTATATTTGGATTCTACATATCTTGAAACGTAAAACCTCAAATTATTTGCTACTTCTGTCAGCTGAAACTGAAATGTCAAAATCCTTGATGTCAACTGAACATCCAAACTAGATTTCACTTATTTAGGTCCCTACCCTCCCAACCATATTCCCGCTACCACGTTGCCTTGTCTATTAGCCCGCCATTTTGCAGAATCGTCATGCTCGTGATGGATATTTCGGGCTAAGTTTTTTGTAATAATTTAAGACTACCCCCTTAATTAATTAATTATAACACATGCATTCAGTTTATTCAATAGGCAATTATGAAGTTAAGCTTCATTTATTCTATTGAAACTTTTTAGAACCAATTAAATTGCTGAGAATTCACAAAACGTATTCTACACTATTGAATTACTTAAGAATACAAATCGTTTTTTTAAATTTTATTTGTTTACATTTTTTTTAAGCAATCATACCTTAAAATTTCTATTGCATTGAAACGAAAAAATATCGCTAAAGTGGCTGAAAAATATAGAGAACTATTCACTCTACAGCACCTTAAGAATTCAGGACATCAAAGTGGCAATTTATAAGAGAAGGGTCAATGATAACATAATTGACTAAATTAAATAAATAAGATAGTTGTATTATTTTCAATTTTGAGTTGACTTTCAAGTTAATAATATACTTCGCAGCCACTGTTTCACTGGAAAACCTTGGAAAAGTGCAAGCTGTATGATGTAATGTTGTAATGATAAATGATGTAAATCAAGAAAGTATTAAATCGTTAATCGTTATATTAAGAATGGTAGTTATTTTTTAGCCATGAAGCGGTTATGAATGATATTACAAATTACTGTTCTCAATGAATTATCTAAAATAGAATTTATACATCTTCCAGAGGAAAAGAAAAACCAATTAATTTTCATAGTGTGGAGGGAGTCAGTTGAATTTAAACAGCAATAACTCTCGCTAGGAGAGGACCTAGATTCGACACACGTACGCCGTTTATTCGCCCTCTCCCAGCTGAGAAAAATTCCCTGAGGGCGGTTCTTCTCCTTGCTAATCGAAGGCGAGAAATGCCCGAAACCGGAACTGGGAGATAATGCATTGGTTAAATAGCGTGCGGCACTACCCAGAGGAACGTCTTGATCTTTTGTGGACGTGGAAGGATCTTAGGAGGTAAGTCATCCCTAAGGTTTTTTTTTTTTTTTTTTTTTTTTTAAATATTGTTTAATCCATGAATAATATTACATTGAGCATTTATAATTGATTCGGGATGTACCCTTATACAATACATTTTTTTTTTATTACAACCTATTTGGACATAAATTATATTTTATTTATTGGTAAAAATAAAAATGAAAAAGAAAAAAAAACCCAGGACTGTTCTGAAAATTAATAAAATACAGGCCATTTAAATGAAATATAAATATTAAAATAAAATACAGGCTTCTTAAATTAGTATATGTTTTGTTCGTTTATGTTTATATCTGCGTGTCGTGGCTTTTGTATAATTACCTATTTCGGCTATAAAAGGATTTAGAGAGTGGGGCATGATTGAAAGAATGAATGAGTTAGTTTGAATACGTAATTATGTATATAGTATATATTTAATTCGGAGTGCATCTTTGTTATTTTGGTGTAATACGGATAATTATTGACAATTCTGAGGCATTTATTTTGGAATACTTGTAATTTGTTTAAGTTAGTTGCATTTCTGAAACTCCAAATAGGACAAGCGTATGTTAAGATTGGTCTTAGTACAGATTTATATAGATTTAATTTATTAATAGGAGAGAGATTTGATTTTTCATTAAAATAGGGAAACATTTGGTACACCATTTTCCGGCTGTTTTCTAATTTTATATTAATATGAACAGAAGCTTACTATCCAGTGTTTCTCCTAAGTATTTCATGGATTTGGCTAATGGAATTGAAGAACCGTGTAAGATTACGTTCGGAGGGAGTACAGGTCTTCGTTTTCTAAAAATGATGGCCTCCGTTTTGTCTATGTTGAGGCGTGGTCCCCATTTTTTAAGGTAATTGAATGTTTTTTTAAATGCTAGCGTTAATCTATTGATAATGGTGTCTATTCGGTAAGAGGAACAGAATGACGCTGTGTCATCGGCAAAGAGGGCTATATCGACGTTTTTGATTTTAGGAAAATCATTTATGAATAAATTAAATAATATAAGACTTAGGCAGGATCCTTGTGGGAGACCGTTAATAGTGTAGTAAATGGGTGAAGATAAATTATGGACTGATACGTAGAAAGATCAATAGCTTAAAAATGACTCTATGAGTAATATTAAATATCTTGGGATGTTATGTTTTATTAATTTATAAATCAGTAAATTTGAAGTTACAGTATCGATCGCTTTTTCAATGTCCATAAGGATCATGCCGGTATGTTTTTATTATTAAAATTTTCTGTTATATTATCTACAACACGAGCTAATTGGCTGGTAGTTGAATGGTAATGTTGGAATCCGAATTGTTCGTTTATTAAAATGTTATTGGTTAACATATGTTGAGTAAGGCGATGCTTTATGTTTTTTTCGAACAGTTTTGAAATAATATTAAGAAGGCTAATGGGTCTATAACTTGTAGATAATTCGGGATCTTTATGTGGTTTGATCAAAGGGATAAGTTTTGCACTTTTCCAATCGATCGGAAAGTATTTAAGTCTCATACAGCTATTAAATATTTTTGTAATGTGAATTATTGCTTTTTTTGAAAGGTTTTTAATTAATATTGCAGGTATGATATCTGGGCCGAGTGACTTATTAATGTTGAGGAACTTGATGAGTGTCGTGATTTCCTGTGGAGAAGTGTGTTTAAAACCATCGGAAGCTGGTATTAAAGTCATAAAGTCGTCTATAGATTTAGTTACTTTATTTAAATGATATTTTGAGATTGCGTTATTCGGATTGTTTTGAATACTTGCAAAGTGATCGGCTAAAATCTTTAGTTTTTGTTTTGAATCGTATTCGTATGTAGCATTAGAGGTTTTTAGGGTAGAGATAGATTGGTTTCTTTTGGTAAAGACTTTGTGTATTTTCCACAGGGGTTTAGAACCTTTTTCAAATGATTCTAGTGTTTTACACCAGATTTTGTTTCTCCACTAGTATAGTTTCTTTCTAAAAAGACTTGTAAGTTTAGTGAGAAATTTCTTAAGTGTAATGGAATACGAGTGTTGGACTTTATTTTTAATTTTATTTTTAAATTTAATTAAAATTTAGAGTGAAATAGGGATTTCATCAACTCTTGTAGCAACATATGTTTTGAGTATTGATTGGTGAGCTGCGGTGGAAATCAAACCTGATAGGTTGATGATTGCTTCATCTATTGCATCTTTACTGTTGAGTATAGGATTGAAATCTAAATTATCATTTAAACATTTTTTGTATTTGGGCCAGTTTGCCTCTTTATACATCCCTAAGGTTACAGCTTACTTTAGATAAGTGTAATGTAAAGTAATAATCTGTTTTTGATAGTGGTGACCGAACTACTATTTCTAATATGGTTTAGTTTCGACCATCTGCACTTGAGAATGTTTACTATCTTGCCAACATGATCGTCCACATCTCCTCTTGAATTCGGTCTTGCCTCTCTTTTTCCCTGTTTCCTGATCTCACATCAATTTAATTCCTAATTTCAGATTAAATATTCATTCTTAGCAGATGATAAAAGACTTCTAAAATTCACAGCTTTATGATGCTGCTGTTTAGTAAATATGCGAAGAACAACAGCCTTTAATAACTTATAAATTCTGGATCGATAGTGAGAGAAGTAGTTACATGATTCGCGAAACATAAAATATAAACTAATAAGAAAATTAATAAATACTTTATTAATATATATATATATATATATATATATATATATATATATATATATATATATATATATATATATATATAAATCAATAAATATAAATCATATATATAACGGTAAATGTTGCGCCAATTCATGCATCATGAGAACTGAAAACTACAAAATCAGATTGATGTTGAGTAGAAACAGTACCTCCCATTTTGACAGCCTACTACGTACTAACCAAATTGAGATAGTAACGGTGTGCCCACACTCCTGCGCTTTCCCTTTCCTTTTCATCTTTCGTTTCCTCTTTCCTTTCAACATGACTGCAGTGCAAATGCTTCTACAGACATTCAATTTATAGCCCACACTTGTGCATTTGCTTTTGCTTTATCGACACTTACCTGATGTTTGTCACCAACATCATAAGGCTTTCGAGTTTGATCATTTTATTTTTATAAGTGGAGTGGTTGACATCCTCCAACACCAGTAAATTCAAATAATCTTCGATGAAATTTTAGATATCTTCGGAAAACTGTAACATTTATACTATTGCTATGGAAACGAGGCCCGGAATGACGCAAAAACTCCCGCTGATGTTGGGAACGCTGGCAATAAAGCATGCGCTATCGGATTCCGGGAATTTCACAGGGTAAGAGACATTCGTAGACGCTTCCTCAAATTCTCTCCTCCGTGATTCATGTTAAAGATGAAAGGGAAAGAGAAAGCGCACGAGTGTGGGTATACCTAATGAGTACACACAGCACAATTAAACAGTATCACACCACAATTTCACCAGCCATACAAAATGCAGTATGTTAATGTAATATATGTAATATACTAATTATAGTGAAATATTTGATTGAAATTTACCCAAAATAATCTTATTATTAATGTTGTATTTTTTTTAAAGCTTTCATCAGATTATTTAAATTTATAAAATTATTTATTATATTTGTAGCTTCAAAATGCCAACTGGCAGTGGAAGTGATTCGCCTATAATTATTTCAATCCGTTCTTGGTATTATATATTATATTATTGTATAATATAATTATATATTTAAAAAAAATGTTTAATTTACGGAGTATTTTTTCTTCGGATACAATTCCACAGATAATTTAATCACGTGTATTTATCCTGCCTAAACTGGAATTATAATAATCTCTAGTATGATATATTATTATATCATACTTTATTAAATATAGAAGTGATGTATGTACTCTTACTACATCTGTTATCCTGAGGAAAATAATAAAGAAAAAGTGAGAATATAAATCACCAGCTTTTAATAAATTTTAAATTGGTTCAAGACGTTATTCAGATCTAATTTACCTATGCATTACGTAATATTTTGATTTGGTAGGGAATACAAACGAAAATCTTAGAATTATTGTACTGTCCGATTCGCTAATTTCAACTCCAATATGTTTCATTTCTATTATATTACTATTCCTCAATTGTATTTAATTTAGCACTGGGATATGTTATTAGAAAGATTATTAGCTTCGAAAAATGTTTAACTCTGGGCGGTAAAATACCCGTGTATAGACAAAGACTTAAGGGGGAGGATTTTGTTTGGTCCGTAAATGAATGTTTTAACGGGGTTCTTGTCGTTGCTTAGGATTGTTGGTTAAACGGACCTTCGAATTCGCTTAGTTTTGGCTGATTTACATATTTTTTAAAATTAATCTGATAGTATTTGTGTAGTTCCGCAAGCATATTATGATTGACTAATTCCTACAAAAGGTAATGGTTTTCGTTAAATGATTGTTTTAATGAAATTTATATGTACACAACGATTTCAATAAGTAACTGTAAACGTTGGTTCAGAGTAGATCACTATTTCAATTTAATGGCTAGTAATTTAGTGTCTAAACATGCGTGATGGTGATTTAGTCGGGTAGTTTAAATGAAACAGTGAGCGTCCATTCAGCAAAATGGATTTTCAGCGGTTTAGTAACTCAGTAACTTAATGACCAGGCTTTCCTCCATTACTAGACCGAAATGGTTTTTGCTCTATTTTTTGGATTTTGATAAAGTATAAAATTGTATTCATATTATTGATTTTCAGTTTTTTTTTGTTTGTTTTGTTTTTTCTATCTCTTAAATATATACAACGGTTTTGAGTCATTTAGAATCTAAAAGTTCATTATAATTATTATGTTTAGGCTTAAGTGATAACAAGTTTCTGATGTGCCCATTTTTCTTTAGAGGAAATCAGTAAATTTTCGGTTGTTTAAGACAATAGGGTCTGTCTAATATAGTCTCACTTCTCTGGAAAATATCATTTCTTTATTTTTTTATTAGAGAGAAATTTTCAAATAAATTATTCTGGGACACACGTAACTAAGAATAATATAAATTTGCATTTATCTGCCTTTTCTAATAATTAAATTATACTAATAGGAATTATAAGCGCTTACGAACTAGGCCACTTATATTTGTTTTGAAGGAGAAAAGGTGATGGAATAGAAGAGATCACAGTGCCCAAAGAAGAATGAAAAATGTTTAAGGGAAGAGAATCTAACAGAATGTTCTTCTGTTTGTGTACTTCTGTGGAAGGAGGGTATAGGTCTAAAGATCGACACATGGTTGTTTTAGAGTGTAGTATGTAGAACATTAGAATGGGAATAGTTAAAAAGATGAAAATAGGGCATTTTATGGAAAAAGTCTGGTAAAGAGAAGAACCCAGGAAATGTTTTCTGCGGAAAGGTTGAGCCACTCTAATTTGGTGTAATATTTTGTATTATGAAGAATCCAATGAAGTGGTGAGTCGTTGCCGAAAGCAATACAGACAAAATGAAGCGGCGGGTGTCCTACTGACCAGAACACCACCCCGAACAGCTTCATTCCCTGGGGTGCTAGTTAGGGGAGCGACCGTCGGGGGGCACCACCCTAGCCCCGCCTTTACAGTGCCCTCTGTGTCTCAGTTCTGGAACATGCTGCCTCTCTCCAGTCATGGTCTGTACACTTCGTTTAATATAAAACAATTATTCATATTTTATTAATTTATAACATGGCATTATATTAGTAGCAACGATTTAAGCTCTATCCATTAATATATGTTTTATCACATTACTTCAAAAGATTACTTTTTTCTTAAGAATCATGGAAGATTAAGTATTAACAATTTTTTTTTTTGCAATACCAATGCCGTGATCACTAAATTTGTTCATTTTAATTAATTTTTTCGTTATTTTGGTTTTATCAAAACTTATTAAACTCCAACACAAATAATTAAAACTATAATGTGGGCAGTTTTATAGTTTACTTTTGTTGTTTTTATAGTTCTCTTATTCGAATTAAAATTATCATAAATATTGTCATAGATGATTATTATTATAATTTTTTTTTTTTTTTATGTTAACTTATTTCTTTATCATTTTAATGTCTAATGATCTACCCACGGAATTTGACCCTGTGCAGCTCAGTAAAAATGATATGGAAGGAAAAAAGTATTTCACAATGTGATATTCGAAAAGGACATATTTTTTATGAGTCAATATTTTTTCAAATATCAAATTTAAATTTTGCATCATGTTTTTTTCTTAAGAGAAAGTAGTCAGTGATAACTTTAGTTAATTAACTATCGGCGCTTACCAGAACCTCAGCAAGACAAAGACAAAATTCAATAAAAACATAATTATTTTATTAAACTAATTTATTATTAAACTTCTTACATCCACAATAACAAATCACATCAGCTGGTCTAGCGACTAATTAGTGCCCTTAGATAAAGTCCTTAACGGACTTTAATGCAACCTTTCCATTTGTTTCTGTAATATAACATAAAAATATTTCTAAACACATTTTAATTTATACCCCTTTAATATTCTGGACAGTAAATAATAATATCAATTATGTAATTATTGATATTATAAGAAATATTTAAGATATTTATTTTTTATCGATTAAGATATTTTAATCTAGTAACACACAAGATAACATACTGTAGCAAACTGTTATCTATTTAATTTCATTTTCCCTCTCTTTTTACATTTCTGAAAATTTCGGAATAAAAAAAAGAATATTGGAATTTATAGTATTTTAAATCTATAAAGAGAACTTATATCCCATGAAATACTTTATTCTTTATTAAAATGACATTTCTATCTTTAATAACTATTTATATTATCTAAATGATAAATTACTGGTAACAATAAAAAATTTCTACAATTACAAAATACCATATATATTGAGAATTATTCAATGTTGCATTGTGGATTTCATATTAACATAGGTAATATACAAAAATAATATAGTTACATTTTATTCTATTATGTAAAGTATTACATTAAAAAGCTTTATAGTAATAAAACTTTTTAATGTAACTAAAATTTAAAACTTGAAAATAAGACTTTTCTAGTTGCGTTTTTAGCATTACTTTGTCTTAGCCATTTTAATTTTCTCTTTAAAACAATATTGAATTCCAAATTCAAATGTTTAAAAACTTATATAATTAAAAAAAAAAAATAGAAACGACCCAAAACGTGCATAACCTTTATAAAAAGTCATGATCTAGATTTTTTAAAAGTAAATAACCAACTAATTGCAAAAACATTTAAAATATTTATATTTTTATGTATATATATATATATATATATATATATATATATATATATATATATATATATATATATATATATATATATATATATATATATATATATATTAAAACCGTCAATTATGACGTGAAAAGTTTCGTAGCATAGAATTGAAGAATTGTACTTTTGGTGACAAAAAGTCCTTTATCTTCTAAAAATCAAATAGATTTAAATGTTTCTTTTACTTTTAAGACTATTGCCTATTATTTACTTCTGTGACCAGTTTAGACTTCCTGTGACTTCCACTGGAATTGAAATTTCTGTTTCTTGTAATCTCTAAAAATATTCAAGCAATTTTTTCTTATTTTATAATCATACACAAGTTAATCTAATCATATTGTATCAATAAAGCTTTAATTAATTGCTCTTATAAAGCTTCATTGGGCTAATATTTACTCTATTTCCTGGCAGTATTTGCTACCCACCAATCGTTTTGGTAATCCTATCTTATCTTTCCTCAAAGCACTCTTAATTAAGCTCCTTTGATCCAGTGCGGTGTTCGGGTGTCAGAGGGACTCTAATGTGACCAGTTCACACGCCGAATAGAAGTGGTTCTACCTTTCTTTTCATAGAAAATATTTCCTAAGCTCTTTCTGATACTATTTCCACACAATCTCTTCCTTTCGTCTTTGAACTACTGAAATTCAAATGTTTTATCTATACCCCAGAAACAACAGATCCGGTCTTCCGTCTCCTATATCCCCTAGAAGCTAAGATATTCCCCTTTCCTGATTCGCTCCTGAATTCTGTCCTTTTCAGCATTTCCCATATTACCCACCTCTTTATTGACATTCAACATTTGAGCTTCAAATCCCTTCTATTCCATTACTTTTTTGCTATAAAATAAAATGTAAGAATGTTTATATATATGAATTGGAGGTAAAGATTTACAAAGATTACAAAGTAGCACTATTGTATGTTGTACATCAAAATAAAATTTATTGATATATAAAAATAAAGCCGTAACTATACATACATACTTTTCAGAAAACCACGGGTCACACACCCCTATAAACCACATGAAATTTACGTCTTGTTAAAGAAACATTGCGTAAATCCATTCATTATTTTGTAAAATATTTCCTAAGGGCTTGATCCTATTTTGAAGGAAAACCTCAATGTGAAAATCAGTTGAACCATTATTATTTTTAAACCGCCTATTTATATTTTCATTTAAACAAAAAGCTCTTATGGATGTTATTCCCAGATGAAATTATGAGCAAGTTGACATAAAAATTAAGGCTGGGTTTAAGAAAACAATCCTATGACTATTTTTTGTACGGAAATTAATTGACTTGATTAAAATTTTGGACAAAAAGAGTTTCTTCGGGACACCGGGCCAGAGTAATGAAATTTGGGACTCTTCCGGGGAATTTTGGGCGTGTGATTGCCGCGATTCTATGGAACTTGCGAAAGAAAAAGGTATGCTTTTCATAAAGTAATGATGCAGTGTTATTGTAAATAGAAAGTTCTAAACGTTTCTTGCATTTGTTTTTTTATTCAATTTTAGTAAGAAAATGTCTATTGCATACAGTTATATATGTCTATTAACTCCAGATTGGTATATTTTTAGTTTATAAAAAGTGACAGGTTCGTTTAAGTTGCATCATCTTTGGATTTCTTTTCATCTTTTGGCGATTAAGTAAACAATGTTTATAAAAAAGATAGGAAATCGAGTTGGGTAAATTGAAGGAGTACTATGACTCTCGAGTGGATTATAGATGACGGTGGGGTGAGGTCAGGAAAGACATCAACATTTGGCCAGCCCCAACAGTCCCCTGCCTGTCTGTGTCTTGGTTCTCCTGGCACGTGGAGTACAAAATTGTACGGATCGATTCCACTAGCTACTATGCTATTAAAACTTATTAATAACTTGACCTCATTTTCAATTGTTTCTATGGTATTTGAAATTATGTCGTTGTTTTTATTCCTTTCACAAATTATATTTGTATATAATTTAAGATAATTTAATTATGTAATTTTTATATGAAATATTTTGTGAAAAGTTGTAAAAAAAACATTAGTTTTCCACAAAAGTTTTAAAAAAAATGATAATAAATTCATTTTGTTAAAATGATTGTAAAACTCTTACCATAATAACTTTTAATTTTGTCTTTCTAAAAGCTTTTTTTAATTAATAGAGGCAGTTAATTCAAATTAGAATTTGTAAATATGATGGGCTAAGTATTTAAATGTATATGCATACATTATAAATAGAAATGTATTTATATAATATTTATTATCTACCTGCAATTAAAGGCTTTGGTATAATGATCCCAGAACACATTTTATTTTTCTTCTATCTTCCTGAATGGCCGAGACATGGTTGTATGCAACTTTTAATCGGCTGTCATTTTGAAACGAAATTGCGGATGGTAATATCGACTTGCGAAGATGAGATGGCCTGTTACTTTGGTGCCAAATCTCTGGCTTTGATCCTGAAGACGGACGGTGTTTTTTATTCGATTTATGGATTCTTCGTATCTTGAAATTTGAATCCAAAAATGGGGGTGAAATTTTTTTGTTCTTGGTTGATTACAAAGGTTTATTATTGAGAATAATAATACATGCGATTTGATTGCCCGATTTATATTAGGCAATCAGCTTGGAAACTATATTTTGAATTGCTTATTTTTGAATTTTTGCGTGTTTTTAGAACTAAAGATGTAATATTCGAAACTAGTTTTAAATAAAAACAAAATTGTAGAAGTGGCAAGTAATTTATCAATCCCTAATTAGATTGATCCTTCTATACCATTATGCGGATGTCAACTTGTCAGTATTATTTCGTGACAGTTGTGAATTTAGAGTTCAATTTAAAAAGAAAAGCAGGAATAATTTATTTATAATTTTCTGAATAGATTAATATTCACTTATTATATTTATTGTATTATATTTATATTTATTATATTTATTGTATAAATAATAAAAAATAAATGTATTAAAATTTATATATATATATATATATATATATATATATATATATATATATATATATATATATATATATATATATAAATCATTAATAGCCAAGCACACAAGCTTGCAAATCATGTATGATTCTTTAGTTTCAAAAATTTTACCTCGAAACGAATGTACAAAGCAAAACAAACGACTTTGGTGATGTAAGGGATTATAGAAACGGTGAGGCCAGAAACTAGTGCATTTGTAGGGCTGCCTTGAGGGGTTTGTATAGTGACAGGAGCATCTCCCTTCTGTGGGAGCCCTTTTTAGACAAAATCGATGTTCCTATTACAGAGGCAAAATATCGATTGTCTAGACCAGACGGGAGAGGGAGAGGCGTCGGGGGTGATTATTTCCTGCTGTCCGTTCCGACCATGTCCGGAAAGATCAGGTTCAAGGCATTTGTACAATAATTGGACACTAAGAAGTTAACAAAGTAATTATTAAAAATTATATTCGATGTAGTTGTTGAAATTGCTCAAAACAAGATATACGCTTGAATATTTGATTACAATTTTACAATTAATTAAAAATAATTTTACAATCGCACTATTAATGAATAAAACTGATTCATAAAACAAATTAGAATACTTATTTAGTGGAATACACTTGCTTCTAAATATCTTATAACACCTAAACAAACTATAGTAACATAAATCTCTGAAAATGATGCAATAAATTATAAAATTGTCTAAAAAATTAATAAATAAAATGTTTGCAGTCTTTAAAAAGATCAGGAAACAAAATAAAAATCCAGTATAAATTTAGCTAAAAAGGGATAATAATGTATTCTATGCATCTTTTTTTCGTAAGTGAAAGGCATACATATTTTCCTGTAACATTCAAGGTAGATAGGTTCTTCGCTTTCTATGCAGGTATTTGTAGTTTTTTTTTTCCTTTTACTCGAACACAAGGTACAATATACCAGCATTGAGTGGTAGCTTTTGGTCAGGTTCTGGCAAACGCTTAGAAACTTAATTTTTTCTAGAAATAATAGAAATGTTATAACAAGCCGGATCCAATAATTTCTTCAATAATGCTTTGACGTTTTTTTCTAAATGGATGATTGATTCTAAACTGTAGATGTGACTTGAACTGTTTCATAGCTAACTTCAAGATGAAATTTATTTTGATATGATTTGTTATCGTAACGGAAAAATTCACGAAAATGTGTAAATTATATGAATCATACCGTAAATGTATCATTAGATAAAAGTCTGAAATATGAAAATGAAATACTATTGAGTATAAGTAGAGCTAGGTTTATGGTACTTCTAAGACCAAACTCATTTGCCATTACATTAGGAGTCCCATGGACCAACTAAGTTTTAGAAAAAAAATCAATCACATAGATTTTCTGGAAAAAGCTCCGTAATTCCTTAACTGGCAGATAACTGCCTGACAGCTCATGGAATACTAACTATTATTTTTTCTCCTTCAACTTTTAGTCTTGACAATTTCACATCCCAAATATCCGATTAGTAGATCCTAGGGACTCCTGCCGGATTCAAGAGAAACCATTCTTCAAAATCAATTGCAAACGTTAATACCAGCTCAATCCATCTTAGATTCAATGTGCACCTTAAAATTCTTTCCACTACTATGCAAATGTACATTAATTAATATTAATGGTTGATATAGAGCTATATTGTAGATATTTTGACTTACCTCGGCTCTAAGGCAGTTAGTTACCTAAGGCAACTGATTGATGTAGCAATCCCTAGACAAATATTCTCTCTCGTAGGCAACTATTGATCAAGTCTACCCCTTAGCTACTTTATGTGCTAACTCTGTATCTTAGTTAGGTCTAAGATGTAAAGGGCCATTTGATTATTTATGAAATATTTGTTTCTATAATTGTTCCCTACCTAAACTAGAGCGTTTTTAAAACTGCATATAATAGTAACAACATTATTACATATCTATACACTCGAGACGAACAATCTTTGTAGTACATGGAATGTATGTACTACAAAGATCACTCAGATAATAAGCATATAATAGTTATGCATACATTAATAACTGTCCTTTTTTGAACTAATATCAACAGCATCCTCATATAATATCCAAATTAATATAATTATATAAATATAAACAAAAAATAAATACATATTTCCTAACAATAAAGATAAACATTTATGAAGAATAACTAAATAGCTTCATAATAACTTACTGTTGGTTACTATGATTGAAATAATAAGCATCATTTCAGCAGATAAATTATTTTATTTTTTAAAATAATTTTAATAATATTAGAATTATTTTTTTGTGTGCATTTTACATCTTTATTTATTTCAAAAAATGACAATTTCATAACACTACTTTCCATTTTATGATTTACATCACCAGAGCTGTTTGTAATTGCAATCAGTTGTATTATATATATTGTATTATGTATGTATTATATGTATTATATTGCTCAGATGTGATATCCATAATTTAAATTATTAATGTTGATTTTATCGGGTAATATCATCAAAAATCAATTATTAATGTTTTACATACATTTTTTTATCACAAAACGTTAATGTTACTCAAATCAATATTTTAGTATATTTTTATTAGATGCGTTATTAATGAAGGACCTTCCTTTTACCAATTTCATTATTGATGTTCACAACTTTTTTTTCTATATTTTGGGTTATTCCGCAGTTCGGTTTTTAAGTATTGTAACGAATGACAAAATATTTATTTATTTTTTTAATTTATCCAACGCCCACTCTTGGCATATTTGCCATTTGGACAAAATAAGAAGAATTGGATTATATGGAATCGAGGAATTTGTACAACATGATAAAATAAAATATGTTTCCTGATGATGGAGGAATATCCCGAAAAATAGAAATGAAATTGTGAGCACTAATAAATAAATTGATAAAGGAAGATCCTTTATACACAATGTACTTAATGTAAATTAATCTTTCATGTCATTCAGATTCCGTTGTTGCTAAACATTTCGAATCACGTAATGATTATATATTAAAACAGGTATCTTAAGAGTTTAATTTTGATTTACATAAAAATCTGAAGATATTAATTTTAAGTCAGTGTTGGTAAGAAGGTCAGACTACCAGTAGTATATTTCTTAGTCGTGCAGGACCAATACTTTTATTTTTTTTATGGCTGTGTCACTGCTATAATTCCAAGTTATGTACCGGATTTGATGTTATCATTCCATCTAGCCTTATACCTCTGCACAAAATCTATTAATTTTTATTATATTATCTTGTTCTCTAGCCTATTAACTCTGTGGTATGTATTGTAGAGTCCCGTAGGCGTAAGGTCATGAACTTTCTATGTTTTTTCACTTGAATAGACATCGGATATGACAGCAGTCGCCGAAGGGAAAGACAATTAAGAGTAACGAGGCAACGTCAGAGTCCCGCTTACGTTAAAGATTATCTAAATACCATCAGCTGATTAAATGCTTCTGGTGTAAACGACTGGAAAGATCGATACCTCACTTTTCGAGGGACCACTTTGGCTCTCTAAAAATAGAACTTTATCTTGCCACGGCCTCCTCGACATAATGATATACTTCGTGAATAATGTATGGACTTAATCGTAACTAATGAGATGGTAACTGATAATAGGAGTCAGATCAATAATAGCAATCCAATCATTTGTTAAAGCTTACTAAAAATACACGCAATCATTAAAAATCTAATTTCATATTTATTCACAATACAATAATGCTTTTTTTGCCGTATTTTCTCCGAAAATAATAGAATTTTGCACTGTATCTAAGATCATTGGGGAGGGTTCGGGTCTTTTAAACATCTTTATTGAATAACCAAACACAATCTGCCACACTCAGAGTCAATAAGAATTAGGGCTCCAAGTTTTCACTCTCAATAATAGACTGATTGATTTGCAAATAAATTTACAAGACCATCATTTGTAGTTTGAGAATCAGTTACTAAAATACAGCAACCAGACTTCACAATTATTTAAAGGATCTCCAACCTCATCATGATATGTATCAAACATATAATTTCTAAATTACAGCTACTACTAGGGTTGGAATATCGACACGCTATATATCGATATATCGGAGTTGAAAAACCGATATTTTCTATCGATATCTAAACATCCGATATATCTATGATATCGATATTTTACAACGATATATCGATCGTTACCGAACGCCTATCGTGCAAACACAAAAACATGTATCATTCAATTTACCTTTCATAAAGAAAATTCATATTTACCTTTCGAACCATTGACCATACGAATTATCGAGATTCTACTGTATTTTATCTTAACAATTTCCTTTATTCGGTAAAACTCCAGGAATCGTAACCCCAACATGGCGAAGGTAAAGATTTTTAAGATCAGTCAGGTCCTAAAAATCTAGATGTCCGCATGTCCGTGTTAGGTTCACCATTCTGGAGTTTTACCAGTAATTATAACAATAAACAATATTATAAATAGTTTATAGTAATTTATAGTAATTATAAACAATATACTAATTAGTAGATACGATTTGCATACAAATAATGTTGATTAATCCTATGTAAAGGAAAATTGATGATTTATATAAATGATGATGGTACTGAGATGTATATCAAAATTACATGCTTTTAGATGAATGTTTTGAGAATGCACAATATAATCGGAAGCGTTATAAGATAAATAAAATTTTTATAAGTTTGAAGATTTTATTATTGAAAAACTTCTAGAAGACTACAATGCATGAAATATTATCTTTGAAGTATAATTCTTTTCTATCTTTTTTTTATATTGATTCATGGCTAATAAAAATACTGTTTTACAAATAATAATCATTATATTATATCCTAACCTTCTTCACAGTTTAACCTTATACTCATTTGATGCACTTTCTTTGCTTTTTCATTCATTTCCTTTCGATATATTGATATTTTTCTAGAGATTATAGGTGACTATAGATATTTGGTTTTGAGATATATCAAAATATCGAATTACACAATGTCATCCGAAAATCACATACCTGCGGCGAGTTACGTGGTAGTCCTCACACT
The DNA here is from genome assembly GCA_948150685.1 of Rhaphigaster nebulosa. Taxonomy (NCBI): domain Eukaryota; kingdom Metazoa; phylum Arthropoda; class Insecta; order Hemiptera; family Pentatomidae; genus Rhaphigaster; species Rhaphigaster nebulosa. The sequence goes on along the minus strand of OX411308.1, from coordinate 156,718,458 downwards.
TAATATCGTCGTCCCCATGGTAAATTAACGAATGTGAAAATCTCTACTTTTCAGAAGAGCCAACAAAATTTAACATTCATCTGTGTAAAAGGGCTGATTTCGATTATATAATTTGTAGTTTCATTTATAATTATTATTTTGCCTTTATAATAATCTACATATTCGTTACTTTAATATGGAATCTTCAGACTTAAAGACGTTTTTCGTAAAAATTCAACTGCGATTACAGAACTTTCTAATAACCTAACAGATTTGTACCTTTAATGCAGGCTGTATTAAACGGAATACTATCGAAAAATAAAAACAAAAAATTGAATTTTTCACATTCGTAAGTTTAACATCGGAGGGATTACATGATCGCGTCAATTAATGATCAACAAATCGTTAATAAAATAATAAAAATCCAATAGCACTGTTATATAATTACTCTCAGACCAAGGTTTTCCAGTCCTAATCACAGGTAATGACACTGGCGTTGTCCACATCGACCGTTGATTCAGGGCTAAGTAACTATCTCTTTAATGATTTCCTTTCTGGAAGCCTTTTCCAGCCCTGCCATTTCCTGGAAAAAAAAACGGTTGAACAGTAAGTAAGTTCCAGTAAGTGGTCTAAAGTTGGATAGCCTGTGATTGGTCGCTGAAGAAAAGACACGATTCTAAAGGTGCGTATAGAACCGGAGATATCTTTGCAAATGAACAAAGGCCGACTCTATCATTAATTTGTATTATCAAACATCTTCATTATTAAATAGATGTTTTATCTTTTCAATAGCTGATTATTAACAGTAATTGCTGTATTTAGGCTAAGTGGTCTTATCTTTTCAAGATCGTGAAAGGGATAATAGAAGAGCGCCCCAGCGGCTTATAGAAGTGGATTTCTGGTTACGGTTGTTGGGCTGACTGAGGAAAATTTTTCTATTGCTCCTTCTACCACTAAACTCTAAGGTAGGCATGTCTAACTCAATTAAAACCGCGGGCGGCATCACATTTACATAATTTCTTAAAATTATATTATAAAGTGAGGATTCAGGAATATAGACAGGGTATAACATCAAATCGAAGAATTATTCCAATTAGGCCTGTGAACGTCGAGATTAATAATAAAACATATATATATATATATATATATATATATATATATATATATATATATATATATATTTTTCTGTTGGCACTATAGACCATCCAGATCTTTGGCCGCGCGATGTGGTCTTCTTACAGACATTTTTTCGCTTGCGGGAGCTCAGTCAGCCTGAAGGGGGGTAACCCAACCTCACGTTGGTGCAGACTGCCCTTTGCTCCATAGCCAGTCCTTTTGGAGCCAATTTGGCAGTGTCCTTCCCACCGACTCTCTCGGGTTCAAGGACAGTGACAAATTGGTCTAGACTCACGGATTATGGCTGTTCGGGGTCAGCAGGGGCACGAGGACCTATATTTCTTTCCCCGAAGCAGACCGTCCATGGACCAAATTTCCGGGCGGCTATCCTGGAAGACAATTTACAATTTACGCGACAACGCGATTTACAATTTAGGTACACGGGATAGGGTCATCACTCCTACGCCCGGGTTGTGTGAGTTGCCTCCAGTAGACTGGCATGCTTCAAATACCCGGGGGAGGGGGAATAGTGGCAAGCTACGTGGATTTTTCCCGATTGGCGGTCACCCAAATCTGGGCGGTCACCCATCCAAGTACTAAACACCTCGACGTTGCTTAACTTTGATTACCTATTGCAAGCGCCTTAGCCCGCTCGGCCATCTCGGCGAAAGTACTTTTGATCCGAAAATAATTATTTTGATTTTACTTAATTTAATTGTTTATATATTCATTTACCGAGTTGACTGTTAACAGTAAAGCAGTTGCGACGGTTTGTGTTTTGGCGTTTGACGGTTTGTATTTTTCAACAATCGAGCGAGGAGATAATAGTTCTTAGATGTTGTAGTTTTTGTTCAATTTCAGAACGCTATTGTGGTGCTCAAGGAAAGATATATTTTTACTTTACCATTACTTTTCCTAGACCAGACTATTGATTTCATGTTGTAATCGTCCGAGATTGGTGCTTGTACTCGTTAAGATATGGGAAGCGGCCATTGTTTTCATAAGCAGACTCCTAAATTCGTCCCTTTAAAGGTTTTTCAACTTATCTGAAGACAAACGAGTTAACTAGGGATTGATAAATTATTTGTCACTTCTATAAATTTGTTTTATTGAAAACTAGTTTCGAATGTTATACATTCATTCTCAGTTCTAAAAACACACAAACAATTCAAAAATAAGCAATTCAAAATATAGTTGGTATTATTATACATATTAAATTATATAAATCAGTTTTATAAAACATTTATACTGATTTACATAATTTAATATGTATAATAATACCAACTATATTTTGAATTGCTTATTTTTGAATTTTTTGTGTGCTTTTACTGAGGATGAGTGTATAACATTCGAAACTAGTTTTCAATAAAACAAATTTATAGAAGTGACAAATAATTTATCAATCCCTAATTAGATTGATCCTTCTATACCATCATGCGGATGTCAACAGAGTTAACGTTCCTGAAGACAATCGAGGAGAAAAACTTGATAAATTTACATGTTTAAAATGGTGTCACGAACTGAAGTCATCCTTACCAAAAGTAGAGAAATTTGTTGGTGATTTTTGTTTGGATGAATAATTAGTCATATTTTTATTTCCTTGCACGCAGTAAAGGAAGTATTGTAATCGCGAAAATTTTCGGAAAATACCCACTTGGACCATCACTAAATTCATTATGACTAGTTTCGTCGTGACGTCTGTAAGTACGTTCGTACTTTCGTACGTATCTTGCATAACTCAAAAACGGTTAGCCGTAGCCAAAATTTTGTATTTTGGATTATTATATAATCTAGTTGTGAACCTCCCTTTTTGGTAACAGCATGATTACAGGAAGTGGTACTTTACTTGAAGGTCACTACTGATTTTCATCAAAAATTATATTGAAATGCAATGATAAACTTCTCCAATTTGGTATTTAAGACTTGTGTACTATTATAATTTTTTCATACTAACATAATAAATTTTGATCGTATTTGGCAAACCGGAAGTGGTACTTTACTTGCAGGTCACATAGGACTTTCATCAAAAATAATATTAAAATATAATGTAAAACATCTCAAATTTGCTAAATTACACTTTTATATCAATAGAAGTAATATGATAGATTTCGGTTGAAATTGAAAGTTCGAAAGGAGTACTTTATTTCAAGATCATAATAGTACTTTACTTCAAGGTCATAATAAACTTGCATCAAAAGGTATATCGACATTTATTACAGAGATCATATTGTTCGGTTATAAAGGTTATAAACGCGATTTTTTTCCACTGTAATTAAACAATACTACAACGGAATGAGACCCCCAGAAGCAAGAGCTTATTTGTGTCTGTATGTGCCAATAGATGGACGTCGCGAGGCCGAGAGTCGTTTTTGAAATACTTTTATCTTCGGAAACTAGTTACTAAATTCAGGGTCACTTTTTGAGCAACCGAGTTAATAGGCTTACGAGGAAGTCAAGGAGTGTCTAAAAATGTGATATTTTAATAAAATAATAAATTCATTGCAAGAATATTAATGTATTTTAAAATCCTAACATTTAGGTAAGTATTGCTTTTGTTTACTCAGAAGAAAGATTATATAGTTCAGACCAAGGACTATACCGACATTTGTTACCAACAACAATGGAGCTGCTTATTTCAACTTTGGGAATATAAACTTTAGCATAATATCCGAATTTGGCTGCGGTGGAGGATATTTTAGCAATTCCTCTAAAGTTATTATAATTTTATAATTAAATAAATAAGCAAAATAAATGTCTGATAAGAAAATGGTAGTTTATGACTCAGCCTATTAATATGGAATAAAATGGAATTTGATTTTCTTGCAGTTATCTTCGTATAACGTCATATATGTCTGATTGTTGAGGTAATCATCTGACATTTATCAGTCTTAGAGATTCGATCGGCTGAGTTCGTGCAAACAGTCGCGTGCTGTGAGGCCTGTCCGTCCCGGTTAATATATTTACATTTGCCACGTCCTCTAGGAGCCATTTGTTATAAAATTAGAATTCGGGTCATTAGCTCAGTCTTGTTAATGTTATATAACTTCAAGGTATACTACTCTCAACTTACATTTACATTAGTTAACTAGAATGCTTACTTATAATTTTTTCAGGACTTTGTCATTTACAATATGATCATCAACATGTTTGAGGTATATTTTTTTATATATATATATATATATATATATATAGAGTAAAATCCGATTATAACGATTCCTGATATAACGATCGAAAATCCGCTTCTAGTTTGGTTTGCTTTTGAAACATGAAGAAATAATTCCGGATCTAGCGATATTGGATATAACGATATTCCGGATGTAACGATCTAAAAGTAAGAAAAAGTTGTTTTTTTATTCCGGTTATAACGATATATGTGCTTATTTACTCTCATAATTGGTTAAAAAAGTTTTGAACGGATGAAAAACACGAATATTATAAAAAAAGGACTTGTTTACTCTTTGCAAGCGCTCTAAGTTAATCATTTTTCAAACGGAAATAAGTTTAATTTCATTTCCCCCTTACCGAATGTTCATCGAACTCCATGCTTCCCTCCTAGTTCACAATTCCTTAGTTCCTTTGGCTCTGTAGGGACCGGACAGTGTTAAAAGTGTATTCAAAATGACTTCGAACAAACGCCGTGCGAAGAAAACGTTAAAATCATAAATCGGATTGAAAAAGGCGAAACAATCAAATTCTTGGTGTCGGAACTTCGAAATTCCCATTCTACGGTATAGAAAATCTGGAAATCCAGATTTAAAAAAAAAAAAAAATTAGAAGCAGCCAACATAAAGATCTAGAAGAAGCACTTCTTAAATGGTTTAACGTCCAAATCCCAATCAACGACCCGATTCTTCAGGAAAAAGCTATTAAATTACACTTTCAGGTTATGATCATTGTAATCTTTTTTTCTTTCATCTTTTTTTTCAATATCAAGTCCTTATATAACTTTGGTTTCGGGTATAACGATTTCCGGATATAGCGATGTAATTTCCTTGGCCCCCTGAATATCGCTAGAACCGGATTTTACTATATATATATGTATGTATATATATATATATATATATATATATATATATATATATATATATATATATATATATATATATATATATATATATATTTAATATTATACATAAATACATTTATGTAAGTATGTAAAAATGTAAATAAGCACGTATTATATATAATACATAAATTTAATATTATATATATATATATATATATATATATATATATATATATATAATATTAATTTATTTTATTATATATTTTTTTTGACAATGGGTTTAATTCATATTTTGTTTATTTATAATGAACCTCACCTTCGAGAAAAAAAAATATAAATCAATGGTTCACTTGGAATGAGGACATTGTCTTAAAAATTCCTCGAAGGCAAAGTTCATTATAAACTAGGACTAAAACCCATTATAAAAAAAAAATGACTTGCACCCCTTTATTCCAATATCACAGACTTTTTATGAATATATAAAGTTTAACTGAACAAAGAACAATTCAAAAGATAACACAATGAAGTCTTGTTTTGATTAATTATTTGAAATTATCAAAATTTGAACTAATTTGATAAATTTCAATAAATGGAGAAATTATTCAAGGATTCATAATTATTATTTCTAAGTTTCATTCTCGATTTTCACAATTGAATTAATTTATTATATTTAAAAAGACATTGCTGATGTTACAAATTCAGCTGGCTCTTACTTTATAGTAGAGCGTTTATTTATTTATTTTAACTTTGTTAGTAGTTTTTATCAATATTTTTACTTACTTTACGTACTTGTATATGGTATAAAGGTAAATTTATACCTTATTATTTTATTTATTTCCTACAAGAGTTTAAGTTATTTGAATTTGCTGTTTAAAATGAAAAAAAAACATTAGTATATTTATTTATTTATCCTCTGTATGTATTCTCTGTATAAAATTTTTGGTTAGTTAATAATGTAGATCCCCATGCAGAAGGGCTTCGAAGAAACCTTACAATTTATTGCATCCCTAAACGCGCGCCATTTTCAAACTATTAAAATCATTTTAATTATTAATCCTGGCGCTATGAGGAAACTGCAAATTGTGGAACAGTATTTCCGCCTAGATAAAAGTTTACTGCAGCCTGATGGTACCTCCAAACTTTTTAATAATGCTAATAAATATTCAAGATCCCCACTCCGGAAGGCTGCTAGCTCTCGAGAGAATTATAAAGCGAGTATTACTGGAGGAGTAATAGAGGGAATGGGAATAAATAAAAAAATCGAACATCGAACTAATTTTTTAATAACATCGAACATCGAATTAAATTTAATTATATATATTTGTGTGTGTGTGTGTGTGTGTGTGTGTGTGTGTCTGTGTGTTTACATATTGTAAATGAATTACAATTCCATTGTCTACTGAAAATTGTAAATTATATTGTTAATATAGAAGATACTGAGAAATTAATTAATAAATTAGGATGATCATGTCCGAATGATTTAATATTTTTTTAAATTGAAATTTATTAATTAAAGGAGCGGGGTAGAAACAGTGGATTGCCTGTCAAAATCAACAATGTAGTAGTCTCTCTTCAGTGACTGGTAAAAGAAAAAAATACATTCAAAATTCACGATACCTAGTAAGCATTCGATTTTGAGATATTTTGAGATAAATTCCTTTCCTCGGTTTTGTTTCATTAAGCTCTGGATTATGTTTAATTGATGTTTAACTCTTGGTGATCAAACACCATTGCAAGCTATAATGATGATATCGTCTGATTGGATGAAGTACCTAAAAGACCTAAGTGCTTGTATTAATCAGTTTGCAGTTAATTCAGTTTTATTAAATGTTTTTTACGGAAATGTCCTCCATTAAGGGAAGGAGGACACCTTACGGTTATTGAAAATAAAAAATTGCGAACATATACTTATTAAACGCAATTGAAGTAAAGAACCATTAGAAAAGTAATCTGTGTAAACGACTTAGTGGTAGAGCATGACGAAAGTGGAAGCATGAGGCTTGATCTTGTAAATTTGACCTGGAGCAAGTTATTCAAGCAAGGGTTCTTGATGATATTGTTATTATTTTTATATTTATAAGAGGAGGCCCAGACTCGCTAAGCGGGTTTTGGCGACCTAGTCCCAGAATAAAATTATTCTTCTATTTTATTCTATTCTATTATAAAGGACTTGTCACAAATATATAAATCATAAATATTTTTTCAGCTATTGAAGTTTGATCCTGAAGTTGATATGGCACAGCCAAACTTAAGCCGCTGACACAATAACCGTTTTAATAAAGGAAAGTAGTGGGCATTAAGCCGGGGTAGTAAACTTTTACAACGGACTTTACAACGCCTCCAAGCTATAAAAGAAAGTTGTAGTATGGGCGACGGAGGTGCGCGGTGCCAAGTACCTACTCGTATGTGCGCATATACTTTCGCTACGATGAACAGTTAACGGGATCCATTATTACCGACTGTAATCGAGAAATCGAATAGAGAATTAATTATTCCTAGAATATTAATTGGCAGTTAAAATATTCTATCTTTGATTAATCTTCAAATATGTATCCTTACTAGATAATAAGGATACATGTTCATAGATATGAATATAATATACAAAAATACAATGAATAAAAATGAATAAAAAGATACAAAAACCTAATAATCGTTACTGTTAACGTACTTATTCGTCTGCAATAAATTAAAAAACTCCATGGATGTTAAAGTGGACCACAGATCTGGAAATAAACACATATTATCCAGAAATCTCGATATTTTGAAATGATTTCTGTTTTCTTTCTGAAGCTTGTTGAAAATGAAAGTAAAAATTTATTAAATTCCGAAAATTAAATAATTGTAATTGTAGTATACTGCTACTTGTGAAATTACAATATAATGTATAAATTATAAAATAAAGGGAGGAAGGAGGCCTTTTAATGTCTTTCTTCACCTTGTTTTTCCTATAATACTCAACTCTATCTCTACTATTGTAATAAAACATAGACATTTGTACATCTATATAACTGTTATTAACCGTATATAAATTAACAATATGATTGTGCACATGACTCTATGTATATTTTGTATCTAAAAACATGTTATTCTTTGAAGAAAATATCTTCCAGAACAAAGTAATTTTCAATCATTCGTCGTACATTGATAAACATCACCCTTGCTGTCGATTGCCTATAAAACAATCAAATAAATAAATATATGTGTGTGCGTATATATTATGTATTAACATATATATTGCATGTGTAACTTTGTGATAACACAGGGCAGCGGTGATTTTGCGGAGCAGGGTTTCAGAGTCGATTCTGGATAATGCTAATCTTCTAGATACGAGAAAAATATCAGATTTGCCAAATTGACTCTAGTTTTTTATATAAAGGCAGTAAACACTCTTAAATTGAAAGAAAAACGAACAATTTTTGGAGGAGTTTTCGGACAACAGTGAGTTTTGTGGAGCAGTTTCAGAGTCGATCCTTGAGAATTTCAGTTTTATAAATACAAGAAAAATTTCAGATTTGCTGAAATTACTCCTCTTTTTTAAATAAAGATAATACATACTCTTCTATTAAAATAAATAAAATGAAGTTGTTTTAGATTTTTTTCGGGCAACAGTGATTTTGCGGCGGAGTGCTTCAAGTGGAATCTGAATAATTTCAGTCTCCTAAATTCCGGAAAAATATCAGATTTGCCAAATTGACTCTAGTTTTTGAAATAAAGACAATATATACTGTAACTGATCTAGACTTTTTTACACAAAATAAGAGTCAATTTGAACAAAGTAACTATGCATCGAGTATCTTAGTACATTGATGTATCTATATTCACACCCAATTGCTATGCCGGAAGAAAAAAATATTTGTTTGTTCCCCAGTGTAATATATTTAAGTGTATTAATGACTGTGATCCATAAGCGGACGCAGGACGGTATTTAGTTAGTTCAATGTGCCGTCTGCCTATACCGCCTCTAATATTTATTCTTATCGACCCTCAGAGGATTAGGGGATGGCGCCCTGGATCTACCTCTCTGTCATCGTTCAGCTACGACTACTTTATAAATATACAACGCACTTAGCATAATCTATTAATTTTAAATGAAATACCATTCCTTTATTTTAAAAAGAAAAGCAAGTCATATCGATTATTAATCCAGCGTTGGAATATGATTTCCTCTGTTTTCCGATCATATTACTGATAATATTACCTTTATATAATAAACCTAACTATGTAATACATTTATCTAAACTATTCTCTGTTACTTCGAGAGAGGAGGGGAAATGAAAACGTTTCTTCCCTCTCCCTCTCTTCATCACTTCATCGTCCGAAGACCATCAGTGAATGTCGTTCACTGGAGGACAAACTTATAACAGAACTTTGTTATAACGAAGTATACTCAAAGGATACTTCGGACGAAGCAAATTAGACGAAGGATACTTGGTAGTATCTGTTATTTACTTTTTTATTCTCGTTCAAAGTAACTTTAATGAAAAACATCCAATCATAATCATTACTAATTCTGAGTTACCCAATAGCTAATGGCAACAAAGCCCTTGTTATTCCAATGTCAGATTATGCTGGAAAATGGTATTAAATTGTGTTTCACAAATAATCTCTCAACACAGATAAATAAGAAATATATCAGCTTAACTTCATCTGCATTTTATGGTGGTATCTTTCAATTAACATTAACTTAATTAAAAATTAACTTCCTTATAATTTTTCAATTTAAACAATAAAAATTCCATACTATCTTATAGTCTTTTGAAGTTGGACACAATTTATGTCTCTGGCATTTTCACATCAATTGTCACCATTTCCATTTCAATTGTAACTTTAACCACTTTAATGGTAACCCTTTCCAAATCATATGTCGCCTTCTCCATTTCAATTTTAACCTTTTACATTTAAATTGTGACCCAACAGGATATGAATTAATTCTATTTTATTAAATCGATGAAATCCAATCTCTCCCCTCCAAAAAAAAAAAATAAAAAAAATTATTAATGTCAATTATTTAGTTATTAATAAACAATTATTTTCTTCCAAATTTTAAACTATTTGAAATTAGCACTTAATATCAATTATCTAATAATTAACTTTGGTCTCCAAAGCTACTTTCGAAAATTGGTATTGCAGAAGCCTGTCCCTTCGATACATCCTGAGATATCGAAAGATCGGCGATAAAATGGAAATTTATATTTAAACTCATTTTCACCGCAGACCCTCTTTAAAAATACATTAACCCCCAGTTCCTCGAAATTATCCGAAACGGGTCAGGTCTGGTAATTGCCTCATTAGACTGAGTTACTGCCCTGTACTTGGGGAAATTCTAACGGGCTACCTTTAACACAGTTTCCTACGAAACAAAAACCTAATTCAGAACTTGAAATGTTTTTAAAATCAGTACATTCTTTTCAAAACGTTTATTTCTCGATTACTATAACTGAAGAATAATAATTGAAAAAATAGAAATTAAGTAATTATCCGAAAAAGTTTCTTTGAATAAGCTTAACAAAATCGATTATTTCGATAAAAACAGACTGTTAATCGTATAATTTAAAAATATATATATACGGAACTTATGCATTCTTGAACTGTTTTTCTTAAATATTATATTTGCATTAAGAATTCTAAAATTTGATTATGCCCTCAAAACCGCCTGATATATTCGATATTTAACAAACTATTTAACCCCACCAGAAAATCGTGACCTAGAGGTAACTTTTCTCGGCTATATAATCATATAATTATAAATATTGTGCTCGTTGCTCATGTTTTACCAAGGCTTACGGTGTTATAAATGATAATGAATAAAATATAAATTGAAGGCTGTATTGCAGTAGCATCCACTTTTGAGGACAGATAGCGGCAAATCCATTCTATATGAGCCATTTTTCGAAAATAGAGAAATCACAGTCCCGTGGATCTGGTAGACTTTTTTCACTGATTTTGATAAAGTATGACCAGAGATTTTTTTATCAGGGACTACCTTTAAAATTTTAGTAATAATTTTGCATTTGCAAATATGTTCGAAAAATATCCTCACTCTTTCACGCGACCCATTGCTATAATTTTCTGCATTGGCATTGGTTAGCCGCCTGAAAACCTATCTAAATAAGCGCCATGAACCTCACTATTTTTCAAAAATTGGCGTCATGTAAACTCACAACCTTCTACAGCTGTGGAAAACAGTTGGCAAGCCTTAGCAAATCCCTCCAAACCAAATTGTCACCGATAACGATTGAAACTCATTATGCTGAATGTGAGATGTTAAGTAAAAAAATGTGCTTCGTGTTTGGTAATCCTCACTCCCTCATCTACTCGTAGGATAGAAAAGATAACATATCTGATGAATTTCTAATGTAATTCTTCAGGTTTAATGGGGTTTTATGTGGTGTATATCATTCAATATGTCTCTAATTCAGTTGCTTTATCAATATGATAAAATTAATTTATCTCGTACGCTTTATAATAATTTAATAACAAGAAAAGAAATAATTTAACTGAAAATTATTGAAACTATAGTTATTTCAATTACTCTATAAATATATCTTTTTTATTGTTATTATATTATTTCCTTGTAATATTTCTTGTAATACACCCTCGCTTCCCACACTACTATATACACGCACCCTAACCAGCTCACTTTTGAAAATTAGAAACTTTTTATTTATCTTTTGTTCTAGAAATAATTACGATGGGATATGAGGTACCTTATATATTGAGGTACTTACCTCAGTATCTGTGGTGCAATTAATATTAATTTTTTTTTTTTTAAATTACAGTACTATCTGAAGTAATAAAAAAATTGCAAGAAAACCTAATTTTCGAAGAATGACCCATATACCTTTAAATGTACTAAATCCGATCAAAATTTTAACGCAATCCTTTTTTGCATTCGTATAAAAGAAATAATTTGAGTATTCCGACGAAACCTTTAATCTTTAGTTATTTAACAGGTAAATGTTTTGCCAATTCGAGCATCATCAACTAGGGATAGCAAATTCCCCGTCAATAACTTGACCTTTGAACTGTTGACGAGGGATGTACTATCTCTATTTGTTAGAGACGACAACGTCAGAACTGCAATATTATTGATATAATTGCGGATATACAAAGTTACTATGATAAGACGATATCCTGTTTTTTAGGTATGACATGATTTCTTCCTTATACTAAATATAAAACATGTTTTGAACACGCACCGCAGTTGTTCCTTCTCTAAACTAAAACAAACAAGTAAATTCTAAAATTTAATTTACTTGTTTGTTTTGTCAGCTCTGCAGATTCCAAAATGAAGGAAGAGTAAGGTATTTGGATGTAGAGAAAACGTAAGGTTTTCTCTCGTAGAGAAAACGTACCCGATTTAAAACTGGTCTAGAAAGACACTTGAGAAATGAGCAAAAGTGGGCATTAGCAGTAAGTTATGCTAATTATATATTTTATAAAAATATTAGTATTTTATAGATGTTGCATAAAATTTACTATATGATTACATTTTATTTTAATTATATTTTTTTTTTATAGATAATAATTTAGAGCAGTGAAGTTGTATAACAGTTTAAATTCTTATATAATTAGGTTATTAGGTTATTAAATATAACCTGGTTTAAATTCTTGGTTCTATATATTTATCCGGGACTGAAAATTAGTGGGTACGTCAGGGTGATAGCCATGGTTCAATAGACCCTCGTTCGAACCTATTCAAGTCTGTAATCAATACACATATTATAGAGTAGAAGTGGATAAATGAGGGCTCTGTGCAGATCAACTCCGTAGAATAATGCTAACTTGTGATCAGATTGCTGTACTAGTGCCTACAATGTAGTGCTTTCCTGTATTTTTTGGAAAATGTTATTATTGCTTACCTAACCAAAAAAGTTTTCTTTTACAGTTTTAATTTTAATAATAGGGCTTTGAAATAATTACACTTGCCATTTCAGAATAATTATTGGACGTGTTTTTCTTTTATAAATGTCGTAATCGTTCGGCTATGAGAAAGCTTTCGATTGGAGACATCTTAAAAAATTTTACTGCAAAGGAATTTTGCTAATTTAGGGTGATTATTCCCGTCAATTAGGCCATCGTGTATTATCCGTTACCACTTTCGGTAAATCGCTTCAACTTCTAAACCGCCACTAGAGGGCAGAGTTAACTACCGGCGGGGGGGTGTGGGTAATGACGAGTTAGTTAGTGGGCGGGGTCTAGCCTTGCAATTAGCCAGCACTTGCCAAGTTACACGATCACCAAGTCCCCATTCACTAACTAGCTCCTCTAATTGAGATGTAGTCGAGCTCTATGTAGTGGAGTCTTGTGAAGATGAACTGGTTACATGCTTTAAATCTTTTGTTACCCTCTGCTCACGAAACATCCAGACATATGATCAATTACCAGCGGATCTTAGGATTTGTTTACGGTTTCCATCCTAATAAAATGTGAACGGGTTTCTATGGAAACATGCGTAGAATATCTACTTTCCTTACCTAGTAGCGGCAGGAAAGTAAAAACTATGTCCAATACGCTGTATCTTTCTAATTTAGATGACTTTTTATTACATTTTTTTTTTTTTGTATAGAATTTAATTATCTTCTAGATTTAACATCATTTACATAATTTAACATAATATGCATGCTTTTCTAGTTATGCGCAAATAAAATTTTCTTTTCATTATAGCATTATTTACTACTTTTCTCGGGGATGTACTATTCACGAAAAGTTAAAGGGTCCAATTAAGATGAAGTCGAGCTCTATCTTGTAGAGCTGTGTAGTCTTAAACACATGTTCTATTTAGCGATTTTCATGATATCCATATTTGTGAGGATAGTTTCTTTACTAAGCAGTTTCTTTACTAATATTTTTGATAGATTACATTTATAGATTGTATTTTATAGCATTTCCAAGTCAATTGTAACCTTTTCCAAATGAATTGTCACCTTTTCCATTTCAATTGTAGCTTTTTCCATTTCAAATATATATATTATAATATTTTATATTTTATATATAATTTTTTATGAGTCTAATATGACCTTCAAGTAAAGTACCCGCTTCTGGTTTTCCAATTTAGACCGAAATCTGGTATGTTATTTAAATCAATATGTAAATTATAAATACTAAATTTGAGAAGTTTTGTATAGTATTTTAATATCATTTTTGATGGAAATCAATTATGACCTTCAAATAAAGTACCACTTCCAGTAATCAGGGAGGTTCACAACTAGATTTTACAACATTCTTAAATACAAAATTACAATTTCTACCACTAACCGTTTTGAGTTATGCGAGATACTAACGAACGTACGAACGTACGTACAGACGCCACGACGTCAAAATGAATTCAGGATGGTCATAATGGATATTTCCGTCGAAATCTGAAACCGAAAATTTTCGCGATTACAATACTTCCTTTACATCGTACAAGGAAGTAAAAATGGGAATCAGAATCCTCGAAAACCTAACAAACGATCCCTTTATCATAGAAATCTTCAATAGCAAGGGAAAAGCTATAGTTGAATATTGTTTTCAACTCGTTCCTCGTCAAATTCAATCTTATCATCTGACAGTTTAATAAAAAGTTTGGTTTGTCCCTTCTCAGACTTCAACGTTCTATAAGTCTCTTCATTTTCCATATCCAGTCTCTTTCTTGATTAACATATTAAATATGTTATGATAGGTTAAATGTGAAATTGTCATTTATTGTTGTACGCCTTTGAGCTAAGGAATATCTTTCTCGCTTTATAGTTTGCAATTTCGTTGTCTTTGATAAGTTCAGGATGTTACGTCTTCTACGTTTGAGGATGGTTTGGCTTTAAAATTGGAGAATGGAATATTTAATAAAACTTTTTATAGTTTTATAGAAAATAAAAACGAATCAAATTATTACATAATGGTTTCATTATTGATTTACTAATTATTATTAGTTATTTGATAAATATATAACTGATTATTAATAGCAATATTAATAGTGTTTCGGAAACATTATACCAAGACTAAAAGTCTTACCAAGAATAAAAAAATAAAAAATAAAATACAAATTTATAATGATTCTGTTTTCTCTCTATCTTCTTAAATGACCCGAGATATGGGCTAATAAAACCATCAAATCTTGAAACAAAAATGGCGGATGGTAATATCAATTTCCGAGGATCGTCCTGGGCTGACCTATGGCCTTTGACCTATTGTTTTTTTCTTTCCTTTAAATTTGGAACAATTAAAAAAGAAGTTTAGATTGGTCCATTTCAAGATGAATGTTCTCCCCATAAAAATGAGATTGTAATCTCTCACTTTTATTTAAAAAAAAACTACGATTTGACAGAACTATTATATGGGTAGCTCCAAACTTTCCTTAACACATACGGAACCTCTAACTCGTTCGTGTTTCTTATTATTAAATGATAGGTCTGATGATATCGATCGGTGGGCCTGCATTGGATTTTTAAATTCTTTAGAATAATAACGAGCTTAATGATCTTTTTTTTTATATATATATATATATATATATATATATATATATATATATATATATATATATATAATATATATATATACACATACTAATGGCATTGGATTTCTCATACAGCCATATAATGATCTTATGTAATATAAAAATTGTTCTATTTAAATTTTTTTCTGCAAAAAAACGTAAGAGACTCACCATGGGTTGCTCCGCCCAGAAGCAAACAAGTGGGGCCCACCTTTGGCTCGCTCGTAGGTCAAATAGGGTTAATCAAGTGGAGACAGATGAAGGTCGATTACAAATTTCGACAACCTACAATGGGATAAAAAGAGGCAAATGGTGGATAAAGGAGTGAATTGCCGCTGGGGAAGAAGTTGTAAAAAAAACCTATGCTATATGGTTTCATGATGATGCTAAAAAATGCGAAGACATATCAGATTAATTTACGTCTTATTATTCAGCGTTACAAAAAATATTGAAACGGTACAAAAAACTGTAGCTGAAATTTCGTTTGGCGCATTTCTCGTCAATGGATGATTTTGGTACGTAAGTATGTAGATGACACTATCTTCCAATTTTTAAAAATTTATAGTAGTAAATTTGGAGTAATCATAATTAAGTTTCTTTTCGGAACTGGTGAAGACATCCCTAAATGTGAGAAATGTGTATTATATACTAAATATATACTAGAGTATAGAATAATACATTGCGATTTTAATAACTGAGAAATAAAACAAATCATAACTCTACCAGCAGAATACTAACACTAGCAGAATACTCTGCCATTTAGAGTTCTGGACCTCAAATAAAACGGCGACAGCTCTTAGGGTCCAATACCGCGGGAGCTGGAGGAACGCTGAGGAAAGCCAGAAGTGGGTGGAGTATATTGAAAGATTCCAGGAGGCTGATATCAAGACCTCTCTCTCTCTCTCTCTCTCTCTCCCTCCTCCCCTCTCCCCCTTCTCCCCCTCTTCCCCCTCTCCCCCTCTCCCCCTCACCCCCTCACCCCTCTACCCCCTCTTCCCCTCTCCCCCTCTCCCTCTCCCCTCCCTCTCCCTCTTCCCCTCTCACCCTCTCTCCCTCTCTCCCTCTCTCCCTCTCTCCCTCTCTCCCTCTCTCCCCTCTCACCCTCTCTCCTCTCTCCCTCTCTCCCTCTCCCCTCTCTCTCCCTCTCTCCCTCTCTCCCCTCTCTCCCTCTCCCTCTCCTCTCTTCCTCTCTCCTCTCTCCTCTCTCCCTCTCTCCCTCTCTCCCTCTCTCTCCTCTCTCCCTCTCTCCCTCTCTCCCTCTCTCCCTCTCTCCCTCTCTCCTCTCTCCCTCTCTCCTCTCTCCCTCTCTCCCTCTCCTCCCTCTCCCTCTCCCTCTCCCTCTCCCTCCTCCCTCTCTCTCTCTCTCTCTCTCTCTCTCTCTCTCTCTCTCTCTCTCTCTCTCTCTCCCCTCTCTCTCTCTCTCTCTCCCTCTCTCTCACCTCCCTCTCTCTCTCTCCCTCTCTCCCTCTCTCCCTCTCTCCCTCCCCTCCCTCCCCTCCCTTTCCTCCCTCCCTCCCTCCCTCCCTCCCTCCCCTCTCTCTGTCTCTCTCTCTCTCTCTATCTCTCTCCCCCCTCTCTCTCCCTCCTTCCTCCCTCTCCCAATTCAACTACATTTTTGGCTCCAGCGCAGAGATCTGTGATTTTTATTTCTTGACCGGATGATTAACATCAGAGAGTGTTGATTCGTCAGAGTCGAATGGTGGTTCTGTACTTGGTTTCGAACAATATTGCTCAACTGTTTTGCAATTTTTCAAAACGATTCCTTCATCCCTCGGTTTGGTAACTTGTGCCTATGATGATCGGGTTGCATCGTTTTCAGTTCAGTTGTATTTCGTATAAACTGTTGTATGAAGTTCGAGTTTTTATCATCCTGAGCTATAATACGAAACATTTTCGTAATGATTGTATTAATTTTTATTTTACAATATATTACCATCCGAATGATTCTATCCAGATTCGCCTAACATTAGAAAATTATATTGAAGCTGTAATTTTTTTGTAGGATTCCCCTTTGAAATAAGAACCCCTAACAAATGTAATAAATGGGAAATAAACTAGCGGTACTAACTTTGTTGAGAACTTTAATCCTGTGAAGATCGATTGCGCCAATTTATCTCAACTCCAGCGACTGCTAATTCCTGTATAAAATAAGGCAGTTGTTCCCAAGTAAACAGATAAAAACAAAATTATATCTTTGTAAATTTAAACTCGCTATCCGACAAAATGGGAATATTCTCCCTTAGTTTACTCAAATATATTAAACTCTTACATCACAGGAAAAATAATGCGACGGCATTCAGATTACATAAAATTATTGCTAGAAAGCCTTTTTATTATCACAAATTACTGTCCCGTCGTTGTATCTGGGAAATATTCCTGATTTCCATTATTTATTTCATTATCATTTTTTTCTTACGTTTTGTTAATATTTATCCATTTTCTTTTTAAATCTATATGGGTAAATTTTTATCAGAACTTTTGTCATCAAGTGTTTCTAAGGAAATAAGTTTGGTGTAAAATTTAAATTATAAATATTGTCCTAATTCCAATTTATATATATATATATATAATATATATATATATATATATATATATATATATATATATATATATATATATATATATATATATATATAATATAAATTGGAGTTAGGACAATATTTATAATTTTATTTTTATGTTTTAATATATTATTTTATATATATATATATATATATATATATATATATATATATATATATATATATATATATATATACCTGGGTTGGTGATTTTTTGTTTTTTTTTGTTTTGTGTTTTGAGTTTCCGGAAGTGTCCGAAACTGGTAGAGGGGAGTTAAGAGCCAGACCTAGTTAAGAATAGAACTTAATCCTACTAGTAATATAAAAACTCCCTAAGAGTATATAAGTAGGATTACTTGGTGAATAAAGTCAGTTATTAACCATCTCTTGTTGCGTTATTATTTAAAAACCTTTTTTTTTTTAAGGTTATCTACTAACCCGGACTCGTTAAGTAGTGCCGAAACACGGGACCGGAGCGGAGTATTCGTAACGGAAGATTTTTTTTGGTTACCAACCAACTATGAATGGAGAAATGCAGGAGGCGGTCCGCCAACCGGACCACAAGGAAATTCTTCGAGAGGCTACGCTGAGGTTAAATAATGACGTTCCGTCTCAACCGACACCTTCGCTGGCGCAGGTGCACGCAATTATCTACCGCGGCGGAAGCTAATGCCTTAGAGCGGCTAAAATTGAAGAGAGCAAATGCCCAAGATATTAGGTACACGATAGATGAGTTAGACAAGTTCAATGGGGAAGTGGGAGAATTGAACCACTTTCTGAAAGCAGGGGGACAGGATCATATCCCTAATTGATTCGATGGCCGCGGAAGATTGAATTGAGTCTAGAGGAGTTGCGGCATTGAGAGCCGCTTTGGTGTGTCGAGTGAAAAGGAGAGTATTGAATCTGATTCAGGCGTATGAGAACACTCCGTGAACACTGTGAAGGCTCGGCTGAAGAAGGCGTTTGGAGGGGGTCGGTGGGCCCCGGAAGAAGACATGTTGCAAATGTTCAGAGAAATGCGGAAGCCTCACCAGAGCAGCGGCCATTATGCGGGCATACTATTAGCACGATATAATAAAATTACCGAGAAGCTGAGGGAGGCTATGAGTGCGGAGCAGGCGGAAGCAAGGATGGCATTCTTTGCCATAATTCTGAAGGTGCAATTGGCTCGAGTCACAGGAAGGAAAGACGGGCTGCCTCAAGAAAAGAG